>JAVSCE010005908.1:0-44352 GCA_032199065.1 Smutsia gigantea | reverse complement strand
TGCAACACCTGCTTTTTTCTCCTTGTTGTTTGCATGAAATATCTTTTTCCATCCCTTCACTTTTAGTCTGGGGATATCTTTGCGTTTGATGTGAGTCTCTTGTAAGCAGCATATAGATGGGTCTTGCTTTTTTATCCATTCTGTTACTCTCTGTTTTTTGATGCATTCAGTCCATTTACATTTAGGGTGATTATCGATAGATATGTACTTATTGCCATTGCTGGCTTTAGATTCGTGGTTACCAAAGGTTCAGGGGTTGCTTCTTAACTATCTAACAATCTAACTTAACTTTCTTGTTAAGTTATAGTAAACACAGTCTGATGTTTCTTTGTTTCTCTCCCTTCTTATTCTTCCTCCTCCATTCTTGATATACTGGGGGTTTTATTCTTTGCCTTTAGTTAGTATTTGGATGGTCTGCTTTCTTTGCTATGATTTTATTTTCTGTGGTGACAGCTTTTTAGCCTTAGGAGTGCTTCCCTCTAGAGCAGGTCCTTTAAGATGTCCTGTAGAGGTGGTTTATGGGAGGCAAACTCTCTCAACTTTCGCTTGTCTGGAAATTGTTTAATCCCTCCGTCATATTTAAATGGTAATTGTGCTGGATACAGTATTCTTGGTTCGAGGCCCTTCTGTTTCATTACGTTAAATATATCATGCCATTCTCTTCTGGCCTGTAAGGTTTCTGTTGAGAAGTCTGATGATAGTCTGATGGGTTTTCCTTTGTAGGTGATCTTTTTTCTCTCTCTAGCTGCCTTTAATACTCTGTCTTTATCTTTGATCTTTGCCATTTTAATTATGTGTCTTGGTGTTGTCTTCCTTGGGTCCCTTGTGTTGGGAGATCTGTGGGCTTCCGTGGACTGCGAGACTATTTCCTTCCCCAGCATGGGGAAGTTTTCAGCAATTATTTCTTCAAAGACACTTTCTATCCCTTTTTCTCTCTCTTCTTCCTCTGGTACTCCTATAATGCGAATATTGTTCCGTTTGGATTGGTCACACAGTTCTCTTAATATTCTTTCATTCCTAGCGATCCTTTTATCTCTCTCTGCCTCAGCTGCTCTGTGTTCCTGTTCTCTGATTTCTATTGCATTAACAGTCTCTTGCATCTCGTCCAGTCTGCTGCTGAGCCTGTCAATGGCTTGTCTCATTTCTGCATTATCTTTCCTGACTTCCCTCACTTCCTCCCTTAGCTCTTGCATATTTCTCTGTAGATCCATCAGCATGGTTATGACTTTTATTCTGAATTCTTTTTCAGGAAGATGCTGCATTTCCATCCCTTCAGGTTCCTTCTCAGGGGTTGTCTGGGTCTTGGTGATTTTTGTCTGTATCATATTCCTCTGCCTTGTCATGTTGATAGGAATGGTCGCTGGTAGGTGCCACATATGTCAGCTGGGCTCTTTAAGACTTAAAAAAAACAAGAAAACAAACAAACAAACAAAAATAGAAGGAAGAGAAAGAAGAAAGAAGGAAAAGAAAGGAAAAGGAAAGGGAAAAAGAAAAAGAAAAGAAAAAAGAAAAGAAAAAGCCCACCTGGAGTGGATTCTCTAAGCGTGCTGTAGGTGTCGCTGTTGCTCCACTAATCCACAGCCGCGGCCGCGCCGCTTTTTGTAGCTCTGGCTGGGGTGGGAACGAATGGGAGGCTATTGTTCTCTGTATAAAGTTCCAGAGTAGCTGCTCCCTTCTCTCAGTCACCAGCAAAGGCGTCCGAAGTTCCCCAGGACTTCCAGCCTGCAGGGCTGAGCCCACCGGGGTGATGGTGTTCCCTCGCTGGGCCCCCTGCCTCTCCAAGACCGCTACAAACCGCGCGTGCTTTTCTCTTGTCCCTGGGCGCTGGCTGCACGGTCCTGGCGCGTTCCTGGCTCAAAACCTGCACCTTCTGTCTCTCCAATGTCTGATGCACCGCATAATGTGTGTCAGCGCTCCCCACGCAGACCACCGGGGCTGGTTATTTCGCGGACCTGCTCTTCCACTCCCTCCCGGCTCTGAGTCCTCTCCTCCCACCGGCGCACTGGGCTGGGTGAGTGCTTGGGTGCCGCCGGGTGGCGGCTCCGTATCTTACCCGCCTTGCTGGGTGCTGAGTCCTTCCAGGTGTGGCTGCACGCTGTGCACTTTCCTGTGTGCTCTGGTCTCTCTTTTAGGAATAGTTGTATTTGCTGTATTTTCGTAGATTTATATAGTTTTGGGAGGAGATTTCTGCCGCGCTGCTCACGCCGCCATCTTCCCCACGTTATCAGGTTTTGATCAGCTACTGTGGCTCAAAGCACAGCAGGGTCCTGGCCGTTTCCACACCATGCTAAATGGAACAAGTGTAGACGGCCATGCTAGCTCTTGGTTGCCAAGCAAACACTCGATACCTTCTATTCAGGCAGCTTTCTTGGGTACAATCATTACCTCCAAGGCACCCTTTTGACGAGGCAGGCACGGGATGTGTGTGAGGTAGATAGGATCTATAACACTGTTCGGAAATGTAATAAATTTAAACAGAGATATATTAGCGATCAACATAAAAATATTTTGAAATGAACAAGAAAAGTGTTCTACACAGCAAATGAGGCAGGCCAGCAACTGCTGTCATTATTTTTAAAACTTATTCTCAGTCTGCTCCCTGCTTCCAAAGTCACTCATTGTGTCTTACCACTTCATTGTTCCCTGGCCCACTAAATTGAATGCAGAATCTTTATAAGGCTTGGGGTAAGCACTTCAGTATTTGAGGTACCCAAGTGAAAAAGGAATTTGATAGTGAAATGATGTGTCCACTCTGGAATTGACAAAGTCTACACCAGGAAGTGGGCGTGAGCTCAGTATGCTAAGCTCTTGACATGAGTTTTCTCTTGAATCATCCAGGGAGCCCAGTGAGGGGGCAGGGTTATAATCTCCTTTCACAGGGCAATAGAAAGGCTAAGAAACCTGCTCAAGGGGTGGGAATGGTGATTCAGAACATCTCTATCTAAATACTGTGCAATTTGTTATTTAGTATGTTTATTGTTTCCTGCCATATGGGGGATGGGTTGATCAATCGATCTTTCTATATCTATTTATCCATCTATCATCTACCTACCTACATTGATCTGTATTTGTCTATCTATCTATTTATGACAAGAAAGCTCAAGGGCAGGGGCTTTTTGTTTTGCTGATCGTTGTATCCAGAGACCGGAGGACGGGGAGGGCCTTTGCTGGCTGTGTGCAATAGCCACATGTGGGGTCTGGAGCCCTTCACCGATCTTTTTTACGGGAGGGTGGATTTGATTTTTATATCCTAGAGTCTTAACATAAATAAATATTACAGTGGTTTTCTCTTGTTGCTCTGCAGTGATATTTAATTGAATGACATCTTCGACCTCTTCATTTGAGAAACCTTTCTGGAACTTTTGACTTCATTCAGCAGTTGTTCATTCATGCAGTAGGTATTTATAATTAACTTGGATGATATCTTCATTGTTGGGAAACGGAGCGCTCAGAGGGCCTGTCTGAGTGGTTCATTCTTTCTGTGTTTACTTACCTTACTCTGAAACCTGACTGGCAACTGGTTTGCAAACTATTAGTCCATCCTTACATGCTAAGTTTGGCTCCTGTATGTGTCATAAAGATAATTTGTACCCAAAAGTACGTAAACAGCCTTGGTCTTTTGCCTAAAATGTTATTGCTCTCCCTGTGATGTCAACCAATGGGTTGCAAAGGAGTGTCCATTTTCGAATATGCCAGTTAACCTGTTGGGCAAACCTTGTTTTTATACTGATCATCAGACTTTGACCTTTGGTGTGATCACAGAGAGTATGTACTTTTATTTAGCGAGCAATTCAGCATTGCTCATGGACTTGGTCACAGGGGTGGGGAGTTTGGGGACAAAGGAAGCACAGGAGAGAATTCTTAAAACTGGAACGTTTATGAGAGAGGACGAGGCAGAATACAGGCATGGGAATTTGACTATCATATAAAAGTGTACCAGGTGTTCTGGAACTCTCCAAAAGTCTAGTGATATAACCTCTACCTTGTACCACTGATAACATGAAGAAGCATTTAGTAAATAAACAGATACATACAAAAGCTTCATTATATTTAGTCTGATTAAGTGGAGTCTGGAGACAGCATCTTGGGGGGGAAATGTGGAAATGTGTGCTCCCACCCATTGAATTGTGGTTAATTTGGGGCTGGACTGCTGAAGGAGCCAATGTGAAGGACCACTTTTTTTCTTCTGCATAATTTCTTTAAATAGTACCTATAACTAGTGCCAAGGAAGAGGTGGTCAACTTTTCGGTTTAACAATCTCAGAGGATTAAATCTAAATTCTGAGGGTTTAGGGACTGTGTTCCATTTGTCCATACATCCGTTCAGCACCAGTGGGCAGCCTGCCATGGTAGCAGATCTGGTACCCAGCTTCTCAGCTGTGTGGTCTTCGATGTGCTACTTACCTCTTGGAGTGTCTGTTTCTCACATGTAACTTGAACCTCATAATAGTACCTTCCTAATTTTCTTGTTGTGAAGAATAAATGACATAATCTGCATCAAGTGCTTAGAAATAACACAGTGCTTGGGATGTAGTAGATGCAAAATAAATGTAAGCTGTTTTGTTATTTTTTTCATTCATTTTTGCAACGATTATTTATAATAATGTCATTGGAAATCTGCAAGTCTTTTGAACTTCACTTTTTAGATTTCTTTTGCTCCTTCCAAAATTAAATCTTCCTTTTAAAAAATGACATCCTTAAATCTTCTGGCACAGAGCAGATAAAGAGGTATTATTTTACTTTATTATATTTCTCAAGGAGGCTTAACATTAGAAAAAGGTCTAAATCCAGCAGCATGGTTAGATCATAGCTAATTAGATGCTAATTAGAGGCTCATCATTCTACTCGGCAAACCTCAGCGGGATGACGTTCCATATTGTCCAGGACTGACTTCAGTCATTGTGCTCTGCAGGAGCCGCTCCATCGTGCTCTTAAAGGTCAGTGGCTCCCCACCTTGGTGGGTCTGTGCTCAGCTTTCAGTGCTCCCCTTACTCTACCTCTCAGAGATGCTTGTTACTGTGACCAGCAACAGTCTTCCCTTGGGGTAGACAGGATAATGGCCCCCCAAATAAGTCTACATCCTAATCCCTGGAACCTCCGAATATATTAGGTTACTTGGCAAAAGGGATTTTGCAGATGTGATGAAGGTAAGGCTGTTGAGATGGGAGATGATCCAGGTTACCCGGTGGGCCCAGTGTCATCACAAGGTTCCTTGTAAGAGGGAGGCAGGGGGTCAGAGTCAGGAAAGGCAGTCTGGTGGCATGGAAGCAGACAGAGATTGGAAGACACTGCTCTGCTGGCTTTGAAGATGGAGGAGGGACCCGCGAGTCAAGGAATGCTGGCGCCTCTAGAGGCTGGACAAGGCAAAGAAACAGATTCTCTGGATCCTCCAGAGGAATGCAGCTCTGTGACTCATTTGAGACTTCTGACCTCCGGAGCTGTGAAGGAATGGATTCATGCTGCTTTAAGCTCCTCAGTCTGGGGCAATGAACTATAGCGGGAACAGAAGCTAATAGAGCTGTATCCGGGATACCCCACAGCCCTGGTCCCCTCCTTCCTGGTGGTTACCCCTTAGTCTCCTGGGCTGTTGCCTCCTCCTCCTCCTGACCCCTCAGTGAGATCTGGGGTCCTAGGGTGCAGTCCTCAGGCCTTTCCTTTCTCTCCAGCCCCTTCCTTGGGGATCTCAGCGTTGTCAATGCATCATGTGCGTGTGTCATTGCTCCCAAATGTCTAACCCGGGACAGGAGACCCCCTTACCAGCTGCCTACCCTCTGTGCCTACCAGGGCATCTGGTGGGCAAACCTAACTTGTCCAAGGCAGGACTCTTAATCCCTGCACCCCAAACCGTGTTTGGCCTCATCTTCCCATCACAGTTAATAGGGATCCTTCTGGATGCTTCAGCCAAAACCCTTAGAGGCCCCCCTTTCTTTTACAGCTGCACCCCTTCACCAGCCACCCTATTGGCTCTGCCTCAGAATACCCCCAGAATCCGACTACCTCTCCTTCCTGCCCCACCCCAGACCGCCATCCTTATGCACCCCAGCTCTATGAGGTAACGCCGGTGCGGGTCCCGACAGGCCCCAGCACACTGCCACCCCAGCCTTCCTCCCCTCAGATGCCAGGCAGGCCACCATCTGTCCACCCGCTCCCTACTCAGCCCTTTGCTCTTCTCACATCCCAGCAGGCTGCTGCCTCAGAGACACTGCGTGCTGAAGGGTGATGGAATAAGCCACCCCAAAATATGCCACTCAGGCATGAGGATTACTGTGAGCCAAAGGCACTTGAAAAGCAGCAGGTGCAAGAAGGACACTCTGACCTCCGTTCTCTTTTCTCCCTGAAAGCAGGAGGGCAAACCCCTGGTGAATGACGCACCCCCTTGATTAGGGGGAAAGAACCGTCTTATCGCCTGAGACAGGAGCTGACGCAGAGAGAACTCTGTACCACAGACCTCGTTAAAACAGCTCTCCTTGGCCTTTGGTCTCCTGGGCATATTGTAGATAGTTTTCCATGTTGCACCTCTTCCTGCTCAACCTGGTGTATAAACACTCAGGCCTGGCTGCCGCACCAGATCCTCCCTTTCCCAGGGGCACCCATGACCCCGTACCATCTGTATGCATCCTGCTGATCCCGTCTTAGGGCAGCGGAATTCTCGGGTCTGGCTGGCAACCCTAGGCAGGGCAAAGAAAGAGCCTTGCCTCCTCTACAGCTGATGCTCCCCTCTGAGGGCTCTTGCCTGCCCGGTGGCCTGGCTGCCTCTCAGATCCTGCAGACTCCGCTCCATGCTCCCCTCCGAGGCCTTCCTGTCTTCCTACCAGAACCAGGACCACTAGTCACGCCCTACCCCAGCAGCAGGGCAGATCGGCCAGGGCTCCCAGGAGGTTCAGCTGCTTTGATCAGGCATCCCGGTGCTTCTCCTGACAACAGGCCTGTCCCAGTTTGGGAAATCTTGGTAAGTCACCTATGGGCTCAAGGGGCCACCCCAGTCAACACTAAATCGGACAACGGAACTGCTCTGTTTTAGAAATGAAGATTGCACCTTTTTTTGTTTCTGCTTTTTGGTCTTTGTTTGCTTCCGAAGGAATGGGACATGGAAGGAAGGGGGCAGAGAGGAAAGGGGAAGGGATGGCCTGACAACAGTGTGAATGGCTGAAACATCTCACAGGGCAGCTCACTAAACCGCGAGCTGTGTGCATTCCTCCCCCATCACCACTGGGAGCTCTGCGCACGCACGAAGGCCTTGGGGCATGGTGTGGTGTGTGGTGAGTACATGTGGTGTCACGAAGAGGTTTGTGTAACCACCACCACAATCAGGACACCAACAGCCCGCCCACCGAGACCCCATGTGCCCGCCCTTTATGGCCACGCCAACCCCCATTCCCAAGTCCATCCCCATAATTCTTATCTCTTTTATTTGAACTCTTGTTAATGTGTTTGCCCAATTATTGTTTGTTTCCCGTGAGGATGTCACTCAGGAGAGCAGGACTGTCTTGTTCCTCTGTCCCATGGAGCCTTGAATGGTGCCATGCTCTGATGAATGAATTGAAAAGTCCAAAAGTCAATGTCCTTGTCTTGAGTTCCTGCAGTGAACTGGAGCTTGGGCCCAGCTAATGCACTTGACCTTGACAATGGTAGACAGCATACATAACTCCACGAGCTCAGTCTGCTCAGTCTGTATCCCCGTGTGAGCATTTAGCTCTTACAAACAGACTCTCTAGCACATGGAGTATGCCAGAGAACTGAGGCGGCGGGCTCAGAGGTGAATGTGTACCAACATGCCTTTAGCCTACTGTTTGCTTTAGCACCATATGCCTGCTTTCTTCCTGAGAATTTTCTCTGGCCTCTTTCCAGCAATCTGTCAGGAAGTTATAGACTAAGCACCCTTCAGCAATTAGACTGGACTGCAGTTGTTTTTGAAAGATGAATTTAGAGGTAATTTTCCAATTACCAGCAGTCATCAAATAAACGGAGACAAAACACTGCTGAATCTTTGCCTTGGCACAGAAGGACCCTTGCTCCACCAAGAGCTAGTTGTGTTTTCTTGATGAATGCAGGGAACCAGCAGCTTAAAAGCCAATTAGCTTTCTGCTTCTTTGGCTAATGCAGCGACCGAGTTTGGCTGCTAGGGAGTGGAGTTCAAATAGGGCCAGCCTTGGAAATAAAGCTAGCAGAACTGATGAAAGGAACATGCTTCAGTGACATCTTGTGTTCTTAGTAGTATCAAAATGTTCATCTTCATTGACACTTCTGAGTCTGAATTGTCAGTATGAATGCTAAGGATGTGATAGCTGTTGACGCCTATTCTAGATAATAATGCCTAAAGATATCACTGGGGCATTTTTTATAGGAGCTTTAATCTGTAAGTGGAAGTTTTCCTGTACAGTTGCAATTTAAAAACTGTCCAATTTCTACAAGCTAATGTTCATAAGGTGGCATTTGGGTTTTTTCTTCACTTGTGTGTGTGACATTTGGCTTGGTTAACTGTTGCCTTTTGTCATAGGCTAGTGTCACAGTGTGACCAATGGCACTGGTACCTGGGCGTCACCTCCAAGCTGTGGCACAGGCTCAGGGCCTGATTTGCAGCCCTGAAGGTCCAGAAATTTGATTCATTTAGGGCTCCATGGTGGGACAACCTAGACTCAGAATGCACTGATGTATCGACCAGGGTGCCAATTTCTTAATTGAAGAAAACACTACCTTTGTAGAGAGACAGTCCCCAACTCTGCCATCGAGGGTGCCTCCTGCCTTGCAGCTATGATTACAAAAGCCACAATGGGATGGAAAGACAGGCCTGGTATGGAACCCTAGCCCCACTCATGACCTGGGACAAGCCCAAACTTTTCTGAGTCTCAGTTTCCTCATGCGTAAGATAGCCATCCTGCCTCCTACCCTCAGGAGAGTTGGGAAGATTAAAGGAGAGTGCATCCATAAACTACTGGGTCCCAGAGGAAACAGAAGACGATTTTGACAAGACAGCCAAATGCAACGATTCAGCGTATGGACTTCGGAGTCGGTGTGTGGGCTCCTATCCCAGATACACTCACCAGAAATAAGTTGCTTCGTGTTTCTGAGATCCAGTCTCCTCACCTGTAAATTGGAATCAGAATGTTCTCTACCTCCTAGACTTGTTGCTATGTTGAATGAGATGCCACATGGGAAGCATATAACTTGGTGACCAAGGTGCCCGGTCATAGTAAGGGCTCAGATGGACGAGGCTGCCACTGTCATTGGAAACAGTAGTAGTTGTAGTGGTAAAAATAGTAGCTCTGGTGACACCACCAGGAGCGAAAGCAGCAGATGGTGAAGGTCGCTTAGTGAGCGCAAAATTGAATGAGGAGCTGGACTTGCAGGGCTGAGCTCCTCAGCGGTGGCACCATCGATGCTGGGCTGGGTGATGCTCTGCTGGGGACCGTTTTGTGCATTACAGTGCACTTAGCATCTCTAGCCTCCACCCACTGGATGCCAGTAGCACACCCAGTAGTGACAACCAGAGATGTCTCTGGACACTGCCAAATGTCCCCAGGGAGGGGGCAGAATCACCCCGCTTGCAAAGTGCTGGTCTAAAGGACCACATGGCCTGTGACCCCCATGGAGCACGCTCCATTGCCCACACCTATATAAACTCCTACCTGCCCAGAGTTCTGCTTTGAGTCTCCCTTTGTGAAACTGTCGATGCTCCCTTTTGCCCACTTTGATGACAAATACCATGTGGCTGTGATAAACCCAGTGTCTGGGGGATAATCTGTTGTGGATGAGGGTCAGCCTCTGCCCTTGAGGACACTTCCATTGACCTTCACTCCTGTCTGCACCCTCTGGCTCACTGGGTTACAATACCTTTGACTAGGCCACAGCTTTCTGAACCTCACTGCAGTCTGGCGCAGGAAGGATGCCTCTCGGCCCTGCAGGGACAAACCTGTGCACGGAATTACTTCTTTTGAGAGCTCATCTTTTCCCCTGTGCAGATAGATGCCTGCGGTATTTACCAGATCATGACCTTGGGGACATGGATCAAGCACACTGGATTGCAGGTTCCTGTCCACAATGGGGACAGTGATATATCCCCAAGTGGTGCTTGCCAGCAGATTAACTGAGATTCTGTGGATTCTTACCTCTCCTGAACGATAACCTTATTCTAAATAGCAGATGCACCTCACCCGGCCTCTTGATTTTCCTCACAAACTGTTTTTTAAGGACAGAGTTTAGCTTAATGTGTCTAAGCTTCAGTGTTTTGTTCTATTATCCCAATGCCTCTATTTTTCTGCATTACTCTCCAATTTAAAATGTTCCTTACCAGTGAAACTCAGTGGTTTCTAAATCTCTCTATCATGACCAGAATAGTTTGTCCCACTGTAATTTGGAGTCATGTCTGAGAAGACCTGGATGAGTAAGCGAAAGTTCAAATTATTTTCCAATTAAAAAAAGATATTTTATCACTTTCAAACCAAGCCAGAAGCAGGCTAGGAAGCTATGACTTAATAAAATTCTTCAGGGAAATATTAAGTAAACAGATAAAAATGACTCAGAACTTCATTTTGTAAGCTTTATGTTGATTACTTAGTTTATGTCCACATGCAATACCCACCAAGAGATAATTATATTCCCTGCTCTGCTTAATGGGTTTGAAAACATCTTGTGCTCATAAGTGGCTTCAACATTCACCAGAAATCTTGGCAACACTGTTAGTTTGATTGGCAGAATCTTTCTTAAAAGATCTTGAAAGGTGAACTTTAACCAGGTCCCTGTCAGAATTACCATTAGACAGATAGGTTGGATGGGGTCTGCTCAGCTTGCTTCCATTTTGCGTGGCTTCCTCAGGTCATCATTCTCCATTTCTGAAGTACGTCACGTGCAAAATCATGGCTCCGTTTGTAGAGACGCTTCACATAATTTAGTTTGAGGCACCCAGTTATCACTGTGTCCTGTTGTACCTGTTGATTTTTCATTGGAAATAAATAATTTTAAAAGGGAAGTGTAATTCCTGTTCACATGCGAGCTCCCTTTTTTTCTTATAAGCAAATCTTTGCCAGAGGTTCACTGGAAAGCATGAAGGACTGTATATCCACAGATCTAGGTCACAGTCAGGTTTTGTCTCCAGCAAGCTGTGTTAATTTCTTTAGGATTCAGCTTCATTATTTTTTCATAATCTTCGATTTTCCTACCTCTCTGAGTTGTGAAGATTGAATTTTGGAACTGAGGGGGGGTGCCTAAAGACAAAATACAAATGCTCCATACAAAAACCTGTCAGCAGGGTCTCTCATATCTACAAAATGAAAATGGATAGGTGGGTATATCAGAATTCTAAAAAGATCTTCAAAAAAGAGTGAATAGGAAGGGAGCTGTAAAGAAAAGCAGAAACGTCATGAGGGACATTTCAGAAGACAAGGTGCCATTTAGAGAGAATGGCAAGTTTAAAGTAGGAGGTGCAGTGCCTGCTAAGGAGAAGGGGTGTCAGCTCAGTGATATTTGGTCTCTGGTTATGCCCTGATCTCGGGCCAGACGGGCAAGAGTAGAAGGCTGGGCCAGCTGCAGTGACCAGGTAAGTTTATGTGATATTTTTAAAAGATGAAAGAGATGGGCCAGCAGCATTACCTATAACAACCCCTAAATGGAAACAACGTGGGTGACCATCAATGGATAAACAAGTGGCGGCCGGCACATGTGATGGGGTACTCTTCAGCTGTAGAAAGGAATGAAGTGCTGACGCCTGCTACGACATGGAGGGGCCTTGAAACTCTGCTCAGGGAAAGAAGCCAGATACAAAAGGCCACATGTCGTACAATCCACTTATATGAAATGTCCAGAACAGCAAATCTACAGAGACGGAAAGTAGATTAGGGTTACCAGGGCCTGGGGAAGGAGAGGTGGGGAGTGACTGCTCATGGCTCAGCAGCTTCTTCTGGGGTGACGAAATGCCCCCCAAATTATTGGGATGATGGTTGCACAACTGTGAATATACTAAAAACCACCGAGTGGCATGCTTTTTCAAAGGATGAGTTAGGGTGTGTGAATGGTGTCTCAACAAAGCTGTTAGAGACAGAAAGAGAGGGAGAGAAGAGAAGAGATGGTAGGAGAGATAGTAGGAGGTCATGATCATCACAACTTGAGACAGAATTTTATAAGGATTATTTCTGTGAACAAAAATTATGCTTCCAGGCGCTGAGTTGCTGCAAAGAGTTGAGTTTGGGGAGTCAAGAGGCCTGGCTGTAGGTCTCCAGCATGTCTCCTCACCTCCCAGAGCCTCATCTTCCTCCTCTAAGTATCAGGGAGTTAGAGAAATGCTCACGTGTTCCTCCCCAGCTCTTCACACCCAACGACCCTCCTCCTGTCTTCTTTCTTCCCAAACATCACCCCAGAAAATCCTACCCCAACTTCTCCTTGCCAGTTTGGACATGAAGGGAGCTCATCATGCCCATATCCTGGGATGGTTTATATCTTGGGTTTCCTTTGCATGGAACATCCGTAAAACAAGAAGTTCCTCATCCTTCTTAAACTGTCCCATACGATTCTCAGTACTTAGCAACCCCGTGCAAGGATCTCCAGAACGGTGAGCATTGACCTACCTGTATGTAACCTTGCAGTAGCATAAGCAAACACGTTCAGGTTAAAAAGAGGAGTGCCTTGACATTAGTCTTGATACTTGCCTGTGGGACCAGTGTATCGCCTTATTTTCCTTCTTGATTCCTGTTTATCTCTCCTTATCTTATTCAAAGGGACTTGAAAACATTAAGGACAGCACTTCATTTGATTAAACTGATTGCCCTGAGTGAAAAACAAGACTGTCAACTTGGGGCTGTAGATAAGATTGTTTTCCAAGGTGATGAGGACACCAGGCTTTAACTGAAACTGACATCAGAAAGTTAGGGGTTGAAGAGGCAGGAAAAAAGGAAAGAAAGAAGGTGCTGGAGTTATGGTACCGTCAGTGAGGGCTTGAAAGGAATCACAGGATCAGGGTTGGAAACCAAGTAATAAAAGTGCGTAATAGTGGGTTGCCAGGCAGACAGTGGGCTAATACCCGAAGTGACAATGGAATACAGTGGGGGGCTGAGCTGCAGAGCAGAGTGGGCGAGACAGAAAAATAAAGGAAGAAATAATAAAAGCCAACGCAGAGGGGAAGAGCAGAGGAATCTGTCACTTCGTCTTAGGAGAAATTAAGAAGCCAGACAAATTATAAGTGTACTTTCATTTAGAAACACGATCAGACAGTCTGAGATTGGCACTCCTGAGGGTGGGGGCTGAGTGATGCTATAAGGGCTGGCAGGTCGCCCTTTCTGACTTGATGGCATCAGGGAAGTTGGCACTTGCCAAAGTTTGCAGGTGTCAGTGAAGTGCTGGACCAGGGTGATGTTTGGGGCTTTGCTGGGCCTCCTTGCTTCTCCAAGCAGAAAGAGAAGAGCAGGTGAAGATAACGACAGCTAGCCCAGTGGAGGGCTTGTCCATCCAGCCCTGGGATTGCCTCATTTGATTCTCACCTGGCCCTGTGCTGGAGGTATGGGTCTTACCCCTCCTCTGTTTCAGATAAGGACATTGAGCAGCTTGCTTGATCACAGCAAGGACTCTGCTTCTAACTCTCTGGCGTCTCCTGCACCCCTCCGCCCCCCCACCATGACTTTCTGAAGCCACTGCATAAACGGTTAACTGTGCCTTTCCCGGTTAGGGCTCAGGGTGGTTTCCAGCCACAGGGCGAGGTTTTCACCGACCCCCTAGGCTTGGATGGCACTGATTTCACTGGTCATGTCACCAAAACAGAAATGGACAGGGCCTCTCCGAACATTTTATCTTCTTCGGCATTTGGTGGCCTTTTTCTTCACTTGGCTGGCAGTGGCTTCATCAGGCTCTCAGTCAAAATAACGCTAAGTTACAGTGCGCCTCAGATGCATCATGGGAACAGATTGCACAAAGAGAGTTGCCTCTCTCAAGCACTGGCGGCCCGTCCAGCCTGGTGGACTTGGCAAAGGCCCGCAGTGGCCATGAGCCGCAGCCTCACAGACAGCTCAGCTCTGGCGTCCTGACACAAATGGGGTCTATGGAGAGGGGGGCCCCTCCCTCAGATGTGCCCTCGAGCCCACACCGAGTCCTGCAACCATGCTCAGCCACAGAAGCTCTGTAGAATAAGGAGGAATTCGGTTCCTTTCTAGAAGGTTCTTTCTAGTTCTCAGATGTCATGGCTGAATGAAAAAAGGAATGCTGACTTTGAAATCGAGGCCACCTCCCTAGCCTGCACTCAGAGTGGGCCCTGCCTTTCCTGCTGGAGGCACCAGCTGTGGGGGTGGGGGTGGGGGTGGATTTCAGCACAGGGTCCATCTCTCTGCCCTGGAGCAAGACCTCTGAGCAGTTCCAGGCAGATCCTAACTGGAAGAAACATACAGTGGAACAAAGTTTCTAGTGGGCTGCCTGGGCCCAGCTAATGTTTCACGAGGGTAAAAGAAGGCATGATTTGTTTTCAGAGTATAATTTTATTATAGTTTAATGCAAGAAAAGGTAAGGTACATTCTCTATTATTTTATAATGAGCTTATCACTTTTATAATACCTACTATTATAATAACCATTTTAAGTGCAAGTGGATGAATATGTAATTGCATTTCTTATATATGACCATATTATAATTTACCGCCACAAACTTTGCTCTTTTTTTCCCTCAACTTTTATATTTTCACTATTAGAAAACTTAAATGTTTTCTAAAGGGGCTCATTCAGTCTTATATCCTAGGCTTTCTGCAACAAACTTGTATTTCTGCCATCCATCATCTCGCTTTTCAGATGGTAAATTACCCTGAAAGGTTTAATGAATAAAGGAAATAGTGACCCGAGAAAGGTTCCATGAATGCAGCGTGCATTGGGGGTGCCCAGCTGACGTTTGCTGAGTGGTGACTGTCTTATGACAAAAGATGAAATTGAGCCCCCCACCCCAACCCCAACTCTTCCCTTCCTGACTCATGAGAGTTTTTATTGGCATGGTTATGTGAATGAGCAGAGCATAAGGGAAATTATTGTTTAATTTCAAAAACATAAATGAATCAATTGCATAACGTGCGCTTTTGCTTCATGCTTTTATGTCTAAGGTGATTCATGGCCTGTTGCAGCATTTCAGAGAGATGGAGCTTGGGACACGATGGCATTGTGCTCCACCCAGAGGCCTCGTGGATGTAGGATGCCTAACCTGTGGGCAAGGTTCACCTTGAGTGCTCTCCAGCAGAACCCCAAAGTGCCCAGATTCCCCATGGGATGCTCTGGCATTGAGATGACCAGGTGTGTCCCCCATCCAGCACTTGGCAGGACACAGAGAATTCTAAATGCCAGCTATCCTTCCCTGTTTTTGTGACAACCCCACAAGCTCCATAAACGTCCGACAGCAGCCCTGTGGTAGGTGGGGGAGAGCATGCTGCCCCATGTGCAAAATATGTTGGAGGAAGTACGATTCTGCTAAGCTCTCATAGGTGCCATGTGCCTATGCAGCTAAATGCCTGTTTGTGTCTATTGTATTGATCTCTTGGCTAGCTCACAATCTAATTTAGTGCAGTTGTTATTTATTCCTGGCAAGACACTTGTTTTGGGTTTTTGCATTCTGTTTTCTAAAAGAATTATTGTACAGATAGGCTCTGGAGTCTCAGGAAGGAAGAGAGATAAAGTACTCTATGCTTATAAAACCTGGTTAGATGATGTGCTTAGAAGTTCAAACAAGATAGAAAGGGCAGGAGTCTGAGGCCTGGGTAAGACCCCCAGGGCTCTCCTTCAGGTGCACTGAAGGGGACATTTGCACCTGGCTGATTTTTCCATTGCCTGGTGTCATGACCCCAGTGTTCATCTTTAAATCCAGTTGTGAGCAACCCAGCAACAGGTGGCTCTCAGAGGTGCGCTCAGTATAGCCAAACTCATGCAATTGATGTCTAGAACAAGAAAGCCCATAGGCTGATCTGCAGTGAAAGCAGAGCTGTGCTGGGACTGAGACTCCCATCTCCACGACTGCACAGCCTTCGGAAACCAGATCATATCTCATGGTGCTTAAGACTTGAGAATTTAAGCAAAGGGGCTGTTGACGTAAACTGAATTCACCCGCTCATGCAACAAACACCACTAAGCACTTATTCAGGTCAGGACTGGGACACAGTCATGACCAAGACTGACAGGGATCTAGCACAGAGCTTACGTTGGAGTCAGGGATTCTGAAATTTAACACATAGGCAATGAAGACACTAATGTCAAAGAAGAATAAAGGCTGAGAAGGAAACACAACTGGGGACAATGTGTTGGTGGGTGCCAGGACATGCTGAGCCCTCAATCACCAGAAGACCCTGCCGTGCACACACCAGAAGGAATGCTCTGGGGAGAAGGCAGAGCAGGTACAAAGGTCCTGTGGTAGGAAGGAAGGTGGCTCAAGGATGTGACCTAGTTCAACTAACAAAAGGGATGCTGATTTTAAAGCTCTGCGGAGATTCTTGTAGTTCCCAAGGGCTGACCCCTGATACTGAGGGTGGGTTAGCAAGGAACGAGTCATGAAAACAATGACTGAAAGTTTCAGGATTCTTCCAGTTGCTCCAGGAGCCTTCCCAGGCCCACCTTACCCCTCAGGGCAGTCCGTGCAGTGCCTGGCTTTGTGGATCACTCTCAGATCTACACGAAGGACCTCCCACACTGCAGAAAGTGGAGCTGAGCGGCAGTGACGAATGTGCAACGGAAGAATGCCTTTTCGTTCAAATGCAACTACCCACAGCCAGAGACGGTCTCCATGCTCCCAAGGACCCATTCAGGCCTTGGTCCTGGAGAGGTAGATTTTATCTCTGACTTCAACTTTTTTTTTTTCAAGGAAGAACATATGTCACATGAAACTTTTTTTGATATGACAATACCTGGAATAATTAGATACATAAAGAACAGTGTGGAACTGAGTGTTTCTAAGTATATTTTGAGCAGTTGTTATCCACCATCAATGCCTTTCAAATGTCACTCTTGCAGGGTTTGCCTGTTTGTAGTGAAGCACCAAACTTTTTCGCTATTCCTCTTCAAAGCACTTGAGAGTATTTTAAATCTCTTTGCTGAACTATGGCAAGTGTCTCAAAAGTTAAAGTGCTCAAAACCTTTATTTTGAAAAGCCCAAATGGTGCCCATCAAAGCAACTGGGAGAATGTTCCCTTTTCGGGACTGACTGAATATGCGCACCTGGAAATGTCAAACATGCTCTCATTTAAATAACGTTGACAGCTTGCAAGAAGCCGTCTGAGGAGCATCGTGTTCAATGTTAAAAGTACCACAAAGAAAGCCCAAGAAGTTTTTTTCTCCCCAAAGAATTTATCATTAGTAATTCACATGGGCTACTTTCTATGCAGTCGCCTACTGCATGCAATTATTTAATTTCTTTCTCTCTCTCTCTGCAAATGGAGATGGTGGAGACTCATTTTAACATAAGTACACCTAGGATTTTCATCTGAAAGAGAAAAATCAAAAATATTAAGATTGCCCAGATAGGCTTCATGCATTCAACCCATATGCAGAAATGTCTAAACACAGAAGTCACGTGATATAAATCATCACATGCATGTATTTTAAAAACATGTGTTGGTGCAAAGCACCTGAACATTTCATTTCCCCCCATGGGGCAGCTCATGGGACGGCTCAACCAGGCTTGCTTGGTTGTGGCTCAACGCAATGTTTTTTAGTTGTAGTTTTCTGAGTGGAAACAAATATGAGCTCCCAGAGGACTGGACCATGGCCAGCCATCTTGTTCCTCAGCTGCTGCGGGCCCAGGGAGACAGACATTGTGCTTTTTCGTTTGCAATGTTCAGGTCAGTTTGGTGCAACGGGTCTACGGGAAGAGCAGCCAGGGACGTGAGGGAGAGAGGCCTGCTCCAGTGCCTGGAGTCCAGACTTTCCCTCTACCACATCTTCCTCTTCCTCTGCTCTCCACCCTGGGCAAGAATGTAGAGGCCTGACTTGTATGGCTAGCCCACAGAACAAAGGCCGACTTTAATGTTAGGCGAATTATTGAGATGGGGCAGCTGACCTTCGCCTATGGACCAGGCTGGGCCCCACACCATCAGGGGGCTCTCACGGCCCCAAATACTTCTGGGGGAACGAGGCAGAGTGCTGGGAAAGAAACCTACCATTGCACAGTCCTCAGGGACAGGAAGCCGCTCTCCGAAGGGGAAACTGTCCTCTATCGGAGAAAGTTGAGTCCGGCCAGCCTAAGTCACTGTATTTTTGGGGTGTGGCCTGTTCTGCAGAGTCCATCAGGGAGGGGATGTGCGATAGGCTGCCATGCTTCCTCTCACTAGGTCTAAATTATTTTCTTCAGCTGTTCCTGTTAGTTAACAGTGATTGATAGACTGAAGATATCATTAATAAAAATTAGGTACCCAGCTTGGGAATGGACTTTGGTTCATTCCTCAGCACTTAGCAAAGGGCAAGTAAAAAAAGGATGTTTCCAGCAGCTTGCAATTGGAATGAATCGAGCCAGGTGGAAAGTGATCCCAGTCATTCATCAAAGCTGTCAAGATGCGTCTCTCACCGGAAGTGTTTACCGATATTCACAATGAGCTCCACGTTATGCTAATAGGAGCCCGTTTGGCCATAACTCAGGACTGTAAAAATGGCTCAGGCTATTTAGTGCACCTATTTTATTGAATGTGTGTACGTCTTGTGGCTCTCTATGCTTGCAAAGATGAGAATGCACTGTGGGACTTCCAGAAAAGTCAACAACGCAGCTCCAAAAAAATGCCTGCCCGGGGCGGCGGATCAGTGCGGGCAGGACGTGCTCTGGGGAGCCGATGAACTGAGGGAACCGCAGTGTCAGCAGTGAAAAATGAGCTTCTTATTCCACACGCATAATAACAAATCTGATTCAAGGAAACGAGCGAGGAGAAGAGCAGACAGGAAAGCATATGGAAAAAGTTCAACAGAAACCAGAGAGGTTCTGCCATTACTCTGCGCCGAGGGATGTACCGGGCGGCGGGTGCGTCGGTTGCTGTGGTATCACCTTGCCGGTGCTCTCCTGCTTGGTCCTTTGAGGCCCTTGTACAGTTCGGTTCCTATGTGTACAGACTTGTCTTCCCATGTGGGCTTGTTTAGCAGACATTCGCTGAGCACCTACTATGTGCCAGGCATGGTTTGAGGTGTGGAGGTTGCTGAAGGAGTGAGAACACAGAATCCTAGAAGCTGAGGACGTTGCCGTTACGTTTTTGTCCCCTCCCCTCCTGTGCTTGCACCCCTTGGAGCCAACTGTTAAATGCATCAAAGAATTTGCCCCGGTGAAAATGGTGCTTTTTTCCTCCCAGCCTTTCTAAGTGTTTGCACCGTTATGCCAGGCACTGTTTTAAGTGTGTGTCTGGCTTGCCAGATCTGATCCTCATAACTACCTAGGAAGCAGGTGCCGTAACTATCCTCAGTTAGCAGGTGAGAAAACTGAGGAAGCATGAGAGGGATGCCTGACTAAGGTCACATGGTCAAGATCCAAATGGAAGTGTTTGCCTCCAGCATGCATGTGGCTGGCTACCACGCTGCCCTGCCTCTGCAGGACCCCACAGACCCTGCCTGCAGGTAGAAATACTGAGTCAGACTCCCTTTCTGCTGACCTTAATGGCCAGGTGGGATCCATTGCTCCATGAGGTTGAGCCCCTCTGTCTAGACATTGGTGTCTGAAAGCCCTGGCCTCCCACAGCTTTCCAACCCCAGAGCATTTGCTCGGCTACTTAGAGAGAGAGCCCACGAGGTCCTGTGAGCAGAGGCCAGCCCCTGGGACAGACGTTGTGCCTGAGGCCCTTCAGTCCCAGTCATGTCAGCTTTGGGCACGGCAGAGAAGGGTCCAGAAAGAGGCCTCTTGCATCACAGCTTCCTGGTGCCAAGCCAGGGAAAGGAGGCTCGCATCATCTCAGGCAGCTTGGGGCAGAAGAACTACAGACAGGGGTCATTCTGACTGAAAATCAGTCCGCCACATGTGAGGGTGCAGAGCCTCCTCCAGCCCCTGCCTCCCAGCTGCCTGTCTGAAATGGCAGCACACGGACGAGATGAGCTCTCCCTGCCTGTGCTGGCTCAGGATCAAATGCATCTCCACAATTTTATTTTTCTTTAAGTATCCAAAATGCAAAAATGCATGTTTTGCTCCCCCTTTACCATCTGTCTTACTTGGTTACCCCTTCAAAGCCATGCAGTCCAGTTTGGGGATGGCATCTTCTCCCACCAGACGCTGTGATCGTTGTTCAGACAAACAGGGTTTCCTGCATGTGTGAACACGGGCTTTGCTTCTGCCCCAGGACATGGAAACAGCAGTCCTGAGGGGGCCTTGATTTCCAGTATGTTTCAACTTGGAAATATTTCGGGGTTCCACAGCTAAGTCAGAAGACCTGCCCCCTATGAGACATGCCTGCTGGACACCCACCCAGAGCGATGTGTCCCCCAGGCTCTGTTGCATGAATTCTCCTGCTTGGAAGAGGAGCTGAAAATCTGAGTTAGATTGACCAAGTCAGGAATCATCCCCACATGGACCAGAAAAGACTTTGGTTATGAGCCACATGTTACCGGCGAGCAGAAATCTGCACGGTTACCAGGGAGTGTAAAGGAAGGGGAGCATCTAGTCCCCAGCAGTGACTGGCTCCTATTTGCAGTAGATGACTGCACTGCAGAATGTGTCCATTTTCTCACTGCACAGCAGGTGCGGGATGGCTTATGCGGTAACTACACGGTTGGTTCTTGGCTGGAGCTTCGCCTGGTGCCCACTGTTTCTTCCCTGCGGGTAGGTTGGGAACCATATTTCATGGTGAATCTGTCCGCGCTCTGTTGGCTGCAAACTTGGAAAATGGAGTTGCTTCCTCTGTGGCACCTGAAATCAAGGGCACTTTGAATCAGAAAGGCCGTCTCGGCTTTGAGGTGGGGAAGCCAAGCCCACCGAGGATAGGTGAGCCATCCCGGGATGTGTCTGGCATCAACTTGTCACATATATATTTTTTTGAAGGAGCAGCCTTTCACCTTAGGACATACGTGTATGTTACGTTAAGTAGCCCTTGAAAAGTGAGGGGGTCCCTGTGGCATTTGTCCAAAAAAATGACAAATGCAACTCACATTGTAAGCCCTGTGGAGGTAGCCCCCATCCTCCCAGCCACCCTTGGAACATGTTGAAAATGTGGGGGGTTCTGACTGAGGGTCCTCCGGGGTCAGCAGCAGGATGGTGGCTTGGCTGTCCCTTCAGCATCCCGTCCAAACGGACGGCAGGTACTAGGTTTCGGGGCTTACTTACAACGAAGCCCATGGGTAAATGAGGACGATGCTGTTATCTGCCCAGCCCTTGAAAGTGCAGCTCAATGAGTCCACTTTGGGGCAGCGAGTCTCTGAGGACAGGGGCAGGCTGGGGCCCTGAGGGCGTTCCCAACCAGAGGGTAAGGGAACTTCGTCCATGCTTCTGCTGTGTGTCCTCCAAACTCCAGCTTTTATTGTACCACTTGTTTCGTTTGGAGAACTCCTACTTTTAGGTAAATTCTGCAGCCCAATTTGCTTCTCAACATTTTGACAAGGGACCTTTGCAAAGGAATAACGCCATCATCCTATGATGTAAATGTCAGTAATTAAACAATTGGGTGGAGGACGGGGGTGAGTCAGGGCTCCTACATTTTAATTGAATGAGCTCTTTCTCTCCCGGAAGACTCAGAACAGAAACACCTTGAATTATGGGTAGCATTTAAAACTGCACCTAAGTTCTGGTTTCTCATTCTTGTTTTCAGTCTATGCTTTCAAGAGAATCAAACTTTTTCAGTCCTATCAGCCCAATGGGAGTCTCTACCCGTTTGGCAGGGTGAACAGCACAGGTGTAAATATGTGTGTTGCGTATTCTTGGTTGTACATTTGAATTGGCTAATTTCACTGATGTCGTCACACGCTAAGAAAGTGTCCCTCAGCAACTGAGCGTTAGGTTGTGGTTGAATTTGCATATGACATGAACTTATATATGCCTGACAGCACCTCGAATAATGAATTCCTGTGACTTAAAAAGGAAGTAATTTCAAACTAAACAAAAACATCCCATATGGTGTTTACACTGAAAGATTCAATTGGTTGAATAAGAATCTGAAAAACGGAGACCCAGCAAGGGGTTGGTGATTTCGGTGGAGGTTGCAGACATATGTACACCTAGCCCTGTGCTGGGAACAGAGCCTTGTGGGGGCACCCCATAAGCGCTCCTGGACTGAGATGGCCCTTCCCAATGCCTCGTGTCTGCCACAGCTCCTCACAGACATGGTCACAGATTACTTCAATGCATCCCCCCGCGGGGGAGGCAGGAAGTCCCCACCCAACCACCTCTTCAGGGAGTCCTGGCTGGCTGTGGGGAGTTGGAGCCCTGCTCCATTCTCCTGACTTCTCACCCAGTGCTCTTAAAACAACAGCAAGCAATCTGCAGATCATGAAGTTGGACTAAAGTCTGAGGGCTTGCAAAGCAAATTCTTCTGTTATAAAGGTCTCATTGCTCAAGTGTAATCTAGCAAAAGCACTCACACCCTCCCACTCCCCATGACACTAGACTTGCAAGGGCCACGACAAGTGTGTAGTTAGCTCCAGGAGTCACTGCACCCAGCCCAGACCTACGGGAGGATGCCCAGAAGGTTCCAGAAAGGTAATGGCACCTCACGAGAGACAGTCTAGACTAGTGCTCCAGAGCCAAGCTTGCTCACATTCCAATCCTCCCTCTGCTGGCTCGCAGCCTGGAGTAGCCGCCCAGCCTCGCTGTGCCTCAGTCTCCTTGTACACAGGGTTGTTCATAGGCTCCACCTCCGAGGGTAGCAGAGCAGTGAGGTGGTCAATGCAAAGCACATAGAACAACGTCTGGCACTCGTTCATCCAGTGCCTACTATGTGCCGGGAGCTATACATACGTAAATGAGCAAAGAAGCAGAATCCCTGCCCTGTGGAGTGTATATTCAGGGTGGGGGGTAAGGGTGCACACTGACACTCAGTGAAGCTGTTGGGCTCTAACTAGGCCAGACCTTTGCCTGTGAGCCACGCACTCCCCTTCATTCAGGTACACAGTTCCCATGGGCCTTTGCTGTGGGATGACACCTCTCCACTGGAGCGTTTTGCCAACCAGCAGCCATCAGCACACAGAGCATGCTGCCAACGATCCCTGATATCCAGAAGGTGCTCCTGCCAGCTCATGCTTGAACCCACTTGCCTGTCAATGGAAGGGCAAGGTGCTTTGCATCAGCAGTGAACTGGGTCAAAGTCTAGTCAATCAAAAGTTGCGTAAGGACTTGTTTTGGCCAGTCTAGGGGCCAGAGGCCGCCCAGCATTCATTAACAACTGTCTGTGCAATTATTATCTCCCTGGGGTTTACTGCGGGGAGCTGGTCCAGAGCACAACTGACTATGGCCGTGATGACGTCAGAGATGAGCCTCCCAGGGTGCAGCCGAGGGGCCTGGTCTTTCTTCTCCGTGGGATTTAAAGCCGGGAGGTTCTGCCACCAAACAGCAAACAGGGCCTTCTTCCTGGGAATGCACACTCACCTGTGGGAAGAACCTTGAAAGAAACCCTTGGATCTCTGATAGAGATCACCCAACGAGAAAAAAGGTAGGTAGAGCATTTTAATTTATATTTCTAAAAATCATGGAGTCAACCCAAACTTCTCATTTGTCCTTAGCACTATGACTGTCAGGTGATGTGCACCTTAAACAAAGCCCGTTGAGTTTGGCTGAGGTTGTCTGTTGCTTTTGTTCAAGAAACCCTTGTTTTCTACTTCAGGGAACCTTGGCATCTGTGCCCCTTAGCACAACCCTGTAGAAATGCCTCCTCAGCTCCAAAACGGCCTCAACTTCTCAGCCAAAGTCATCCAGGGCACCCTGGACAGCCTGCCCCAGACAGTCAGAGAGTTTGTGGAGAACAGTGCCAAGTTGTGTCAGCCTGATCACATCCACATCTGTGATGGCTCGGAGGAGGAGAACCGGCAGCTGCTGGACCACATGGAGGAACACGGAATGGTCAAGAGGCTGAAGAAGTACAACAACTGGTGAGTATAGCCCCAAGAACTGCGGTCACACCTTCCCTTCCACCAATGCGCCATTGCCGGAAAGAGGATGATGAGAATGCTGGGGAGGTGGGAGGGTTGCATTCTCTTGAAAAAAATACAATGGCCAGAACTGTATAGACTGCTTTAATGACACTCACAGAGGAGTCCAAGCCTGCAATGAGATGGCACATGTATACGAATGATTTTTGCAAACTAGAGCCCTGATAAAAATGAAAGTCAGGTGATCCCTTTGCTAAAGAACTAACTTGTAGTCTAGTAAATGTCCCCATTCGTGAGGTTGTCCACATTTATGGAACATCATCAGTGTGCTTGGCTTCTGCCAGGTGTGGGAAGAACACAGTAAGGAGTGAGACAGGTGCATTCCTAAACAATGCTTGGCTGAAGGGAATCCAGTGCGCAGATGCCGTGCAGAAAAGAGCAGCATGTTTCTCTATATTCCAAATCTCTGTACTTTCTACTTTTGCAGCTGGTTGGCTCTCACTGACCCCAGGGATGTGGCCAGAATTGAAAGCAAGACAGTCATTATTACCCAAGAGCAAAGAGATACGGTGCCCATCCCCAAAACCGGCCTCAGCCAACTGGGTCGCTGGATGTCAGAGGAGGACTTTGAGAAAGCGTTCAATGCCCGATTTCCAGGGTGCATGGCAGGTGAATGAAACATTTATTTGATTGGACAAAACCAAATAAAAGCAAAAGCAGATCTTTTATGATCACATGTATCCTAATGGTAATTATTACAGTAATGGGAACTCTCATGGCCTCAGAGATCTTCAAATTCCATATATGAAATTGGAAATGTATTGAAAATGAGCGTCTCGGTTCTGGTTTGATTCTCTCCTATGAACATGAAAACTGTTTGTCTGCATATGGATTTAAGATAACTTGGTGGAAGCCAATTGCACCTTTATGAAATCTTTCATTTTAGCATTCTGTTCTTCTAAATCGAGGGGTGCACATGGCAAGGGTGTAATGTTACTGAATCTGTGAGAATAGGTCCCTCTAGGAAGACAGTGTTGGTTGGTTGTGATTCTGGGGTCACTTCTCACCAGTTCCACCACTGGCCCCCAGGTCGCACCATGTATGTCATCCCATTCAGCATGGGGCCCCTGGGCTCTCCTCTGTCAAAGATTGGCATCGAGCTGACGGATTCGCCCTACGTGGTAGCCAGCATGCGCATCATGACGCGAATGGGCACGCCTATCCTGGAAGCACTGGGTGATGGCGAATTCGTCAAGTGCCTGCATTCTGTGGGGTGCCCTTTGCCTTTAAAAAGTAAGCATATTACTTCAAAATCAAAAGTTAAAATTAAAAAACAAAACAGCTTAGCTTTAAACGCTGGGCCTTTGGTCTGGGGATCCCCAGAGGGGAATGTAGCAACACTAACATAGGATGTGTCCCCCTGTGCAGAACCTTTGGTTAACAACTGGGCCTGTAACCCAGAGCTGACACTCATCGCTCACCTGCCTGACCGCAGAGAAATCATCTCCTTCGGGAGTGGATACGGTGGGAACTCGCTGCTTGGGAAGAAGTGCTTCGCCCTCAGGATGGCCAGCCGGCTGGCTAAGGAGGAGGGGTGGCTGGCAGAGCACATGCTGGTAAGATGCAAGACATCCTAACATGGAGAAGACCTGGTGGGGGTAGGGGGACCGTGGTGGCAAATACATACAGCCTTATGGTTCCCATCAGGCAAGACCCAATATGCCCCTAGGACAGATTTGGAAATACCATCAAGAATTATTAATGGGCAAGCAGGTATCCCTTCTGAAGGACTTCAAACACAATGGGACCAGCCGAGCTCCTTCATTTCTTAAAATATCCATTTTGGCAGCTTAAGAAATAGATCTTGGGGCGCTACCCTTCCGGGGTTCTCAGCACACTGGAGGAGAAAGGAAGGGAAGGCTGCAGGAGGTCACTTGTCTCGACAGATCCTGGGCATAACCGACCCCGAGGGCCAGAAGAAGTACTTTGCGGCGGCGTTTCCCAGTGCCTGCGGGAAGACCAACCTGGCCATGATGAGCCCTACCCTCCCAGGGTGGAAAATAGAGTGTGTGGGAGATGACATTGCCTGGATGAAGTTCGACCAGCAAGGTGACTCTTTTCAGTCCGGCTGTCTATGACAATGATACAACCTAAGTGAAGTATTGGCTTTCAAAACATGCCAGATTCTCCTAAATCCATGATGTTTAGATGTTTAATTCAGTTGTCAGATCTTGTGAAGCCTTAGAAATATGTATTCTGTAAGTATTCTTTAATTTAGTATAGAATCTGGATTGAAAAGGGGCCCCATGTTGCTGTTTACACAGTACATCTGTTAACATCACCTTGGTGGGGGACTGAGGAGGAAGAAAGAGTTGTAAACTCCTCAAAGTTGAATATGAGGCTCGAATGAGGAAACAAGTATAATCTAGGGAGGAGGAAAAAAAAGACTGAAGAATTTGGTACAAAAATTAGCCCGGCAAGATATTGAATATTTGTTATGCTTTGCTTGGCTTCTTCTCTGATTTGCCTGGCTGAAAACCTTCCAGGTAACTTAAGAGCTATCAACCCAGAAAATGGTTTTTTTGGAGTTGCTCCTGGAACGTCTGTGAAGACAAACCCCAATGCCATTAGGACCATACAGCAGAATACCATCTTCACCAATGTGGCTGCGACCAGTGATGGGGGCATCTATTGGGAAGGCATCGACCAGCCACTGGCACCGGGCGTCAGGGTCACTTCATGGAGGAACAAGGAGTGGACTCCTGAGGATGGTAAGCTGCCCCTGGTTGTCGTTGTGCTCCATCCTACAGGGGCTACTTGTTTGGGCCAGATGCTCAGGGGCCTCTCTGCTCTCCCTGTTGTAGGGGAACCTTGTGCCCACCCCAACTCACGGTTCTGCACCCCTGCCAGCCAGTGCCCCATCATTGACCCTGCCTGGGAGGATCCGCAAGGAGTGCCCATTGAGGGCATCATCTTTGGAGGCCGCCGACCTGCTGGTGAGGCTCTCCTCCGTTCAGGCTGGGCACATGGGGGTGCTGGCTACCAAAGGGCACCTGTGGAACCTCTCCTTCTCCATGACCTTGTCAGGGTGCCAAAGATCTCGAGCTTCCTTTCCAAAAATCCAAGATAATTGGCAAGCTCAAATGTAGGACCTACCCTCTGGCCCCTAGAACCTTTCTGGGTCCTCGATCTAATGTAGCTTCATCCAAGTTAGCTTTTTGGGCAGGGTGCTGTAACTTTGTCTTGGCCATTTAATGCACTTGAACATCAAGAATGCAAAATTAGCTCAATTAGAAGAATGCCTTCTGCCTTTCCATTGTGTGAGATGACATCATGGGTCAAAGAGTCATATAAGTGTCAAAACCTGAAAGGAATTTTTTCTTTTTTCCTGCTAAAGGTGTCCCTCTAGTCTATGAAGCTCTCAGCTGGCAGCATGGAGTGTTTATAGGGGCAGCCATGAGATCGGAGGCCACGGCCGCTGCGGAGCACAGAGGTAAAGCAGAGGGAAGGTCTGAGACCACAGAGGAGGGTTACCAGCACGCTGTCTCTCTGGGTCTCTCTGGCTCTGTCTCTCTCTGCATCTCTCTCTGTCTCTATCTGTATGTGTAGAGAGAGAGAAAACTGAGCATGCTTATGTCGACAATAAATGGTGCCACTATTGTCTTATGAAAGCATCATTTATAATAGTCCCCCTCTCTGTGACCAGGCAAGGTCATCATGCACGACCCCTTCGCCATGCGGCCCTTCTTCGGCTACAACTTCGGCAAATACCTGGCCCACTGGCTCAGCATGGCCCAGCGCCCGGCTGCCAAGCTGCCCAAGATCTTCCATGTCAACTGGTTCCGGAAGGACAAGGAAGGCAAATTCCTCTGGCCAGGCTTTGGAGAGAACTCCAGGGTGCTGGAGTGGATGTTCCACCGGATCGATGGGGAAGGCGGCGCCAAGCTCACAGCCATCGGCTACATCCCTGAGGGGGACTCCCTGGATCTGAAAGGCCTGGGGGGCGTCAGCCTGGAGGAGCTCTTCGACATCTCCAAGGAGTTCTGGGAGAAGGAGGTGGAAGACGTCCACAAGTACTTGGAGGAGCAAGTGAACGCCGACCTCCCCTATGAAATCGAGAGAGAGATCCTGGCCCTGAAGCAAAGGATCAGCCAGATGTGATCAGACCCGAGAGCTTCCCCTTTACAATCACGCCCCTTCCCAGTCCGTAAGCAGAAGCGGGCAGAGAGAGTGGAGCTTCCTGAATTGATATTGACCACAGTCGGATGAGCAGATTCTAAAAACAGTTTAACTTCTCCGATAAGACCACAGAGGTCAGGCTAGTAACCGAGAGACTGGGGAGCAAAGTTTTAGCATTCACTATCCACTTCACATTTGTTCAGCTATCAAGACACTCAGGCATTTAGTCTGTTTTGTTTTTTCACTCTAGCTATGTCAGCTGAAATGCACAGAAAAAAACACTTGAGCTGTATATATGTGTGCACACGTGTGTGCGTGGTGTATTTGTGCATGTGTCTGAAGGTACTGTTATCTATCTAAAATATATTTTAGATATGTTTTAGAAAAATCTTGGGCACGATTACCTACTAGTTGTTGCTAGAAAGAAATGTTGCATTATTATTAATGTGTGTTTAAATTATTTTTATATACCATTCTATCTTACCTTTCCATAATTTCAATTTTTTCCCTTACCACTTCTTGGAAAAATTACTAAATAAACTTTTATAGAACACACGGATTTGTTTGCTTGGTTATTCTCATTTGAACCACCAAGAAGCAAGGTCTCTCTGGTGAAGCACCTTGTGATCAGAATGCCGTCCAAAGAGCATGGGAACGTGAGGACAACCCTCATGGAGAGGGCGCGCTGGGGGGTGGAGGGAGCAGAAGGGACCAGATGGGAGGTATGAGCTGAGAGAGTGTCACCCTGGGGTGGCAATGAGGCCACACTTTGGGTTTTCTGAATTAATCACTAATGAGTATCTAGGAGCCACTGGTTGTGGCTTAGTAATTCTACAAACCTCTATATGGTGGGCCTTACTTAGCTGGAGTGGGAAAGTTTAAAATGTACTTCTTGACAAAAATTTGGGTCTGGGGACTGGATCTTCCCCAGAATTGTGTGGTGGCCGGTTTCCCAGACTTTTGTCAACACACTCATGTTTAAGTGACACCTTTCTCAACTGTCATCCACTGGGGAGTAGAGAGAAAACCGTCTCTCAGAAGAGTCAAGGCTTGAGCGTTAAGAGCGTGCCTTCTGCGTACTGAGCACGGCGCCAATGGTGGGCGCACAGCCGGTCCCCCTGAGAAGAGCAGGGGGTGTGGTTTGGCCTCAAGCCCTCACCTGATCGCCATGCTTTCAGCATTCATTGGGTGTTCTGGAACAATCCAAACTACCATAGACTTGGAGTGTGTAGATGGACACAATCCCCCAGCTGCTCTCTTCTTTCAGGGCCTAGTGGCTTCCTCTTCACCAGCCCTCCCCCAGGAGAGGCATGTTCTCAGGTTAATCCCAACACCTCCGCTTCCCTCAGTTTTACAACTCACAAACTCACTGCCCTCTGCACTCCTCTGCCTCTTGCAATGGCTCTGTGTGGAACGTGAAGCTCAGATCACTCTGGTCTTACAGATGGGGAAACTGAGGCCAGGAGTGCCCATCAGAGCTGGAAATTGAAACCAGAGTTTTCTTTCCTTTTAAGGAGCAGAGAGCCCACCTGCTCTCCTGACAAGTGTCATGGTCTAATACCCAGACAACTGATGGGGAAAAACCACTTAATGGAATTAGATGCTATCTGCTGTGTTAATTTACATCAGTGCCTTTCAAACTTGTTTTCTCTTTTCGCGGCTGAATAATTGTTTGACATGTACTGTGACTCAGAAACTGAAGGTCTAAGGGAGACACAACAGGAGGCTGGCTGCCTGAGGCTGGTGAGAGTCAGGACCAGGCCAGCTGGCCCCTCCTTCTCCGCTCTCTAGTGTCTGAGGCACATCCCTGGACCCTCGAGACGGGCTTCCAGGGTATAGTTTGGGCACCATTGTTAAAATGCATGTCCTGTCCTAGGCTCTCGGAGGGCTTCTCCCCTCTGTGGGAAAGCTGACCATGTCAGAATTCCCTGGGCACCACTTGCTCAGCAGACTCGGCTGCCCCAGGCCCTGGCCCTGGGAGCCTGGGGGCAGCCGAGGAAGTGCCTTAAGCAGAATAGGAGTGCTCCGGGGATCAAAAGGACTCAATGCTTGCCCTTGGCCCCTGACTCAGTTTCCCCACACTGTGCCAGCTGAGTTCTCTCTCCACCGCCAAGTCCTGCTTTCTGTGCTGGCACTTTGGGCTTCAGTCATCAGGACACCGTGACCTTGTTTGCCAGCTTTACCCTGTGGCAACGTAGCCCCTCAGAGCAGGACAGAGAAGGCCACGCGGGGTGTGAGTGCCGATCCTGGTGAGAACCTCCTGCTGCACACGTGAGCCCAAACCAGCACCAGGACTGACGCCTGCCGTTGGACTCTGATGCAGGAGCTGCCCCCTGGCCTCCAGCGGTTCCCGGAGCCACGCTGGAGTCTGGGTGAAAGACCAGAGCACAGTAGGCACACAGCAAATATTGAACCAGTACGACAGACCTGCCATTTTGCTTCCTCAAGGTGCCCAGGATCCCGCGGCAGGCGTGCAGGGCACACTTGGGGCCGGGGGTTTGCAGGCCCTCTCTTCTCGTGCTCTCTCCTTGGGTTCACCCGAACCCAGAGCCCCCAAGCCGCTCACTTGCCCCCCTGAGTGCCACACGGAGCTCTGAGACCACAGGGCGTGGGCCCTGGAGGCTCCCTTGACCTGCTGCCCTGCCAAAGGGCCCCCTGCCAGGTCAGTGACCTTTGCCATCATGTCAGCAATCGCAGTGGCATTGCACCAATTTGATCATCTATGGGAAAGAGCTGGCTGCCGGCTACCCCCTCCTGCCCTCCTTCCTTTCCTGGGGGATAATAAACACTGGTGACCTCAGGCACATTGCAGCTCGGCCCCTGGGTGGAAGGTGACACTCTTATCGATGCCATGGGGTAGTAATACTCCTGCTGGGGTCTAATGAGAATGAAATTAAGTCGTCCTGCTCAGCATGGACTCGGGGGGCCTAAGGAGCTGGACGTGAGTCTCCACCCTCACTCTTCCTAGCAGGATACCCTTAGGGGATTGCAGAGACTCAACTGTCAAATGGCCTTATAACTACACCTCAGGGGATCGCTGAGACGATGCCAGTAAGGGCAGCTCTTTCCACTTTTATTTTACTCCCGTCTTCAGTGTGGCTGTGTGGTAGCAACATCAAGGACAGGGAGACCACCGCGCCCATGGCGGCCGACCCACTGATGACCGACCCTCGCTCGGGAGTGGAAAGCTGCCGTGTGCATAGCCTCCATCCCAGTCCTGCTCCTACTGCTGATTTCAGGGAAGGGCTGGAGAGCGGAGCCAGTCAGGAATAGCAGGGATGCTTTTCCCTTGTGCAGGGAGTCTCCCCTGAACCCCCACCTGGGCCAGCCACCTTCACTCTCCTCAGACATCTCAGCAAAATTCTTAGCAAAAGGCCCAGTAATTAATTCTACCTTTAAGAAATGTGCACTAAGGGAAAAATCATGAACGTTTTAGCTGCAAAGATGCTCACTCAGTTATGGGGTCATTGTTTATCATGGCCAAAAAATAGAAACCAGCCTAAACGCCCAGCGGGTGCCTCCACTATGCGCCAGAAAAGGGGAAACTGGGGCAAGGAGATAGGAGACGGGCCTCCAAGACCCTGGGATCCAAGTGATGCTGGAGGTAGTGGGGCGCTTCTGCTGTTTCTGGGAGAGGCACAGAGCAGCGGGGACAGGCGAGCCAGGCTGATCTCAACAGAGTTCCCATGGCAACAAGGGTACTCCAGGTACCCAGATCAAGGGGAAGACCAGCCCTCTACTCTGCTCTGGGCTGACGTTAAGCGTGGGTGGGAGGGAAGGAGCAGAAATCAGCCCCCCGCCAGCAGGGGGAGTCACTGCCCCAGCCCCCAGACTGCCCTGATTCATCCGTCCCTGCTCCCCCTGGGGGACCTTCCCACATGGCCCTACTCCTAGACCTGGCTCTGAGTGGGCATTGTCCCCATCGGTTGTTAAATGTTCTGAATTTCACTCCTGGTCTCCCTGCCCCTGCTTTAGCCTATACAAGCACCCCCCTAGCCCCTATCCAGACCTTTGCTGCAAACCAGGGAGCGGCAAGAGGATACCCTTGAACTGAGAAAACCCTGTCAACTGACCTCACCCCAACGGACTAAGATAAAGTCTCCTCCGTGGGGTGAATTGGGGGCTTGAGATGGAGACAGATGGCAGAGGGAGTAAGATAAAGAACGTGACTTTTTTCTGTTTTTTTGAAGTTCTGCCTTGAATTCTCCTGCCTGACTTGCACAGGAAGCTGAACACAGGGGGGCCCTAGGATAGGCTCTTGTTAAAGACCCCTCCGGGGACTGCTGTGCACATGACAGGAAGAGTGGCTGGTGCAACATCAACACGGCTAGGGTTATTACAGAGCTGCTCCCACGCACGATGTTCCCTCTGCAACCCGGGCCCGCCCAAGCTCCGAGACAGAGCCCAGAGGTTTCTTTGATGCCACAGAGCTGGGATTTAGGGCTGCCACAGAGGAAAAACGGGCGTCACTCGTCCACGGTAGCACTGTGGTGCGGCCAAGAGCACATTTGCTTTGCTGACACCTGCCACTGTCTTCACGCTGACGCTTGTTCCTGGGGGCTCGCTAGTCTGCCACCCGCTCGGCGCCGTGCGGCCCCCTGGTGATGGGCGATGTAAATGTGTGAGCATGCTCCAGGCACGTCGGCCCAAACAGCAGAACCTTTCTTCAGGCGAAGCAATTTGTAGCAAAATATGCTGTAAATATTTGTTCAGCTCAGGAAAATGACTTTAATTGCATAATTGAACTCGTTGTAGATGCTGCTTCCGGACAAAACGACGGGGAAGCTGAGATCGCTGAATTTGTTGACTAGAGGGACTGTCTGCAAAGATTTCGCTCTGGCCCCTGCCTTTCCTCCACCCGATGGGGGATTTGAGAGCAGTCAGAGAGGATGGAGGAAGGGGTTTGCTGGCTGTTGAAGAGAAGAGGGAGAGGAGACGCTCCCCAGATCACAGAACCAACAGCAAAGGGGCTCCCAGGCCCTTGGATGGGACTTGTGTGTGCTTCCCACATGTGCCAGTACGTGTTCCACCTTCCATGAAACTAATAACTTGAGTTAATCAATTCACGTAAGTGGAAAATAGTTAGTAGATTGAAAGGAATTTGCTTTAGAAGAAAACATTACATCTCGACCATTAGCTAAAACCTGGCATTCCTTGCTAAGGCAGCCACAATCCATCCAATACTAAGTGGAACAAACTAGCCACAAAAGACATACATTGTGTGGTTCTATTTATATAAAATGTTCAGAACACCCAAATCCACAGAGAAGGAATACAGATTTGTGGGTACCAAGGGTCATGGGTAGTCAGCTTTGGGGAGTGGCTGCTAATGCAGATGTTTTGGGAAGAGGAAGTCTTCTAAAATCAGATTGTGATGAAGGTGGTACACTCCTGTGATTGAAAAAAAACATCGAATTGTACATTTTAAGTGGGTGATCTTATGATATGTGAGTTATAGCTCCATAAAGTGGTTTTTTTAAAAAAGAATAAATACAATGAAAACAAAAGCGTCTCTTAACTTGAGTTAGAAACCAGTTGTCAGCCCAAGGCTGTGAGTTGCAAGCCTGCGTTCACATTGTCAAAAAGGATGCAGCAAAGAGGGAGGTGATGGGCCAGATGCAGCCCACTGAGATTCTTTCCCAGAGAGACTCAGGAGGATTCAGAGAAAACAGAAAAAGAGCGGACTTTCCCATGATGAGATTCCATGTCATTTAATGCCAGGGAGCCTCTCAGGATCGTGGTAAGCACCATAAAAATCATGAGTCATCCCATGAGCCTCCAGAGGAGAAACAGGCTGCAGAGGACAGATACCCCCACAAGTCATGAGGCCGGCAGGTGGCCGAGCTGGGAGCGCCAGGAGTCTCCAATCCCGGGCCGACCATATCGGGGCTGAGTCCATGCCAAGATACCCTGTTGGTCCTCAGCAGAGGGGCGAACCCCAGAGTCCAGAGATAGAGACCCTCATCCCAGCTCCGACAGAGGATCAGGAGCCTCACACAAGCTGGAAGGGAGGGTCTGGCTCAAGCCACCACGTGGGAGCGGGTCTGGACACAGATGCTCAAGACGCAGGGGCTCCAGTCATGTAGGAGGGGCCTCTGTCCTCTCCCTCCCTGTGGAGTGGACTGTGACAAAGGTATCTGCTGCAGCCACCAGGCTCCTCTGCCCTGGGGACAGGCCTTCCCTCTCTGAGTCTCAGTTTCCCCAGCTGTACAAGAGCACCTGGCCTTGCCCTGGGAAGTCATCCCGCCCCCGACCTGCAGTGATATTGAAGTCCTTTGGTGGTTCTTTGGTGGGACCGTTAGAATTGGCATTTGGTGAGCCCAGGTCTAAGTATGCGGACGGTGACACGGCGGAGCGCTTGTGGTGACTTCAGGAGCCTGCTCTTCACGGCCCACCCACAAAGAAGTCACCTGTGCTCATTAGCATGCCTGCGACCCTCCCCCCTTTGCCGCCGACACCCCCACTGCCTGTTTGTCCCACCTGGTGAAGCTGCCCTTCATGGACGGCTGAACCCTTCCAGTGCCAGGACCCAGAGGAGGGTGGGGGGTAATAGGAGTGGCCCCCCCGCAGGCACAAGGGAGAGAGGGCAACTCGCCGCTGCCGCCACTTTCGTGTTCAGGGCCGTGGGCAAGCTCAGACAACAGGGCGCTCAGCTGGCTTTGACAGAAAGCCTGGAGCATCTCCGGGGACGCGGAGGGACCCACTTCCCCAGGCTGCTCTGGGGCCGTATCAGCCATAGGGAAGCCAGCATGGAGCCACAGGAAGTCCAGCGCCTGACCCTGGAGGGTTCAAGGCCACTTTTCTGTCTGGGTGAAGTCAGCTCCCCGCACTCAGTGGGAGCTCCTGGCTAGGGCTAAAATTCTCTCCCAGGGCTGAGTCCCCCGAATCTGGGTCAGCAGGCTCATATGTCTGGGCTGCCCAAGACACCCCCGAGACTGGTCTGGCCCAGTTGGAGCCTCATGCACTGAGCACAGCCCTTGGAGTTGGCATCAACCTTCCACCCCAGGGTCCCTCAGGTTAATAAACACTCTCCCCTCAGAGCTGAACTCTGGTCTGAGGCCACGGCTCTCTCTGAAGCCGCTGCATAGCCTCACCACTGGCTTCATCACCAGTAAGAACAGAGACCCAGGAACCAGAAGCCGGGGTGACTCATGCAGCAGTGGCTCCCCTGTTATGTAAAGCAGAGCTCAGAGCCATTAGCGGATAGGAGATGAAATTTACATTTTGAATTAACTCGGATCATCAAAATGCTTCCTCTCGACCCAGGGAAATTAAACATAAAGTTGGAGGGAGCTGTGGGCTGGCGAGGTAGGGGCCCAGCCAAGCATACCAGATTGGCTTTTTCTTTTTCTTTTTTTCAACAGGCTGCAGGCAAAAGGGGACAAGAGGACACTGTCACAAAGCCGGCCTCAGAGAGGGAGGGAGGTGGAGGGTTGAGATACTGTTTCCCTCTTTTTCTTTGGGCAGGTGCACAAGAAATCTGCATGGCAGAATTAAATTCTGATCTGTCTGATTTCCTCCATCTCTCCTTCCCCTAATAATGGTTATTTATTGAGCACTTACTATGGGCTGACACTTAGCTAAAACACTTTAGAGATAAGGCAGAAGTGAGTTTGTCCCCCCCTGCACCCCTTTCCCTACTCTCCCCTGTGTGTGGGAGGGAGTCCGTAGGGAGAGGTAGAAGGACAGTTTTATTAACAACACAAGGCTCAGTAGCTTATGTTAGGAAGTTTTGTTTGTCTTTCAGACACACCACTCAACAACCAGAGGCCCAGCCCTCCCCCACCATGAAGGCCCCTGAAACCCACCACTCTCTCCCAGGGTCTCCATGGAGCGTGCCCCCTGGGGTTGGGCCTCCATGCCTCCCCCAGCTGCCCAGGGAGGGTCTGCATGACTGCCCAGGTGAGAACAGACCTCGTATGCTGGGATAAAGACTCAGCAGACAAGCTGAAGGTTTTTGCACCTTCCTGTGGCCTCTGAGTGTGTCTGTGATCAACATCTAGTGAGACTGACCCTTCTGGGAAGAGGACTGTTCCCAAATAACAGAGGAGACCTGCTGTCACTTAGCCCTCCAACAACTCCATGGGTGGGTCCTTTATCTACAGGATCTTCCTGGCTTCGTGGATGAACCAACTCCCAGGGTGGGTTTAGAACTCAAGTTGCCTTGGGCTCACTTGCTCCCGTGTCACATCCCTTCCATCCTGAAGCCAGATGGGTCAGAAGAGGCTCAACCTCCCTGTTCCATGCGTGCTGATTCTAACAGGGAAGCATGTGCCCCGGGACCCCTCTACCATGGGGATCGTAGTCACTGTCCGGACGTGGGGAGGGCCAGCCTTTCCTGCTGCCGAGTGTGAGGGGAGGCAGAATGCCTGTGCTCTTCCCAGAGGCTGTGCTTCCCTAGAATGGCACATCTCCAAGATCAATCCATCACTTTCCAGTGAATAGTTATTGAACGCCCTCTGACTGCCTGGCACTTAGAGTCTGCCCAAGTGCTTAGACAAGCTGATCAGGGATGTCCTTCCTAATGAATGGGTCCCTCAAGAGGCCCTGTCCTTTTTCCAGGGTCACTGAAAAACATCAAGCTTCAAGTTCTCAGGAGCAATATTTCCCATGGATAAGAATCCATAGGTTCACTTTCTGCCCTATTCAGAATGTCTGTGTGGTCAGCCATCTGGTCCACGCCCCTGGAATATGAAAATTCTGTCTAGGTAGCTGGGTGCCTTTGCATTCTGACTTTTTTTCCCTCCCTTCTTTCTTTCCATCAATGGATCCAGTCCTGTGCTTAATCATGCATTCCCACATTTCCAACGACCTATGCCTCTGCAGGCCCTCTGTCCATCCACACAGCTATCCAAGCGGCCATCCCACCTCTGCAAAGGTGCTCATCTCATCCCCACAAGGCCCATCAGCCGTAAACGCGACATTGTTCTCAAACCTCCCTTCCATCTTCTCACCAAGGTCACAGCGACGAAGCTGTGAGAACCAGAATTTGAATCAGCTCTGCCTGATTTCTTCACGATACCATGCATCTCCATGACAAAATAACTGCTAAGCTGGACAGAGGTGGAGACAGATGGCTGGCTGCAAAAGTTCAGAGAAAAGGGGTGCTCAGGAAGACTTTCTGGAGGGAACAGCGTTTGAGCGGTGGTCATAAAATGATGTCAGACTTGGAAAGCCAAGATCTGAAGGGCAAAGTGTAGGAACTCCAGGTGGGTCAAGGGGTGTGAGGCAGGATAGGAGCAGGTTCAGGGAGGAGTGTGTTTGAAGATGGGTGCAAGGGACATAGGGGTAGATGCTGTGTACACAGGTGCTGTGTAGAGGCTGAAGGGGGAGGAAATGTGGCTTGGTCAGAGGAAGGTGAGGATCATGGGCAGAGGGGGAAGGTTGAATGGGCCCCCAGTGCTGGTGACAATTAGGAAAAGTCAGGCCATGTATCGAGCTGGGATTCGTTCTGTTGGTACAGCTTTTGTTCATGATGGGCAAACCCAGAGTAGGCCCTGAACTCGCATGCCCTCGGTTTTGGGGGTGCTTGCAGGGAGACGGGCCCTGAGGTGTCACTGAGCACAGGCCCAGGCTACCCTAACCCTCAGGCATTCATGGAGGAAATCAGCCAACAGGGACCTTGAACTACCGGAGTCCAGGAAACAGGCTGGTGCCAGGGGCCTGATGGGCACTCAGATAGCCTCACTTCGGTGGTCATCCCATAATGGCCACTGCAGTCCTGCTTGCCCACCAAGAGCAAACTGGCAGAGGAAACTGAACAGCTTCACAGGGTCCTGCCTCTAGCAGAGGAGACATCCAGGTTTTCCATGGTATCAGACATTACATGCCAGCCCGCTGTGATGCTAAAAATTTCAGCATCTGAAAAGTTCCAACCTAATTTGCAGGGGGAAATTAGACAAGAAGTGGCTTTTAAAACCCATAGAATTTTGCGTTTAAAAACTTGGTTGCCAGGGAAACTCTTTCTACAAAACTTCCTCGCCACCACATCATAAATTAAATCCCCTGACTGAAGGGGAAGTAAGGTAATTGGTGGCACTGCTGCAGAAAGAGAGTGTGGCAGCCAGCTTGGGGAAAGGGGCCCCCAACATTTTAGGGCACACCCCCCTAGTCCTGGGGAAGCGGGTCCCATTACTGTATGTGGGGAGCTTGAAGGTGCATTTGGAGGAGGAAGCAAGCCAGCAAATGGCTGCATTCCATGTTCTGAGAAAGGCCAAGGAACTGACTGCTGAAAGAAAAATTAAATGTCACACTGCTGCCCCGCTGGTTTCAGATAGGTGAAAAGCTCCGCGAGTCAGTTAATGAGCAGACTGTGAAGGCGGTGGTGTTCGGGCCTCTGCAGCCGTGTTCATATATGTGGCACCAGGCAGGAGTTGAAGCAATTGTTATCTGCCACCTTCCAGATGGAGGCAATTTAGCATTTAGTTTGTGGTTCCAGCCCTCCAGCGATGTATCTGTCCGTTCATCTGATTGTTCATTGGAACATCCATCCACCTATCATCTCCCCACCCAGTAGGCCAGACATCCACCCATTTATTTAGTCATCTACTTATATATCTACGTGTCTGTGCTCGTGTCCATCCCATTTTCCATTCACCTAGCCATGCGCACGTGTGCGCACACACACACACAGGGAAGGAAGGTTGGGTGCATAGATGGATAGATAGTAGGATGGATATTAGGAAGGATAGATGGATGGATGGATGGATGGATGGATGGGTGGATGGATGGATGGATAGATGGATGGGTGGATGAATAGTGGATAGATAACAGGACAGAGAGTGGATGGATAGTGGATGACTGTCCATCCCTCTTCATTTACATATCTAGGTATTCATTTGTACAGTCATTCATTCATCCCCCACCCGTCCCTTCACTCATCCTCTCACTCATCCATCCATCTAGTTAGCAGATGCTCACCGAGCACCCACATGGGGGGTAAGGGTCTTGTGCTCACTCGGTGCTTATGTGCCATGAACTTTCCGTGCATTGTCTCTTTAGTTGCCCCTCTCAATGCTAAGATTTGGGAGTTATTATCACCCCCATTCTACAACATGAGGCAACAGAGGATGAGACAAGGGTTGGGGCTTGGATTTTAACACTTGTCTTCACACTGGGTGCAAATCCCTAGAGATGGGGCCCGTGGGTTTGCCATCATCCATTCACCAGTGTTCTAGCTCTAAGAGCAAGAGTTGAAGGAAGACGGTGATAAAAGAATATAGTATTGGGGGAAACCTTGCATCTGAGGCTCCAGGGGCCAGGGGCTCCCGGGGGCCTGGGGCCAGATGTCCAGGCTCCGGCTTTCTGACCCAGTGTGCATTAACACACATACGCACACAACTTATTTGCCCCTTTCCCTTCCCACAGGGTAAATACTGCCAGCGTGGCCAGGCAGCTGGTGTCAAGGTGAAAAGTCCATGGATCAGAAGCCTTAGCAGTGGAGGCCGAGGCTCTGGGAAGTGCTGTTTCTAGAAACTGAGACCTTTCCCCCAGTGAGTTTTGGCCTACTTCCTCTGCCCCTTTCCAGGGAATGCCCAGTAGGCAAACCAGTGTCCCAGCCTTGGCCTATGCCCTTGCCTTGCCTACTTGCAAGGTACCCTCACCTCCAGAGCTGGGCTGGTTGCAAGTGGACTACTTGGCCCCCAGCTCCTGACATGCAGGGGGTCTGAGTCAGTACCAGATTAGGAGGAAGGCAGGGTGCCTCTTGGGCCCTCCCCATGGCCCAGCACTGTGCTGGGGCTCTAGGAGCCTCTTTACAGTCAATCCGGCCAACATCCGACTGGAGGTGGGCTCACTCTTCTCATTTTGCAGAGGAGGAGACTGAGGTTCAGAGTGGTGAGGTGACTCGCCAGGTCATACAGTGTGTTTCCAAGGAGGAGGGTCTCATCTTGAATCTTAGCACCATCATACACACTACATGGGGCAAGAAGCAGCTGGAGCTGAGCTGTGGTGGGCATGGGGAGTGAAAGTGTGGGCTCTGGTGTCAGACAGCCACGTCTGAGCTGTGCGACCTTGAGTGCGTTACTTCACCTCTCTGCCTCAGCAAGGGGATGATAACAGAAACTGCCTCGTAGTGAGGGTCCAATGAAGGGGTGCCCTTCAGGTGTTCTGAATGCGCTTGGCACCCACTAAATGCCAGCTCTTTGTGATAATTGCCTTCTCTATGTCCTGGAGCGCTGCAGGAAAGATCATGTCAGACAAAGGGGCCCTGCTGTGGAAGGCTTGGCTGGACTGCTGCAGTGTACTCTGCAGGAGAGGCCAGGACTGGTCTGCTGTCTCCCAGGTCAGGGAAGGACACCCTGCACGCTGGCAACTCCTTGGCCAGCAAATCACAGTCCCAGGAGAGGCAGCCACATTGCAGAGACCCATGGGATCCCCACCCTCAGTGTGTCCTTGAGGACAGGTATTATGAATCTTTTGTGATCCAAAGGGAATGAACATTTGTGAAGGGAATTGCTGAGGAGCAGGGCCCACCCCCACTAACTGCCCTCATCCCATTTTTCAGCTTGGTGCCCACTGTCAGGCGGACATTCAGTGACACCCATTGGAGCTGATACTTCTGAGGGCTCCTGTGTACTAAGGCGGCACTTAAGATAGGTTGCCTTTCTGAGCCCGCAGTCTATCTTCTGAGGCAGCCATGACCCCAATGTCCAGCTTATGGGGTTCAGGGGATGCGTGACTTGCCAAGGTTACCTGATGCTAAGGGGAGGAACAGGATTCAAATCTCAGTGTGCAGAGCCCAGAGGGGCTGCACGCCCCACCCTCTGCCTCCCAGCCGTCTGTTGACACAGATGGAGCTGGGTGTTGGTTTCTCCCAACTTTTACAGGTTTTACCAATGTCTTACTGGTTGGGTGAAGATTTGATCAATACCAGGACCATTTGCTGAGTGTTACCCCATGGCAGACTCGGGGAACTTGTGGGCAAACCAGTGTGGCCCCAGGCTTTGGGCAGTTTTTCATCTAGGGGTTCCTGCCCAGGGGTGGGCTCTGCAAACACTTTGGAACTGCTTTCTGAGCCCCGAGCTAAGCTTGTGACATGTTTTCCTTCTTGGATAAACATGATAACACCTGCTCCCTGTCAGGTGCTGGCCAGGTGCCGGGCACTGTGCTGACCCCCTTTTCACATGACTCCTGAGTCCCCCCGAAAGTTCTCAAGGGAAAGGCTGCCTTCAACCAGGCAGAGTTTGCCGCGAACACCACCGCCTCTCTCACGCCTTGCAAGCCTCTCCAAGTCCAATAGCAGCAAGTGTTCCCAAGTCCACCCTTGCTCAGGCGTCCCCGCTTCCCCGGCGTCCTCCAAAAGCAGGCAGAGGTGGCGCTGTACCATGGACTCTACAGATGGGGAAACTGAGGCTCAGAGCTGGGAGGAGGCAGATGCAAGGACGGCTGGGTTTCTCCCCTCGCCGCAGACGGTCTGAGAGTCATCCGAGGTCGCCCGAGCCGCTGCCGCGCCAAGACAGCAGCAGTGTTTTGACTCCTGCTCAGGCCCTCCCATCACGATGCGCTGCGTGGGGAGGGCAGGCGTGGGGGCCGCCAGGGGCCTCTTTAATTCATGAGTTACTGGCAGGAGCACAATCTCGGGGGAAGATTGATGACCGGCTGCAGGTATTGGTGGGCGGATTCATAAAGCTGTCGGCAGTGAGCCGTAAATCAGATGAATATTCAAGACGCCGCCTCGGGAGCAATTCTCCAGCAAGGAGATGGACGCGCAGCAGGAAGTCAGGCACGGCGGCCTCAGGAGCCCTCTGGCCCCCGGAATCAGGCACTTTCTACTTGCACAGAATTTATACTTCCGTCTGAACCTGGGCAGCTCAGGAGATAGCGGAGAGAAGGTGGTGGACCCCAAACCCAAATTGCAGACCCTATCTTAAAGATATTTTTTATTGAGCTTTAATTAATATGCATTAAAATATACAGGTCTTAAGTGAGAAGTAGGATGGGTTTAGACACCTGTGTACAGCCATCACCCAGATCAAGTTCTAGAACATTCCATCACCACCCCAGAAAGTTCCCTTGTGCCTTACCCCATTGATCCCCACCTCCTCGAGCCCCAGGTGATCACCGATCTATCACTGGAGTTAGGTGTTACCTTACCCATGACAGAATTCTGTCATCCTCTGTGTGCAGTTCTGTGCTCTGCCCTATCAGCCCAAGGGCTGCCCACCCAGTCGTTCATGCTCTGCACAGCCGTGCGGGCCCCGCTGGGAGCGTTTGCCGCTGTTGGCTGAGCCATTTCTCCATTTGTGGCCACCTGGCTTGTTCCTGGTTCTGCCTGCTCGGGCTGAGGCTGCTGCGAATGCTGGTGCGGATCATTCTGGGCGATTTCTCTTGGGCAAACACCTGTGCGAGAATGGCTGGGTCACAGGGCAGACGCACGTTTGACTTTATAAGGTTGGCAAGTGCCTGTCCCACACCCCCCAGCATGGATCAGAGCCCCAGCCGCCCTCTCTGTGGCCTCCCCATCACTTGGTGGTCTGCCATTTTCATCTCATCCTTTCTGGTGGGTGGGCGGGGGCACCTCAGCAAGAGACCCCCTTCCTTTAATTCACAGCGTCTCCTGGCCCTGCTCTCCCGAGCTGATTGGGAAGGCAGCCTATCTCTTGGAATTTACCTTCCAAACAAGGCTGAAGCTTGTTTCTGGGGCTGCCAAGGCCCAGGCTCACATGTGCCCTTTAAAAATGCTCCCATGGCTGCCCACTGCATGGGTACAATCCATATTCCTCCTGCGCATGGCCTTGCCCTGAGCCACCAGACCCTCTACCTCCCTGCCCTCATCTGGGACTGCCACCAGCCTGCCACCCAGGCTCCGGCCTCCTGGCTGGGCTCAAGCTGCTCCTCAGCCTGCGTCTCCTCCTCCCTCACCCCTACGTCCTCTGTGGCTCCCCACTCTGGGGTCCCACAGGCCCCTGGGGAGAGACCCTGAGGGTGCAAAGCCTGCAGAGAAGTCCCAGTGCCCTCCCAGCCAGCCCCGTCCAGCAGTAGACGTGGGTCCTGGAGGGGTCACCACCGCCCTCCATGGGGTGAGCTTGCTAGTGGTGGGCTGGAGGTTGGACACAGTCATCACCAAAGGTGGTCCCGTCACCCACCTTGCACAGACCCGGAAACGGAGGTCACCTTCCTGCCCAAGGCTGCCTCAGTCTCTAGCCTGCGGAAACAGCCATTCTGCACCAGGGAACCGCTGAGCAGTCTGGCATGACGCCTGGTAAGGAAGCACTGGGCGGGCTTCAGGCAGAGGCTGGACTCCATGAAATGCCTCCCTCTTGGGATTCCCACTCTGCCAGTGTGCAAAGGACAGTTCTTGCCTTTCCTCTGCTGGAGAACACTTCCCCAGTCCTGACTCACAGCATCAGCTTATTTCCTAATTCTGGGCTCTCTTGCTTCACTGCTATCAGCCCGTGCCACAGGCGAATGTTCCAGGGCATGGGGACCCTTCCAGAGTTAACACATCTCCTGTGTGTGGGACCCCCTCCATCCCAGAAGCCAGAGTCCCCAGGGTGAAACCCAAATCACCCTGTGCATGGGAATTGTACCCCTTGTACACCGTTCCGCCCTTGGGAGGGCAGGTAGACAGAGGGCACCTCCCCAACCTGCCCCGAGTCAGGTAGCCCTGTCTCCTCTCGCCAGAGCCCGGAGCAGTAACATTCCCATCCTTGAAGGAGGGAGTCGTCCCAGTCTTTCTCTCAGCAGGTCCTGCCAGCACCCCGATTTTTATTTACAAATATTGGTGCTTCAAATCAACTGCTTAAATAACTCCCCAAAAGACAGTCCCCCATATTTCCCCGTTGAGGGAAAAGTTTCTTGTCCTAGACTCTCAAAGTCTGAGAAAGAACCTTAGCAGCACAGGCACGTCTGCTGGCAGACTCGTGCGTCATGGAAACCTTGGAGGCTGGTGACCGAGCTGCCTGTGCTGCAGAGTCAAGTCCCCAAACGCCTGAAAAACAACATAATGTATTCCTGTCTGCAGCTCTGAGCAAAAGCTCATTTCGTGTCTTGTGTTTCCATTTCCTGAGGATTAATAAGTGTGGAGGGGGACTCAGGCTTCGTGCCGAATATTTATTTAGTCTGTATACACATCAATTTAGCAAATTAGAGATTGCAAGCCATTTCTAAGCAATGCTGTAAAAACAACAGCTGAACTTTAAACTTGTAATGGATTTTGGTTGTGGTGGGGGTGCGGGCAGCAGCTACGTTCCTGGTACTTT
>JAVSCE010005907.1:0-112916 GCA_032199065.1 Smutsia gigantea | reverse complement strand
GATTGAGGTGAGGTGGTGTGAGTGAGGTGAATAGGATATTAAATGATGTTAGGAGGTGAGCATGTGAGGTGAGGTGTGGTGAGAGAGGTGAAATGACATGAGGAAGGGAGGAGGTGAGGTGAGGTATTCAGGAGTGTGGAGGTAAGGTGAAATGAGTGAGGTGAGGGGATTTTGCATGAGAAGAGGTGAGTTGAGGTGAGGTTTGAGGTGAGGTGAGAGAATTGAAATGAAGTGAGTGAGGTGAGGAGTGTGGAGGCTGGTGAGCTTAGGAATTTGTGTGAGGTGAAGTGACGTGAAGTGAGTGAGGTGAAGTGAGGTGAGCAGGTGAGGTGTGGTGACATAATATCAGGAGGTGAGGTGAGGTAAGTATTGTGAGGTTTGGTGAAGTTCAGTGAGTGTGCAAATGCAGAAGTGAGGTGACGTGAGGATAGGAGGAGTTAAAGGGTGGTAAAGTGAGGGGAGATGAAGTGAGGAGGGAAGAGGTGACATGATTTGAGGAACTGAAGTGAGGTGTAGTGAGGTTAATATGGTGATGTGAAGTGATCTGAGGTGAGTGAGGTGAAGTGAGGTGAGTTGTGGTGAGATGATAAGTTGAGGTGAGGTGTGTAGGTGAGTTTAGGTGGGTAAGGTGATGTGAGGTGAGAGAGTGAGGTGAGTGCTGTGAAATGAAGTGAATGAGGTGAGGAGGACGTGAGGTGACATGAGAAGTTGTGGAGGTGAGATGAGCAGGAATTGAGGTGAAGTGAGAAGAAGTTAGGTGTTTGAAGTGAGGTGAGGTGAGGTGAGGAGGTGTGAAGAAATGAGGTGAGGTGAGGTGAAGTGAGGTAAGGATTGAGGTTCGATGAGGTGAGTGAGTTGAAGGGAAATGAGTGAGCTGAAAAGGACTAGAGGTGATGTGAAGAGAAGAGTTGTGGTGAGGTGTAATGAGTGAGGTGAGGTGAGGTGAGCTGTGGTGAGATGATGAGGGGAGTTGTGGTGAGGAGGTGAGGTTAGGGGAGGGGAGGTGAGGAATTGAAGAGAGTTAAGGAGAGGTGAAGTGAGTGAGGTGAGGTGAGGAGAGGTGGAGTGAGGTGAGGTGAGGAGAGTTGAGGCAGGTTGAGGAGATGAGGGGAGGTTAAAATTGAGGTGAGTTGAGGTGAGTGAGCTGAAGTGACATGAGGGGAGGAGGTGAGGGGAGGTAATTGAGGTTAGTGGAGGTAAGGTGAAATGAGTGAGTTGAGGTGATTTGTGGTGAGGAGATAAGGGGAGCTGAGGTGATGTTTGTGGTGATGTGAGGTGAGAGAAGTGAAGTGGAGTGAGGTAAGGAGGGAGTGAGGTGACTTGGGGCGGTGAGGAGGTAAGGTGAGGTGAATTAAGAGGAGGTGACGTGATGAGGTACGGAGGTGAGGTGAGATGATGAATTGAGGTGTGTTGAGGTGATGTGAGGTGAGTGAAGAGAGGTGAGGTTAGGAGGTGATGTATGGAGGTGAGTTGATGTGAGGATTGTGGTGAGGTGAGGTGAGTGCAGTGAAGTGAAGTGAGTGAGAAAAAGACGAAGTGTAGTGACTTGAGGAGTTTAGGAGTTAGGTTGTTTTGAGGAGGTAACTTTAGGAGTTGAGGAGGTGAGGTGGGCTTAGGTGAGTTAGGTGAGGTGACATGAGGAGGTGAGATTGGTTGATGTGAGGAATTGAGGTGAGTTAAGTTTAGGTGAAATGAGTGAGTTCAGGTGAGGTGAGGTGAGTTTTGAGTGAGCTTGAAAGGAGTTGAGTTGATGTGAGGAAGAGAGGAGGTGAGGTGAGGTGAGTTGAGGAGGTGAGATGAGGTGAGGAGGTGAGTAGGTGTGGTGAGGAAAGGTGAGGTGAGGTGAGGTGAGTGAAGTTAAGTGAAGGGAGTGAGGTCAGGAGGAGGAGAGGTGATGTGAGGTTTTGTGGAGGTGAGGTATTGAGATGAGATGAGGTGTGGTGTGTGAGGTGATGTGAGGATGTGAGGTGAGGTGAGGATTGCGGTGAGGTGAGTTTCGTGATGTGAAGAGGAGATTAGGAGTTGCGAGGAGTTGAGCAGGTGAGGCGTGATGAGGTGAGTGAGGTGAAGTGACATGAGTAGGGGAGGAGGTGAGGTGATGTGATAAATTTTGGTGAGTGTAGTTAAGATGAAATGAGTGAGGTGAGGTGAATTGAGGTGTGATGAGGTGAGGACAGGTTAGGTGAGGTGAGAGTAGAGAAGTGAAATGAGTAACGTGTGTTGGAGGTGTGGAAGGGAAGTGAGCTGGGGAACTGGGGTGATATGGGGTGAGGAGAGGTGAGGTGAGGATGTGCGGTAAGGTGAGGAGATGATGTGCAGAGGGGTGTTGAGGTGAGGTGAAGTGTGGGGAGGAGATGAGGTGAGGTGAGTTAATGAATGAGGTTTGAATAGATGAGTGAGTAGAAGTGAAGTGAGTGAGCTGAGATGTCATGAGGCGATGTGAGTAGAGGAGGTGAGGTGAGGTGAGAGAGGTGAGGTGAGTTGAGGAGGTGAAGGGAAGTGAGGAGGTGGGCAGATGAAGTGAAATGAGGTGAGTCAGGTGAAGTGACATGAGGAGAATTGAGGCAAGGTGAGGTGAGTATTTGAGGTGAGTGGAAGTTAGGTGAAATGTTTGAGGTGGGGTGAGTTGAGGTGACAAGTTGAGGTGAGGTGATATTTGAGGTGAAGTGAGGGAAGTGAAATGAGTGAGATGAGGAGGAGGTGTGGAGGTGGGTTGAGCTGAGGAATTGGGGTGAGTTTAAGTGGGTGAGTTGAGTAGAGGTTCGTATGTGAGTTGAAGTGAGGAGATGATGTGAGGAGGTGACATGAGGTGAAGATCGTGCTGAGGTCAGGTGAGTGGGTTGAAGTGAAGTGAGTAAGGGTAGGACTAAGTGAGGTGAGATGAGGAGTTGAGGAGTTAAGGTGAGTTGTGTGACGTGAGGGGAGGTGAGGGGATGTAACATGAAGAGTTAAGAAAGTGAGTTGGGGTGAGCAATGTAGGTGAGGTGAAGTGAGGCGAATGAGGTGAGTTGAGGTGAGGAGGGGCATTGATGTGATTAGGTGAGGAATTGTGGTAAGGTGAGGTGAGGTAAGGTGAGTTGTGGTGCGAAGATGGTAAGGTGAGGTGGTGAAGAGGTGAATTGAAGTGAGGTTTGTGGTGAGGTGAAGTTAGAGAATTGTAGTGATGTGTGCGATAGGAGGGGGAGGTGTGTAAGTGAGGTGAGTTGAGGAATTGGTGTGAGGTGAAGAGGGGTTTAGTGAGTGAGGTGAGGTGAACCGGTGAGGTGTGGTGACATAATATGAATTGGTGAGCTGAGGTGGCATTGTGGTGATGTTTGGTAAAGTGAATTGAGTGAGCTGAGGAAGTGATATGAAGTGAGGAGGGTAGGAGTTAAGGAGTCGTGAAGTGAGGGGAGGTGAAGTGAGGAGGGGAGGAGGTGACTTGACTTGAATTGAGATGAGGTGCCGTGAGGTGAATGTGGTGATGCGAGGTGCGTGAGGTGAAGTGAGGTATATTCTGGTCAGATAAGTTGAGGTGAGGTGGGTGAGTTGAGTTGTGGTGAGATGATAATTTGAGATGAGTTGAGGAGGTGAGGTTAGGTGGGTAAGTGATGTGAGGTGAGATGGTGAGGTGAGTGTTGTGAAGTGAAGTGAATGAGGTGAGGAGGAGGTGAGGTGACATGAGAAGTTGTGGAGGTGAGGTGAGCAGGAATTGAGGTGAAGGGAGAAGTGGTTAGGTGTTTGAAGTGAGGTTAGGTGAGGTGTGGAGGTGTGAGGAGATGAGGTGAAGTGAGGTGAGGAAACGATTGAGGTTCGATGAGGTGAGTGAGTTGGAGTGAAGTGAGTGTGCTGAAAAGGAACTGAGGTGATGTGAGGAGGAGAAGAGTTGAGGTGACGTGAGTGAGGTGACATGAGTTGGGGTGAGGTGATGTGAGGAAGTGAGAAGGTGAAGAGAGTTTAGGTGGCATGAATTCAGGCGAGGTGAGGTGAGGAGGTGAGTTAAGGTGAGTGTGGTGAAGGGTGGTGAGGTGAGGAGCTGAGGTAGTGAGTAGAGGTGAGGAATTAAGGTGTGGTGAAGTGAGTGCTTTGAGGTGAGGTGAGGTGTGCATGTGACGTGAGGAGGTGAGGACAGAAGGAATTGAGGAGAGTTTAAGTGAGTTGAGGTGAGTTGAGCTGAGGATAAATGATGAGGTGAGGTGTGGTGAGGATGTGATGGTAGGTGAGGGGAGGTGAGGAATTGAGGTGAGATGAGGAGAGGTGGAGTGAAGTGAGGTGAGGAGAGGTGGAGAGAGGTGAGGTGAGGAGAGTTGAGGCACGTTGAGGAGATGAGGGGATGTTAGAATTGACGTGATGTGAGGTTAGTGAGCTGAAGTGACATGAGGAGGGGAAGAGGTGAGGTGAAGTAATTGAGGTGAGTGGAGGTAAGTTCAAATGAGTCATTTGAGGTGATTTGTTGTGAGAACGGTAGGGGAGTTGTGAGGTTTGCAGTGAGGTGAGGTGAGAGAATGGAAGTGGAGTGAGGTGAGGACTTAATGAGGTGACATGGGGAGGTGAGGATGTAAGGTGAGGTGAAGTGAGGGGAGGTAACATGAGAAGGTATGGAGGTGAGGTGAGGTGAAGTGAGGTGAGTGAAGTGAGGTGAGGTGAGGAGTTGTTGCGGGAGGTGAGGTGAGGTGAGGTTTGTGGTGAGGTGATGTGGGTGAGGTGAAGTGAAATGAGTGAGATAAGGACGATACGTAGTGATGTGAGGAGTTGAGGAGTTATGGTATGGTGAGGAGATTATTTTAAGGGGTGAGGAGGTGAGGTGGCTTTAGGTGAGTTAGGTGAGGTGACGTGAGGATGTGAGGAGATTGGTAAGGTGAGGATTTGATGTGAGATAAGGTTAGGTGAAATGAGTGAGGTCAGGTGAGGTTAGGTGACGTTTGAGTGAGCTGGAAAGTAGTTGAGGTGATGTGAGGAGGAGAGGAGGTGAGGTGATATGAGTGAGGTATGGGGAGTTGAAGAGGTGAGATGAGGTGAGGAGGTGGGTAATTGTACTGAGGAAAGGTGAGGTGAGTTGAGTCAACTTAAGTGAAGGGAGTGAGGTCTGGAGGAGGTGAGGTGATGTGAGGATTTGTGGAGGTGAGGTATTGAGGTGAGATGATGTGTGGTGTGTGAGATGATGTGAGGTGGTGAGGTGAGGTGAGGATTGTGGTGTGGTGAGTTTAGGGAGGTTGTGTGTAGTTTACAAGGTGTAAGGAGGTAAGCAGTTGACGTGAGATGATGAAGTGAAGTGACATGAGGAGCGGAGGTGATGTGAGGTGAGAAATATAGGTGAGTGGAGTTAAGGTGAAATGAATGAGGTGAGGTGAGTTGAGGTGTGATGCGGTGAGGTGAGTTGAGGTGGGAGATATGAAGTGAAATGAGTGATGTGAGGAGGATGTGTGGAAGTGAGGTGAGCTGTGGAATTGGGGTGAGTGAAGTGAGATGAGTTATGGTGAGATGTTGAGGTGAGGTGTGGAGCGGATGTGAGGAGGTGAGGTGAGGTGAGTGGGGTGAAGTGAAGTGAGTAAGGTTTGTACGAAGTGAGGTGAGATGAATTGAGGAGGTTTGGTGTAGTGTGTGAAGTGAGGGGAGTTGAGGTTATGTGATGTGAAGAGTTGGGGAAGTGAGATGACGTAAAGAATGGAGGTGAGGTGATGTGAGGTGAATGTGGTGAGTTGAAGTGAGGAGGGGCATTGACGTGAGGAGGTGAGGAATTGTGGTAAGGTGAGGTGAGTTAAGGTAAGATGAGTTTGGATGAGAAGATGATATGGTCAGGTGAGGTGGGGAAGTGAATTGAGGTGAGGTTTGTGGTGAGGAAAAGTTAGAGAAGTTAAGTGAAGTGTGCGAGGGGATGTGGAGGTTTGGAATTGAGGTGAGTTGAGGAATTGGTGTGAGGTGAAGAGGGGTTTGGTGAGTGTGGTGAGGTGAGGTGAGGGATGGAGGTGAGGTCAGGAGATGTCTTTAGGAGGTTAGGTCAGGTGAGTATTGAGGTGAGTTGTGGTGACTGAGGTAATGAGGAGTTTAATGATGTTTGGAGTTGACCACGTGAGGTCAGGTGAGGTGAGTGAGGTGAAGTGACATGAGGGGGGAGGAATTGAGATGAAATATTCAGGTGAGTGGAGGTAAAGTGAAGTGAGTGAGATGAGGTGATTTTGGTGAGAAGAGGTGAGTTGAGGTGAGGTTTGAGGTGAGGTGAGGTGATAGAAGTGAAATGGAGTAAGGTGAGGAGGAATGTGGAGGATAGGTGAGAAGAGTAACTTGTGTGAGGTGAAGAGATGTGAAGTGATAGAGGTGAGGTGTGGAGGTGATCTTTGGTGACATAATAAGAGGAGGTGAGTCAAGGTGATTTATGTGGTGAAGTTTTTTGAAGGGAAATGTGTGAGCTAAGGAGGAAGTGAGGTGATGTGAGGAAGGGTGGACATAAGGTGTGGTAAAGTGAGGTGAGGTGAAGTGATGAGGGGAGGAGGTGAGGTGACTTTTGGTATTGAGGTGAAGTGACGTGAGGTGAGTGTGGTGATGTGATTTTAGTGAAGTGAAGTGGGGTGAGTTGTGGTGAAATGATGAGTTGAGGTGAGGTGCGAGGTGAGTTTAGGTGGGTAAGTTGACGTGAGGTGAAAGGGTGAGGTCAGTGTTGTGAAATGAAGTGAATGAGCTGAGGAGGAGGTGAGGTGACGTGAGGAGATGTGGAATTCAGTTGAGCAGGAATTTAGGTGAAGTGAAAAGAGGTTAGGTGACTGAAGTAAGGTGAGGTGAGGTGAGGGTGGTTGCGGTGAGGTAATGATTGATGTTCAATGAGGTGAGTGAGCTGAATTGAAGAGAGTGAGCTGAAAAGGAAGTGAGGTGATGTGAGGAGAGGAGTTGAGATAAGGAGATTGAGGTGACAGGAGTTGCTGTAATGTGATGTGAGGCAGTGAGAAGGTGTAGTGAGTTGAGGTGTGGTAAATTCAGGCGATGTGAGCTGAGGAGTTGAGTTAAGGTGAGTGTGGTGAGGGGTGGTGATTTGAGGAAGTGAGGAAGTGAGTTGAGTTGAGGAATTTACGTGAGGTGAAGTGAGTGATTTGAGGTGAGGTGAGGAGTGCATGTGACCTGAGGAGGTGAGGAGAGGAGGAATTGGGGTGTGGTGAAGTGAGTGAAGTGAGTTGAAGTGAGCTGTGGTGAGATGATAAGGTGAGGTGTGGTGAGGACATGATTTTAGAGGAGGGGAGGTGAGGAATTGAGGTGAATTGAGGAGAGTTGACGTGAGTGAGGTGAGTTGAGGATAGTTGAGAAGGGTTGAAGAGATAAGGGGAGGTTAGAATTGAGGTGAGGTGAGGTGAGTGAGCTGAAGTGACATGAGAAGGGGAGGAGGTTGGGTGAGGTAAACGAGGTGAGAGGAAGTAAGGTGAAATGACTGACGTGAGGTGATTTTTGGTGAGAAGAGGAGGTGAGTTGAGGTGAGGTTTGTGGTGAGGTGAGGTAGGAGATATGAACTGAAGTGTGTGAGTTGAGGAGGCGTGGAGGGGAGTTGATCAGGGAAATTGTGGTGAGGTGAAGTGACTTGAATTGAGTGAGGTGAGGTGAGGTGAGGAAATGAGGTGACATGAGGAGATGATGTGTGGAGGTGAGGTGAAGTGAGGATGGCTTTGAGGTTAGGTAAGTGTGGTGAAATGATTTGAGTGAGGAAAGGATGAACTGAGGTGACGTCAGGAGTTGAGGAGGTAAGGTGAGGTGAGGTCAATTGAAGTGAGGTGAGTTGAGTATTTGAGGTGAAGAATTGGGGTGTGGTGAAGAGAGGTTTAGTGAGTGAGGTAAGGTGAGGTGAGGAGGTGAGGTGAGGTGAAGAGATGATGTGAGGAGGTGTGGTGATGTGATGATGTGAGATGTGTGAGGTGAATGAAGTGTAATATGTGAGGTAAGGACATAGTGAATTGACTTGGGGAGGTGAGGAGTTAAGATGAGGTGAAGTGAAGGGAGGTGACGTGAGATGGTATGGAGGTGAGGTGAGGTGACGAATTGAGGTGAGCTGAGGTGACGTGAATTTTGTGACATGAGGTGATGTGAGGAGATTATGTGAGGAGGTGAATTGAGGTGAGGATTTTGTTGAGGTGTGATGAATGATGTGAAGTGGAGTGAGATAAGGATGAAGTGATGTGACGTGAGGAAGTGAGGAGTATGGTGTGGTGAGGTGGTGACTTTAGGAGGTGAGGAGGTGAGGTGAGTTTTGGTGAGTGAGGTGGGAGAAGTTAATTGTGTGAGATGAGGAGGAGGTGTGGAGGTGAGATGACCTTAGGAATTGGGGTGAGGTGGAATGAGTGAGTTTAGTTGAGGTGTGAAGGTGAGGTGAGGTGAGGAGATGATGTGAGAAGTTGAGGTGAGGTGAGTGGGGTAAAGTGAAGTGAGTAGGGTTAGGAGGAAGTGAGGTGAAATGAGGAGTTGAGGAGTTTAGAAGTGGTGTGTGATGTGAGGGGAGGTGAGGGGATGTAACATGAAGAGTTGAGGAAGTGAGTTTTGGTGAGGAATCCAGGTGAGGTTACGTGAGCTGAATGAGATGAGTTGAGTTGAGGAGTGGCATTGACATAAGTAGGTGACGAATTGTGATAAGGTGAGGTAAGGCTAGTTGTGGTGAGAAGATTACAAGGTAAATTGATGTGAGGAGGTGATTGAGGTAAGGTTTGTGGTGAGTTGAATTTAGAGAATTCAAGTGAATTGTGCAAGGGGAGGGGGACGTGTGGAAGTGAGGTGAGTTGAAGAATTTGTGTGAGGTGAAGAGGGGTTTAATGAGTGAGTGATGATAAGTGAGGAGTGGATGTGACGTGAGGAAAAGACTTGAGGAGGTTAGGTGAGGTCAGGATTGAGGTGAGGTGGGGTGAGTGAGGTGAGGAGATTAAATGATGTTAAGAGGTGGGCATGTGAGGTGAGTGACGTGAGTGAGGTGAAGTGAAGTGAGTGAGCTGAAAAATATGTGAGGTGACGTGAGGAGAAGAGGAGGTGTGGTGAGCTGAGTGAGGTGACATGAGTTGGGGTGAGGCGATGTGAGGAAATGAGAAGGTGAAGTGAGTTGAAGTGAGGTGAATTCAGGCTAGGTGAGCTGAGGAATGTGAGGAAAGGTGAGTGTGATGCATTGTGGTGAGGTGAGGTGGTGAGGAAGTGAGTTTGGGTGAGGAGTTTTGGTGAGGTGAAGTGAGTGATTTGAGTTGAGGTGAGGAGTGCATGTGATGTGAGGAGGTGAGGTGAGGAGGAATTGAGGTAAGGTGAAATGTGTGAGGTGAGGTAATTTGTGGTGAGAAGAGGAGGTGAGTTGAGGTGAGGTTTCTGGTGAGGTGAGGTGAAAGATTTGAAGTGAAGTGAGTGAGGTGAAGAGGAGTTGTGCAGGTGAGGTGATCTGAGAAATTGGGGTGAGGTGAAGAGAAGTGAATTGAGTGAGGTGAGTTTAGGTGAGGAATTGAAGTGAGGTGAGGATATGATGTGTGGAGGTGAGGTGAGGGAGGGTCTGAGGTGAATTAAGTGAGGTGAAGTGAATTGATTGAGGTAAGAATGAACTGAAGTGAGTTCAGGAGTTGAAGAGCTAAGGTGAGGTGAGGTCAATTGAAGTGAGGCGTGGTGAGGAGTTGAGGTAAGTAATTGGGGTGAGGTGAAGACAGGTGAAGTGAGCGAGGTTTGGTGAGGTGAGGAGGTGCGGTGCAGTGAGGAGATTATGTGGGCTGTGGTGATGTGATTGTGGTGAGATGTTTGAAGTGTAGTGAGTGAGTGAAATAAGGAGGTAGTGAGGTGACTTGGGGAGGTGAGGAGGTAAGTTGAGGTGAAGTGAGGGGAGGTGACGTGAGGAGGTATGAAGGTGACGTGAGGTGTGGAGATGATGTGAGGAGGTGAGGTGAGGTGAAGATTGTGGTGAGGTTAGGTGAGTGAGGTGAAGTGATGTGAGATAAGGATGAAGTGAAGTGTCGTATGGAGGTGAGGATGTATGGTGTGGTGAGGATTTGACTTTAGGGGGTGAGAAAGTGAGGTTAGTTTAGGTGAGTGAGGTGAAGTGACATGAGGAGTTGAGGAGACTGGGTGAGGTGTGGAATTGAGGTGAGTTAAGTTTAGGTAAAATGAGTGAGGTCAGGTGAGTTGAGGTGACTTTTGAGTGAGCTGGAAAGGAGTTGAGATGATGTGAATAGGAGAGGAGGTGAGGTGAGATGAGTGAGGTGAGGTGATTTGAGGAGGTGAAAGGAGGTGAGGGCATGAGTATGTGATGTGAGAAAGGTGAGGTGAGGTGAGTGATGTTAAATGAATGGAGATCAGTCAGGAGGAGGTGAGGTGATGTGAGGATTTGTGGAAGTGAGGTACTGAGGGGAGATGAGCTGTGCTGTGTGAGGTGATGTGAGGAGTTGAGGTGAGGTGAGGATTGCTGTGAGGTGAGTTATCTGAGGTGAGAAGGAGTTTGCATGATGCAAGGTGAGCAGATGAGGTGAGATGAGGTGAGTGAGGTGAAGTTACATAAGGAGGGGAGCACGTGAGGTGAGGTGAGATATTTCGGTGAGTTGAGTTAAGGGGAAATGAGTGAGGTGAGGTGAGTTGCAGTGTTATGAGTTGAGGTGAGGTGATGTGAGGTGAGAGAAGTGAAGTGAAATGAGTGACGTCAGGAGGAAGTGTGGAAGTGAGGTGAGCTGAGGAACTAGTGTGGTGTGGGGTGAGGAGAGGTGAGGTGAGGATATGCAATGAGGTGAGGAGATGATGTGAGTTGGTGAGGTGAGGTGAAGAGTGGTTTGGAGATGAGGTGAGGTGAGGTATAGAATGAGGTTAGATGACGTGAGTGTGTTGTAGAGAAATAAGTGATCTGAAAATCAGTGAGGTTATGTGAGTAGAGGAGGTGAGGTGAGTTGTGTTGAGGAGGTGAGGGGATGTGAGGAGGTGAGTAGATGAGGTGAGGTGAGTGAGGTGAAGTGACATGAAGAGTGGATGAGGTGTGTTGAGGTGAGTATATGAGGTGAGTGGAGGTAAGGTGAAACTAGTGAGGTGAGGTGAGTTGAGGTGAGAAGGTGAGGAGGTGAAGTGAGGTGAGTTTGAGGTGAGGTGAGAGAAGTGAAGTGAGTGAGAATAGGAGGAGGTGTGTAGGTGAGGTGAGCTGAGAAACTTTGGTGAAGTGAAATGAGTGAAATCCGCTCAGGTGAGGAGGAGAGGTGAGGTGAGGTGAGGAGATGACCTGAGGAGGTGAGGTGAGGTGAGGATTGAGGTGAGGTGGAATGAGAGAGGTGAGGAGGAGATTAAATGGTGTTAGGAGTTGAGCCTTTGATGTGAGGTAAGATGAGTGTGGTGATGTGAAATGAGGAGGGTATGAGGTGATGTGAAGTGTTGAGGTGAGTGTTGGTAAGTGAAATGCGTGAGGTGAGGTGATTTGTGGTGAGATTAGGAGGTGAGTTGAGGGGAGTTTTGATGTGAGGTGTCAGAAGTGTAATGAAGTGAGTTAGGTGAGTAGGATTGTGGACGTTAGGTGAGCTGAGGAATTCTTGTGATGTGAAGGGAAGTGAAGTGAGTGAGGTGAGTTGAGGTGGGGAGGTGAGGTGAGGTGAGTATTGTGGTGTGGTTTTGGGAAGTGAAGTATGTGAGATTAGGAGGAATTGAGGTGATATGAGGAGGGGAGGAGGTAAGGTGTGGTGAAATGAGGGGAGGTGAAGTGAGGAGGGGAGGAGGGGAGGTGTCTTTAGGAATTGAGTTGAGTTGATGTGATGTGAGTGTGGTGATGTGAGGTGATGTGAGTTGAGTGAATTGAAGTGAGGTGAGTTGTGGTGAGATGATAAGTTGAAGAGAGTTAGGGAGGTGAGTTGAGGTGCGTAAGGTGACATGAGGTGAGATGGTGAGGTGAGTGTTGTCAAGTGAAATGAATGAGGTGAGGAGGAGGTGAGGTGACGTGGGGAGCTGTGGAGGTGTGGTTAGCAGGAATTGAGGTGAATTGAGAAGAGTTTAGGTGATTGAATTGAGGAGAGATGAGGTGAGGAGGGGTGAGATGATGTGAGGTGACTTGAGGTAAAGATTGAGTTTCGATGAGGTGAGTGAGCTGTAAAGGAAGTGAGGTGATATGAGCAGGAGAGGAGATGAGGTGAGGTGAGTGAGGTGACGTGAGTTGGGTAGAGGTGATGTGAGGAAGTGAGTAGATGAAGTGAGTTGGGTTGAGGTGAATTCAGTCCACGTGAGCTGAGGAGGTGAGGTAAGGTGATTGTGGAGAGGGTTGGTGACGTGGGGAGGTGAGGAAGTGAGTTGAGGTGAGTAATTTAGGTGAGGTGAAGCGAGTTATTTGAGGTGAGATGACAAGTGTATGTGACATGAGGAGGTGAGGAGAGGAGGAATTGAGGTGAGGTGAAGTGTGTGAGGTGAGGTGAGGTGAGCTCTGGTGAGATGATAAGTTGAGGTGTGGTGAGAAGTTGAGGTGAGGGGAGAAGATGATGTGAGCAGGTGAGGTGAGGTGAGGAATCTGGTGAGTTGGGTGAGTTGGGTTAAGTGAAGTGAGGATAGGACGAACTGAGGTGAGATAAGGAGTTGAGAAAATTAGGTGAGGTGTGTGAGTCGAGGGCAGTTGAGGGGATGTGACATGAAGAGTTGAGGAAGTGAGATGGCGTGAGGAATGGAGGTGAGGTGATGTGAGGTGATTGTGGTGAGTTGGCATGGGCAGGGGCATTTACGTGAGGAGGTCAGGAATTGTGGTAAAGTGAGGTGAGGTGATTAGGTGAATTGAGGTGAGTTTTATGGAGAGGTGAAGTTAGAGAATTGAAGTGAAGTGTGCGAGGGGAGGGGGAGGTGTGGAAGTGAGTTGAATTGAGCAATTGGCATAAGGTGAAGAAGGGTTTAGTGAGTGAGGTGAGGCGAGGTGAGGTGTGGAAGTCAGATGAGGAGATTACTTGAGGAGGTGAGGTGAGGTGAGCATGTGAGGTGAGGAGAAGTGAGTGAGGTGAAGTGACATGAGGAGGGGAGGAGGGGAGTTGAAGTATTGAGGTGAGTGTTGGTAAGGTGAAATGAGTGATTTGAGGTGATTTGTGGTGAGAAGAGGAGGTGAGTTGAGGTGAGGTTTGAATTGAGGTGAGGTTAGAGAAGTGAAATGAAGTGAGTGAGGTGAGGAGGAGTGTGGAGGTTAAGTGAGCTGAGGAATTTGTGTGAGGTGAAGAGACGTGGAGTCAGGTGAGGTGAGCAGGTGAGGTGAGGTCAGGAGATGATGTGAGGAGGTGAGGTGAGTTGAGGATTTTGAGGTGAGTGAGGTTAAGTGTAGTGAGTTTGGTAAGGATTAAGTTATTTGTCTAGAGGAGGTGAGGAAGTAAGGTGTGGTGAGTGCGGTGAGTGTTGGTGTGGTAATGTGAATGGAGGAGTTGAGGAGGTGAGGTGATGTGAGGTGAGTGAGGTCAAGTGATAGGAGGTGGGGAGGTGAGGTGAGGTGAGGAAATGACGTTACCTGAGGTGAGTGAGGTGAAGTGTAGTTAGTGATGTAACGATGAAGCGACGTGAGGTGAGGAGGTGGAGTTAAGGTGAGTTGAGGTGAGGTGAGGACATGAGTTGAGGTAAGGTGAGGAGGGGTGAGGATTGAGGTGAAGTGAGGTGAATGAGGTGAGGAGCACTTTACACGATGTTATGAGGAGCAGGTGTGGTGAGGTAAGTGAAATGAGTGACATGAGGAGTTGTGAAGGTATGGAAGTGAGGTGTGCTGATGAATGGGTGTGAGGTGAAGAGAGGTGAAGTCAGAGGCGAGATGAGGTGAGCAGGGGTCGTGAGGGTAGGAGTTGATGTGAGGAGGTGAGGTGAGGTAAGGATTGTGCTGAGGTGTAAGAGAGGAATTATAGTGAGATAAGAGGAAGTGAGGTGACTTCAGGAGGACAGGAAATAAGGTGAAGTGAGTTCATGGGCGGTAATATGATGAGGTGAGGAGGTTTAGTGAGGTAAGAAATTGAGATGAGATAAGGTGATGTGAAGTGAGTGAAGTGAGGTGAGCTGGAGAAGGCATATGACATGAGGAGGTGAGCAGTTGAGAATTTGAGGTGAGGTGAAGTGAGTGAGGTGAGGTAAGATGTGTTGAGATAAGGCGAGGTGAGTTGTGGAGGAGAAATTAGGTGGATAAGGTGATGTGAGGTGTGGAGGTTTGGTGAGTGAAGTGAAATAAAGTGAATGAGGTGGGGAGGAGCTGAGGTGACTTGATGATGTGTGGAGTTGAGGTGAGGTGAGGAATTGAAGTGAGGGTTGGGGAGGTTAGTTGAGTGAGGTGAGTTGAGGACATGAGGTTAGGTGATTTGAGTATAGGATTGAGGTTAAAGAGGTGAGTGAGTGGAAGTGAGGTGTGGGAGTTGAGAAACAGGTGAGGTGACATGAGGAGCAGAGAAGGTGAAGTGAGCTGAGTGAGGTGAGGTGAGTTGAGGAGGTCAGGAGACATGAACACTTGAATAGGTGGGGTGAGGAAAGACGAGGTGAATTGAACATAGGTGAGGTGAGGAAGTGAGGTGCGGTCAGGAGATGATATGAGGAGGTGAGGTGAGGTGGGGTTTGTGGTGAGGTGAGGTGAGTGAGTTGAAGTGGAGTGAGGTAAGGACAAAATGAGGTGAGGTGAGAAGGTGAGGAAGAAAGGTGAGGTGAGTTAGGTGAGTAGAGGTAAGGTAATATGATGGGATAAGGTGAGGAGATTAGGTGATTTGAGGTGAGTGAGATGATATGATAAGAGGTGAGGAGGTGAGGTGAAGTGAGGAATTGAGGTGAGTTGATGTGAGTGAAGTGTAGTGATTGAGGTAATGATTAAGTGAAGTGATGGGAGTAGTTGAGTAGTTAAGGTGAAGTGAGGTGAGGAGAGGTGTGGTGAGTGAGGTGAGGTGAGTTGAGGACGTGAGATGTGGTGTGGTGAGGAGAGGTGAGGATTGAGGTGAGGTGAGGTTAGTGAGGTGAGGAGGAATTTACATGACGTTAGGAGGTGAGCAGGTGAGGTTAAGTGAGTGAAATGAGTGACATGGGGAGGGGAGGAGGTGTGGAAATGAGGTGAGCTGACGAATTGGTGTGAGGAGAAATGAGGTGAAGTTTGTGAGGTGAGGTGAGGTGAGGAGTATATGTTAGGTGAGGAGATGATGTGAGGTGGTGAGGAGAGGTGAGGATTGTGGTGAGGTGAAAGGATGAATTTGAGTGAGATAATGAGGAAATGAAGTGACTTCAGGAGGGGAGGAAGTAAGGTGAAGTGAGTTGATGGGAGTTTTTGTGAGGAGGGGAAGAGGTGTGGTGACGTGAGGAATTGAGGTGAGTTGAGGTGATGTGGAGTGAGGGGAGGTGAGACGGGGAGGGCACGTTACATGAGGAGGTGAGGTTTTGAGATTGTAAGGTGAGGTGAAGTGAGAGAGTTGAGGTGAAGTGAGTTGTTTTCAGAAGATGATAAGGTGATGTGAGGTTAGGAGGAGAGTTTAGGTGGGTAAGCTGACGTGAGGAGTGGAGGTTAGGTGAGAGAAGTGAAATTTGAATGAGGTGAGGAGGAGGTGAGGTGAATTGAGGAGTTGTGCAGGTGAGGTGAGGTGTGGAATTAAGGTGATGTGAGGAGCGGTTAGATGATGGAGATGAGGTGAGGTGAGGTGAGGTGATGAAGAGATGTGAGGTGAGGTTAGGATTGATGTTAGGTGAGGTGAGTGATTTGAAATGAAGTGAGGGAGTTGAAAAGGAGGTGAGGTGATGTGAGGAGGAGAGAAGTTGAAGTGAGCTGAGGTAGAGTGAGGTGAGTTGTGTTGAGAAAATGATAAGGTGAGTTGGGGATGGGAGGAGAGGAGATAATAGGAGAATAGGGGAGGTGAGGATTGTGGTGAGGTGAGGTGAGTGTGGTGAAGGGGAGTGAGGTAGGGATGAAGTGAGGTGATATGAGGAGGTGAGGATGTAATGTAAGGTGAGTGAGGTGAGTAGAAGTGTGGTAATGTGATGTGAGGAGGTGAGGTGAGGTGATGTGATGTGAGTTAGGTGAAGTGATATGAGGAGGTGAGGTGGTGTGGTGATGTGAGTATTTGAGGTGAGTTGAGGTGAGTGAGGTGTGGTGTAGTGAGTGAGGTAATGATGAAGTGAGGTGACGTGAGGAGGTGAAGAGTTGAGGGGAGGTGAGGAATTGAGGTGCAGGGAGGTGATGTGAGTTCATTGAGGTGAGGAGGGGAAGTGATGTGAGGTGAAGAGGAGTTGAAGAGTTGAGGTGAGGTGAGGTGAGTTGTAGTTAGTGAGGTCAGGTAAGGTGAGTTGTGTTGAGAATATGATAAGGTGAGGTGAGGTGAGGAGGTGATTTTAAGTGGGTAAGGTGATGTGAGATGAGAAAGTGAAGTGAGAGGAATGAAGTGAGTTAGGTAAGGTGAGGTGAGTTGGGCTGATGAAGTGAGGTGAGGTGTGCTTAAGACTGAGGTTAATTGAGGTTAGTTGAAGTGAAGTGAGTGAGCTAAAAACGAAGTGATGTAACATGAGGAGGAGAGGATTTGGGGTAAGGAGAGTGAAGTGAGGTGAGTTGAGTATTTGAGGCGACTTGAGGATGTGAGTATGTGGGGTTGGGAGAGGTGAAGTGATTTGGGAAGAGGTGAGGTGAGGACGTGAGTTGAGTTTAGGCAACGATGTGAGGAGGTGAAATGAGGTGAGGAATGAGGTGAGGTGAGGTGAGTTGAGGAGCTGATGTGATGAGGTGAGGTGACGTGGGGATTGTGCTCAGGTGAGGTGAGTGAGGTAAAGTGAATAGAGTGAGGTAAGAACGAAGTGAAGTGACGTGAGTATGTGAGGAGTTACCCTGAGGTGAGTGAGGTGAGTGAGGTGAGTGTAGGTGAGGTAAAGTGACATGAGGAGTTGAGGAGGTGAGGTGATGTGACGTGAGTGAATTGAAGGGATATGAGGAGTTGAGGAGGTGAGATGAGGTGAGGAATTGAGGTGGGTTGAGGTGAGTGAGGTGAAGTGTATTGCGTGAGGTAAGAATGAAGTGAGGGGCAAGAGGAGGTGAGGAGTTAAGGTGGGGTGAGAGGAGGTGATGTGAGGATATGAGGAGGTGAGGTGAGGTGAGGAACTGAGGTGAAGTGAGGTGAGGTGGGTTGAGTGTTTTCTGAGGTGAGGAGGGGTGGTGACTTGAGGAGTTGAGGAGGTGAGGAATTGAGGTGAGGTGAGTTGAAGAGAGTGAGGTGAGGTGAGGTGAGTTGTGGTGAGATGATAAGGTGAGGTGAGGAGTTGAGGTGAGGTTGGTAAGGTGATGTGAGATGAGGCTGTGAGGTGAGTGAAATGAAAAGAATTGAATGAGGATAGGAGGACGTGAGGTGACGTGAGGAGTTGTGGAGGTGAGATGAGGTGCGGAATTGAGGTGAGGTGAGAAGTTTTGTTAGTGAGGTGAGGTGGGGTTAGTATAGAATGAGTGAGGAGATGAAGTGAGGTGAGGCCAGGATAGGATTGAATTTTGATGAGGTGAGTGTGTTGAAATGAAATGTGTGAACTGAAAAGAAAGTGAGGTGACGGGAGGAGAGGAGTTGAGGTTAGAAAGGTTAGGTGAGTTGAGGAGATGAGGTGTCGTGAGGAGGTGAGTAGGTGAGGTGAGGTGAGGTGAGTTTAATTGAGGAAGTTTTTTGAGCTGAGGCGATGATGTGAATTGAGATGATGTGAGGATTGTGGTGAGGTGAGGTGAGTGTGGAGAAGTGAAGTGGTTGAGGTAAGGAAGAGAGGTGATTTGAGGAGGTGACAAGGTAAGGTGAGGTGAATGAAGTGAGGGTAGGTGAGGGTTGTGATGTGAGGAGGTGAGGTTAGGTAAAGTGGGAAAAGTGGAATGAAGTGAGTGATGAGAGAAAGTGTGCAGGTGAGTTGAGCTGAGGAATAGGGGTGAAGTTAAGAGGGGTGAAATGAGTGACGTGAGGTGAGGTTAGGAGGTGAGGTGAGGTGAGGAGATGATGTGAGAAGTAAGGTGAGGTGAGGTTTGTGGTGAGGCGAGGTTGGTGAGGTAAAGTGAACTGATGTAAATATGGAGAGAGTTGATGTGAAGACGTGAGGAAGATGAGGTGAAGTGAGGGGAGGTGACATGAGGAGGTGAGAAGGTGAGTTGATGTGAGGAATTGAGGTGAGGTGAGGTGATGTGACGTCAGTGAATTGAGGAGGGGAAGTGACATGAGGAGGTGAGGACGTGAGGAATTGAGGTGAGGTGAGGTGAGGTGAATTCAGTGTGGTCATATTTGGTGAGTTTAGGGAAGATGATAGGGCGAAGTGAGGTGAGGAGGTGAGGTTAAATGGAAAGGTGACATGAAGTGCGGAGGTGACGTGAGAGAATTGAAGTGAGGTGAGGTGAGGTGAGGTGAGGGAGGTGAGGTGAGGTGAGGAGATGAAGTGATGTGAGGTTTGGTTTGGGTTGAGGTTAGATGAGGTGAGTTGAAATGAAGTGAGCTAAATAGGAAGTGAGGTGACGTGAGGAGTAGAGGATTTCGGGACAGGTGTATGAAGTGAGTTGGTTTGAGGAGTTGAAGTGATGTGAGGAGGTGAGTATGTGGGGTGAGGTGTGGTGAATGGGGCTGAAGTGAGGGGAGTAGGTGACTTGAGGTGATGAATGAGGTGAGGTCAGTGAATTGAAGTGAAGTGAATCAGGTCATGAGTAGGTGAGGTGACATGAGGAGGTGTGGAGGTGTGATGAGTTAAGGAATTGAGATGAGGTGTGGTATGTGAGGTGTATTGAGGAGGTGAGCTCAGGTGAGGATTGAGGTGAGGAAGGTTGTGTGAGGTGAGGAGGAATTTACATTATGTAAGGAGTTGAGCAGGTGTGGTGAGGTGAGGTGTGTGAGGTGAAGTGACATGATGTGAAGAGATGAGGTGAGGTGAGGAATTGTCGTGAGTTGAGGTAAGCTGAAATGAGGGAGTGGAGGTGATTTGTGGTTAGAAGAGTAGGTAAGTTGAGGTGAGGTTTGAGGTGAGGTGAGGTGAGAGAAAGGAAATGAATTGAGTGAGGTGAGGTGAGAGAAAGGAAATGAAGTGAGTGAGGTGAGGAGGTGTGGAGGTGAGGTGATCTGAGGAATTTGGATGAAGTGAAGAGGGGTGAAGTGAGTGAGGTGAGGTGAGTTGAGGAGATGAGGGGTCGTGATGAGATGATGTGATGTGGTGAAGTTTTGTGAGGATTGTGGTTAGGTGAGGTGAGTGAGGGTAAGTGAAAAAAGTGATGAAAGGAAGAAGTGATGTGCGTGAGAAGGTGAGGAATTGACGTGAGTTGAGTTGAGATGAGGTGGATTGAATGAGGTGAGGTTAGGTGACTTGTGGGAAGATGATAAGATGAAGTGAGGTGAGGCATTCAGGTTAGGTATGTAAGGTGAAGAGAGGTGAGGTGTTGAGGTGAGGGAAGTGAAATGAAGTGATGTGAAGAGGAGGTGAGGTGATGTGGGTTGTTGAGGTTATGTGCGGTGAGGAATTCACGTGAGGGGAGGTGAGGTGAGGTGTGGTGTGGAGATGATTTGAGGTGATATGAGGTTAGGATTGAGGTTAGATGAGGTGATTTGAAGTGAAATGAGTGAGCTGAAAAGGCGGCGATGTGATGTGAGGAGAGGAGGTGTGGTGAGGTGAATGAGCTGAGGTGAGTTGAGAAGGTGAGGGGACGTGATTAGGTGTGTAGCTGAGGTGAGGTGAGGTGAGGTGAATTGGTTTGAGGCGTGCTGAGGAGGTGAGGTTTGGTGAGGAATGAGGTGAGGTGAGGTGAGGAGGTGAGGTGAGGTGAGGAGATGATGTGAGGAAGTGAGTTTTGGTGCACACTGTTGAAAGGAGATGAGTGAGGTGAAGTGAAGTGAGTCAGGTAAGGAGGAAGTGAGGTGATGTAAGGAAGTGAGAAGGTAAGGTGAGGTGAGGGGAGGGAGGTGATGTGAGGAGGTGAGGAGGCGAGGTGAAGCAAGGCCTTCAGGTGATGTGAAGTGAAATGATGTGAGTGAGGTGAGGTGAGGTGATGAGTGGAGGTAATGTGAGGCTGTGAGATGTTGAGGTGAGGTGAGGTGAGGCGAAGTGAGTGAGGTGAGGTTAGATGACTTGTGGTGAGAAGATAACATGACATGAGGTGAGGAAGTGAGATTAGGTGGGTAAGATGACGTTAGGTGAGTATGTGAAGTGATGTGATTCGTGGAGTTTAAGTGAGGTGAGGAATTAAGTTGAGGTGAGGAGAGTTGAAGTGAGTGTGTTGAGGTGAGGTGAGGAGGGGTGTATTGATGAGTTGAGGTGAGGTGTGGTTAGGATTGAGGTTAGATGAGGTGAGTGAGTTGAAGTGTAGTGTGTGAGCTGAAAACGAGTTGAGGTGATGTGCGGAGAGGATGTAAGGTGAGGTGAGTTGAGGATGTGAGTTGACATGAGGAGGTGTGTAGGTGAGGTTAGTTCAGGTGAGGTGAATTTGGTTGAGGTTTGGTGAGGACGTGAGGTGAGGAGAGGCAATGTGAGGAGTTGAGGTGAGGGGAGGAATGACGTTAGGTGAAGTGAGTGAAGTGAAGTGAAATGAGTGAGGTCAGGAGGAGGTGAGGTGGCCTGAGGAGCTGTCGAGGTGTGGTATTGAGGTGAGATGAGGTGTGGTGTGTGAGGTGGGATGAGTGAGTTGAGGAGGAGTTAATATGAAATGAGGAGGTGAGCAGGTGAGGTGATTTGAGTTGAATGAGGGAGGTGACATGAGGAGGAGTGGAGGTGAGGTGAGGTGAATAATTGAGGTGAGTGGAGGTAAGTTGAAATGAGTGAGTTGACTTGAATAGAGGTGAGGAGATGAGGAGGTGAGGTGAGATTAGGATTGAAGTGAAATGAGGTTAGTGTGTTGAAGTGGAGTGAGCTGAAAAGGAAGTGACGTGAAGTGATTACAATAGGTGAGCCGAGGTGAGTGAGGTGTGGTGAGTTGTGGTGAGGTGGCTTTTGGAGGTGAGTAGTTGGGTTGTGGTGAGGTGAGTTGAGGAGTTAAGGTGATGTGAGGAGATGAGCAGGTGAGTTAAGGTGAGGTGAGGTGAATTGAGGTGAATAGGTGAGGGGAGTTGAAGGCATGATGTCAGGAGGTAAGGTGAGTTGAGTATTGTGGTGAGGTGAGGTGAGTGAGGTGAGGTGAAGTGAAGTGACCTGAGCAGTGGAGGAGGTAAGGTGAGGTGATTGAAGTGAGTGGAGGTGAGGGGATGTGACGTGAGGAGGTGAGGTGGTAAGATGAGGAGAGTGGGGTGACGGCAGGTGAGAGGATTGACGTGAGGAGTTGAGGATGTGTTTTGAGGTGAGGAATTGAGGTGACTGGAGGTAATGTTAAATGACTGAGTTGAGGTGAGGTGAGAAGATGAGGACGTGAGTTGAGGTGAGGTTTATTGAGTAGTGAGTTTAGAGAAGTGAAGTGAAGTGAGTGATGGGATGAGGAGGTGTCAAGGTGAGGTGAGGGGAAGAATTGGGGTGAGGTTAAGAGATGTGTAGTGAGTGAGGTGAGGTGAGGTGAGGAGATGATGTGAGGAGGTGAGGTGTGGATGCTGGGGAGCTGAGGTGAGTGAGGTGAAGTGAAGTGAGTGAGGTAAGAGGAACTGAGGTGATGTGAAGAGGTGAGGATTTAAGGTGAGGGGAGGTGATGTGAGGATGTGATTATGTGAGGTGTGGATTGGACTTGAGGTGATGTGATGTTACATGTGTTTAGTGAGGTGAGGTGGTGGAGCGGGGAGGTGATGTGAGGAGGTGAGGACTTGAGGTGAGGTGAGGTGAGGTGAAGTGAATGACGTAAGTTTAGGTGAGTTGTGAGGAAATGAAAAGCTGAAGTGGGGTGAGGAGTTGTTAGCTGGGAAAGGTGACATGATGTGAGTTTTTGAGGTGAGTGAAGTGAAGTGAAGGGATGTGAAGAGGAGGTGAGGGGATGTGATTTGTGGATGTTACGTGAGGTGAGGTATTCAGGTGATGTGAGGAGAGGTGAAGTGAATGATGTGAGGTGAAGTGAGGGTTTTGGGGAGATAAGGTGAGGTGAGGTGAGGTTAGGATTGAGTTTAGTTGAGGTGAGTGAGTTGAAGTGAAGTAAGGTGAAAATGCAGTGAGGTGGTGTAAGGAGAGGAAGTGAGGTGAGGTGAGTGATGTGAGCTGAGTTGAGGAGTTGAGGGTATGAGAGGAGGTGAGTAGGTGAGGTGAGGTGTGGTGAGGTGAATTGGGTTGAGTTGTGCTAAGGGGGTGAGGTGAAGAGAGGCGACATGAGGAGTTGAGGTGAGGTGAGAAATGAGGTGAGGTGAGGTGAGTGAAGTTAAGTGAAGTGAGTGAAGTCAGGAGGAGGTGAGATGACGTGAGGTGGTGTGGAGGTGAGGTACACATGTGAGATGAGGTGAGGTGAGTGACGTGAGATGAGTGAGGTGAGGAGGGTTTCACGTGTTGTGAGGAAGTGAGAAGGTGAGGTGAGCTGAGGTGAGTGTGGTGGTGACATGAGGAGGGTAGGAGATGAGGTGAGGTGAGTAATTGAGGTGGGTGGAGGTTAGGTGAAATGAGTGAGGTGAGGTGAGTTGAGTTGAGAAGGTGAGGAGATTCAGTGAGGTGAGGTTTGAATTGAGGTGAGAGAAGTGAAGTGAGTGAGATGAAGAGGAAGTGTGCAGGTGAGGAGAGCTGAGAAAAAGGGGTGAGATGAAGAGACGTGTAGTGAGTGAGGTGATGTTGGGTGAGGAGTTGAGGTGAGGTGAGGAGATGATGTGAGGAGGTGAGGTGATAGGAGTATTGAAGTGAGGTGGGGGAGTGAGGTTAGGAAGTGATTACATGACGTTTGGACTTGTGCATGTGAGGTTAGTTGAAGTGAATGAGGTGAAGTGACATGAGTAGGAGAGGAGGTGCGGTGAGGTAATTGAGGTGAGTGGAGGTAAGGTGAAATGAGTGAGGTGACTTGAGTTGAGGTGAGCAGATGAGGATGTGGGGTGACGTGAAGTTTGAGGTGAAGTGAAGTGACAGAAGTGAAGTGGAGTGAGTTGAGGAGCAAGTGTGGAGGTGAGGTGAGCATAGGAATTTGGGTGAGCTGAATTCAGTGAGGTGGATGAGGTGAGGAGGTGATTACATGACATTAGGGGTTGAGAAGTTGAGGTAAGGTGAGGTGAGTGAGTTGAAGTGAAGTGAGTAAATTTAGGACAAAATAAGATGACATGTGATGGTGAGGAGATAAGGGAAGGTGATGTGAGGAGGTGGGAAGGTGAGTTGAGATGAGGAATTGAGGTGAAGGGAAGTGAGTGAGTTAAGGTGAGGTGAGGAGACAACGTGACATGAGGAGGTGTGGAGGTGAGGAAAGGAGGTGGGGTGAGGTGAAGTGACAACTCACCTCACCTCACCTCACATCAATTCCTCGCCTGCTCATCTCTTCATGTCACGTCCCCTATTCACCTCACTTCAACTCACTCCACTTCACATCAATTCCTCATTGCAACTCACCACCCCAACCACTCACATCACCTCCCCTCAACACACCTCAACTTACCTCCTCACCAACCATATTAGTTCAATTCCGGGAAACTTTACTTCACCTCACTCACATCTACTCACCTCACCTGCTCACCGCCTAACATCCTGTAATCTCCTATTCACCTCATTCACCTCACTCACTTCACCTCACCCCAATTCCTCAGCTCACCTCACCTCCACAACTCCTCCTCATCTCACTCCACTTCACTTCTCTCACCTCACCTCAAACCTCACCTCACCTCACCTCCTCATCTCGACTCACCTCGCCTCACCTCAATCATTTCACCTTACCTCAACTCAACCCATTTCCTCAACTCACCTCATCTCAACTACTCACGTCACTTCACCTCACTCACCTCACCTCACCTGACTTCCTCATATCCTTACATCCGTCCCCTCACCTCCCGTCACCTCAATCACCTCACCTTAACTCCTCACCTCCTCACGTCCCCTCACTTCATCCTTTCCTCACCCATTTAACTTCACCTCACTCACCTCACTTCACGTCTTTACCTCACCTCCCCCCAATTCACCTCACCTCACCACACCTAAACACCTCCTCATGTCACCTCAACTCCTCAACACACCTCACCTCACTCACCGCATGTCTTTTAAACCTCACATCAACACACCGCCTTTTCAGCTCACTCACTTCACTTCAACTCACTCACCCTACCTAAACTCCATCCTAACCTCTCGTCACCTCACCTCATCGCCTCAACCCTATTAACCTCAAATCAGCTCACCTTACACACTTCACCTCACCTCAATTCCTCAACTCCCCACCTCCTCACGTCACATCCCCTCAACTCACCTCGATTCAGTCACCTCACTTCACCTCACCTCACCTCAATACCTCACCTCAACACACATCCTCACCTCCTTACATCATTTTTCCTCACCTCATCTCGCCTTAGCTCCTCACCTCCACATGTGACCTCACATCCTCTTTCCCTCACTCCATTTCATCTCACTCACATCCCTTCACCACAATCTTCACCTCACCTTACGACCTCACATCATCTCCTCAACTTTTCTCACCTCTATACCACACCTCACTTCACTAATATCACCTCTCTTCACCTCACCCCAAATCCTCAGCTCACCTCACTTCCACACCTCCTCCTGACTTCACTCATTTCACTTCTCTCACCTCACCTCAAACCTTACCACACATCACTTCATCTACTCAGCTCACCTCACCTCATTTCACCTTACCTCAACTCACATCTATCCTCACATAATCTCACGTCTTCCCCTCACTCACCACACCTCATCTCACCTCAATACCTCACCGTCTAACCTCCTCACGTAATCTTACCTACTCAATTCACTTCACCTCACTCAATTCACCTCACCTCCTATCCTCCCTATGTCAACTCATCCACTTTTCAGCTTACACTTCACTTCAAATCAACTCATCTAACCTCAATCCTAAACTCACCTCAACTCACCTCATCTCCTAACCCCTCCTCACCTCAAATCACCTCAATTCCTCTTCACCACATTCACTTCAATTCACTTCCCTCACCTCACACCATCACCTCACATCAGCTCAAATCATTACCTACTCAACTGTTCACCTCACCTTCCCACCTCAACTTACCTCACCTCACTAACTTCACATCACCTCACCTCACCTCAATTCCTCACCCTCACCTCACCTCCTCACCTCCCAACCTCCCCTCACCTCAACTCACTTCACATTAACTCCTCACAACCACAAGTCACCTCATATCCTCCTTACCTCACACACTGCACTCTACCCCACTCATCTCAGCACAATCCTCACATCACCTAACCTCCTCACATCACCACTTTCACTTCACCCCAATTACGGACCTCACTCCATTTCCACACTTCCTCCTGATTTCACTCTTCTCTCACATCACCTCACTTCAAACCTCACCTCAACCCACTTCCTCACATCATCTCCTCACCTCACCTCACCACCTCACCTCACCTCACCCCATTTCACCTCACTCACCTCCCCTCACCTCCTCCCCTCATCACATCACCACACCTTTTCTGTTCACTTCATGTAAACTCACCTCATCTCACCTCAATCCTAAACACACCTCACCTCCTCACCTCATCTCCTCACCCCTTCTCACCTCACCTCACTCCGCCTCTCCTCACCTCCCAATTCCTCACCTCACCTCACCACCACAAACCCTCATGTCACCTCACTGCCTCCACACATCACTTCACTCAACTGATCTCTTAATTCACATCACCTTACCCACCTAACATCATCTCCTAAGTCACCTCTACTTATCATCTCAAAACAACTCACCTCACCTCACCTCAAATCAATTCCTCACCTACTCAACTCTTCCCGTCACGTCCACTACTCACCTCAAGTCAGCTCACTCACTTCACTTCACCTCAGTTCCTCACCTCAACTCACCTCCTCACTTGCACATGTCACTTCCCAAAATATTCAAACATCTTATCTCCTCCCCTCCACATGTCACCTCAATTCATCATAACTTTACTCACTTAACTTCACCTCACTCACCTCACCTCACCTGCTCACCTCATAACGTCATGTAATCTCTTCACATCACTCTCCTCACTCACTTCACATCACCCCAATTCTTCAGCTCACCTCACCTCCACACCTCTCACTCAACTCACGCAATTCACTTCACTCCTCTCACTTCACTTCACCTCAGACCTCACATCACCCTGCCTCCTCATCTTCTCACCTCAACTCACCTCACCTCACTCATTTCAATTTACCTCCTCTCACTCAAATACATCACTTCCCAACCTCCACTCATGTCACTTCACCTCAATTACCTCACCTCACCTCACCTCCCCTCCAAACATCATGTCATCTGCTCCTCACCTCTCTCCCCCACCTCACCTCAATCCTCACATCACCTCCCCTCTTCAACTAACCTCACTCAGCAACCCTAATCTTACTTCAATACCCCCAAGTCTCTGCTCCACACGTCACGACATGTCCTCAACTCCCCTAACTTCACTCACCTAAAGTCACTTCCTCTCCTCATCACATTACCTCAACTTTTCTGCTCACACTTCACTTCAACTCACCTCATCGAACCTCAATCCTAACGTGACCTGACCTCACCTCATCTCCTCACCCCTTCTCACATTAACTCACTTCACCTCACACACTTCACCTCTCCTCACCTCACGTCAACTCTTTAACTCCTCAAGTCACATCCACTCCTCACCTCACTTCAACTCATTCACCTCACCTCACCTCAATTTCTCATCTCCTCGCCTCCTGACATCACTGCCCTTCCACATCTCACCTCACCTCAATCACTACATGTCACCTCCACTCACATCCGCTCAACACACTCAAAACACCTTACCTCCTCAACTCCTCATGTAACTTAACTTTGCCCTAAACCTACTCACTTTGCTTCACCTCACTCACATCACCTTTCCACAATCCTCACTGCACCCACCCCCCACATAATTTTCTAACCTCACCTCAACTCTTCAACTGACCTCACCTCACTTACTTCACCTCAAACCAATTCCTCATCTCACCTCACCTCCACACCTCCTACTCACCTCTCACGATAACTGACCTACTCTTCTCTTCAGGTCACATCACATTTTCAGCTCACAATTCAACTCACCTCATCTAACTTCAGTACTAACCTCACCTCACCACCTCACCTCTCCTCACCTTACCTCACCTCACCTCACTCACTCACTTCTCCTCACCTCACCTCAATTCCTCACCTCACCACACGACATCTCCTCAGGTCACCTAACCTCCTCCTCACCTCATTCACTATATTTCACTTCAGTCACCTCACCTCTTCACCTCACGTCAATTTACCAACCTTATCTCACCGCCTCACACACCTCAACCATTCATCTTTTCACAACTTACCTCACCTCACCTCTCTCACTTCACCTCTCCAAAATACCTCACCTCCTCACGTCACCACCACCCCTCACCTCACCTCAGCTCACATCACGTCACCTCACCTCAATTATTCACCTCACCTCATCTCCTCACCTCCTCACATCACCTCACCTCACCTCACCTGACATTACCTCCTCACCTCTCAAGGCGCCTCAATTCCTCCAGTCCTCACACTCTACACTTCTCCTCACTCACCTCACCACAATCCTCATCTCACCTCCTATCATCTCCTCAAGTCAACTCACCTCGTCAATTCACCTCACCTCACCCACTTCACCTTTCTTCACTTCACCCAAATTCTTCAGCTCACCTAATCTCCACACCTCCTCTCACCTCACTCACTTCATTTCTCTCAACTCTCCACAACTCAAACCTCACATCCCCTCACATCATCTACTCACCTAACCTCACCTCACTCATTTCACTTACCTGTACTCTAATTACTCAGATCACTTCACCTCCTCACATTCTCATGTCACTTCAACTCACTAACCTCACCTCACCTTACCTTCTCACCTAATCACGTCTCTCCACTTTGTCAACTCACTCACTTCACCGCACTCACTTCACCTCACAATACTCACGTCACCCCACCTCCTCACATCATCTCGCCACCTCCCCACTTCACCTCACTTCACAATTCAACTTACTTCATCTCACCTCACTTACTCACCTCACCTCCTCTCCTCTTCACATCACCTCAACTCTTTGCAGCTCACTAACTTCCCTTTAACTCACTCAACTCATCTAACCTCAATCCTAACCTCACCTCACTTCATCTCATCTCCTCACCGCTCCTAACCTGAGATGAGGTGAGTAGGTGAGTTTAGGTGGGTAAGGTGATGTGAGTCGAGTAAGTGATATGAACTTAATGAGGTGAGGCGGACGTGAGGTAACGTGAGGAGATGTGGAGGTATGTTGAAGTGAGGTATTGATGTGAGGTGAGGTGAAGTGATGTGAATGAAGTGAGGTGAGTTGTGTAGGTGAGGTGATGTAAGAAATTGGGTTGTTGAGATATTAAAAGATGTGGTGTGCTGAGTGAGGTGAGTGGAGTAGGTGAGGTGAGTTGCGGATTAAGGTGTGGTGAGGTGAGTGAGTTTAGGACGAGTTTACCTGACATTAGTAGGTGAGGAGGTGAGGTGAGTTGAGGTGAGTGAGGTGAAGTGACATAAGGAATGGATGAGTTGAGGTGAGGTAATTTAGGTGAGTGTAGGTTAGGTGAAATGAGTGAGGTGAAGTGAGTGGAGGTGAGATGAGGAGATGAGGTGAGGTGAGATTTGTGGTGAGGTAAGGTGAGAATGGTGAAGTGAAGTGAGTGAAGTGAGGAGGTATGGGGGTGAGGTGAAGTGAGTTAGGTGAGGTGAGGTGAAGAGGTAAGGTGAGGTGCAGAGGTGATGTGAGGATGTTAGGTGATGTGAGCATTGTGGTGAGGTGAGTGGGTTGTACAGAAATGAGGGAGGTGTCAATGAGGTGAGGTGATGTGAGGATTTGTGGATGTGAGGTGAGGAATCGAGGTGAGGTGAGAGGTGAAGTGAGTGAGGAAATGTGAGGTGAGGGGGTAGTGGTGAGGGAAAGAGGTGAGGATTTGACATAAGGTTGGGATTGAGGAGATGAGTTGAGGGATTAGGAGTTAGCTGAAAAGGGGGTGAGGTGACGAGAGGAGGTGAGGTGAGCAGTGACATGAGCTGAGTTGAGGTGAGGTGCAGTGAGGAAGTGAGTAGTTGAGGTGAGGTGAGTTCATTTCGTGTGAAGTGAGGTGAGGATGGGAGTTGAGGTGAGGGGATTATATGAGGTGAGGTGAGGTTAGGATTGTGTTGAGGTGAGGTGAGTAGAATGATGTGAAGTGATTGATGTAAAAAGTGAAATGACATGAGGTGAGGATGTAAGGTGTCATGAGGGAAGTTGATTTCAGGAGGTGAGGAAGTGAGGAGAGGTGAGGTGAGTTAGGTGAAGTGACATGAGAAGGTGAGGAGGTGAATTGTGTTTAGGAAAAGAGGTGAGTTGAAGTAAAGTGAAATGAGTGAGGTGAGGTGAGTTGAGACAGGGAGGTGAGTGGAGAAGAGGTTTGAGTGGGGGTGAGGTGAGAGAAGTGAAGTTTGTGATGTTAGGAGGAGGTGTGGAGCTGAGGTGAACTGAGGAATTGGGGTGAGGTGAAGTGAGTGAGGTGAGGTGATTAGATGATGTGTGGAGGTGAGATTAGCTGAAGTTTGTGTTGAGATGAGTGAGGTGAAGTGTAGTGAGTGAAGAAAGGAGGAAGCTCTGTGACGTGAGACAGTGAGGACATAAGGTGAGGTGACGTGAGGTTAGGTGATGAGAGGAGGTGTGGTAGTGTGGTGAGGTGAGGTATTGAGGTGAGGTGAAGTGACGTGAGATGATTGAGGTGAAGTGACATGAGGATTGGTGGTGACGTGAGGAGGTGAGGAATTGAAGTGTGGTGAAGTGAGTGAAGTGATGTGAGGTGAGTTGTGAGATGATGAGGTGAATTGCGGTGAGGAGGTGAGTTTTGGTGGGGAAGTTGACGTGAGGTGAGTAGTTGAGGTGAGTGAAGTTAAGCGAAGTTAATGATGTTAGGAGCAGGTGAGGTTTCATGAGGAGATATGGCGGTAATATGAAGTGAGGAAATGAGGGGAGGTGAGGAGTGGTTAGGAGAGTGAAGTGAGGTGAGGTGAGGTGAGAATATGAGGTGAGGTGAGGTGCGGTTTGAATTGAGGTCAGATGTGGTGAGTGTGTTGAAGTGAAATGAATGAGGTGAAAGGAGTTGTGATGACGTGAAGAGGTGAGTAGTTGTGGTGAGGTGAGGTGAGGTGAATTGGGGTCAGGTGAGTTGAGGAGTTGGGATGATGTAAGGAGATGTGAGGAGGAAAGGTGTGGTGAATGAAGTGAGGGGAGGTGAGGGGACATGACGTGAGGAGGAGAGGAGTTGTGGTGTGGAATTGAGGTGAGATGAATTGAAGTGAGGTGAGTGAAGCGAAGTGAGGTGAGGAGGTGAGGTGACGTGAAGTGGTTAGAAGTTGAGTAATTGAGGTGAGGTGAGGAGAGGTGAAGAGTGTTGAGATGAGGTGAGGTGAGGTGAGATTAGAATAGAGGTTATATGAGGTGAATTGAAACGAATTTAGTGAGCTGAAACGTAAGTGAGGTGACTTGAAGAGGATATGACTTGAAGTGAGGTGTGTGAGGTGAGGTGATTTGCAGAGGGGACATGACGTGTGAAGGTGAGTAGATGAGGTACTCTGGTGAGATGAATTTTGGTGAGTGATGTGAGGAGAGGAGGTGTGTTGAGGTGAGGATTGAGGTGAGGTGTGTTGAGTGAGGTGAGGGGTTTACCTGATGTGAGGAGGTGAGCAGGTGAGGTGAGGTGAGTGGGTGGAGTGTCAAGAGGGTAGTATTTGAGGTGCGGTGAATAATTGAGGTGAATGGAGGTAAGGTGAAATGAGTGAGGTGAGGTGAGTTGAGGTGAGGAAATGAGGAGGTGATGTGAGGTGAGGTTTCACGTGAGGTGAGGTGAGAGAATTGAAGTGAAGTGCGTGAAGTGAGGGGGACCTGTGGGGGTGAGGTGAGCTGCAGAATATGGGTGAGGGGATGTGAGTGATGTGGGGAGATGTGAAGAGGTGAGGGGAGGTGAGGCGATGATGTGAGGTGGTGAGGTGAAGTGAGGATTGTGTTTATGTGAGGTGAGTGAGGTGAAGTGAAGCGAGGAAGGATAGGATGAAGTGAGGTGACATGAGGAGGTGAGGAGGTAATGTATGGTGAGTGAGGTGAGGTGAATGAGGTGAGTTGTTTTGAAAAGATGATAAAGTGAGGAGGTTTGGAGTTGGTGTTAGGTGGGTAAGCTGATCTGAGTTGGGGAGATGAGGTGAGTGAAGTGAAGTGTATGGAGTGACGAGTAGGTGAGGTAAGATGAGGTGTTATGTAGGTAATATGAGGTGAGGATGTGAGGTGAGGGGAGGAGACGTGAAGTGAATGAGGTGACGTTAGGTGTTGTGAGGAGCTGTGAGGAAATGAGGTGAGGAGGTGAGGTGATTTTGGGATTGAAGTGAGATGAGGTGAGTGATTTGAAGAGGAGAGAGCTGAAAATGAGGTGGGGTGACGTGAGGATGAGAGGAGGTGAGGGGAGGTGGGTGAGTTGACGTGATTTGAGGAGGTGAGATGCCATGAGGAGTTGAGTAGTTGAGGTGTGGTGAGGTGAGGTTAATTGAGGTGAGGCAAGGTGATTATGTGAGGTGAAGATTTGAGGTGAAGTGAAGAGATGATGTGAGGAGGTGTGGTGAAGTGATGATTTTCATGACATGAGGTGAGGGAGGTGAAATGAGTGAGGTAATGTCGAAGTGAGGTGACGTGAGTATGTGAGGAGGTAAGGTGAGGTGAAGGGAGGTGTGTTAAGACATGAGGAGGTGACATGATGTGAGGAATTGAGGTGATGTGAAGTGATGTGTGGTGAGGGAGGTGAGGAGAAATGAGGAGGTTATGTGAGGTGAGGAGATGATATGAGGAGGTGTGGTGAGGTGAGGGTATGATGTGAGGGGATAAGGTGAGGTGAGGAGTGTGGTGAGGTGAGTGAGGTGAAGTGTAGTTTGTGAGGTAAGGACATAGAAAATTGATTGTGGAGGGGAGGTAAGGTGAGGTGAGGTGAGTGGAGGTGATGTGAGGAGGTGAGGATGTGAACAGAGGTGAGGAATTGAGGTGACGTGATGTGACATCATGTGAGTGAAGTGACTTGAGGTGGGTAAGGAAGGTGCCAAGATGAGGTGAGGAAGTGAGGAATTGATTTGAGGTGAAGTGTGTGTCATGAAGTGACGTGACTTTTGTTGAGATGAAATGGAGAGGTGATGCGTGGAGGTGAGGTTAGGTAAGTGAAGTGAAGTGAATGAAGTGATGAGTAGGTGAGGTGCTGTGAAGAGTTGACTTGGTGAGGTGAGGTAGGATTGTGGTCAGGTGAGTGAGGTGATGTGTAATGAGGGTGGTAAGGAGGAAGAGATGTGACCTGGGGAAATATGTATGCAAGGTGAGGTGAGGTGAGGGGAGATGACGTGAGGAGGGTAGGAGGTGAGGTGGGGTGACAAATTGAGGTGAGGTGAGGTGACGTGCGGTGAGTGATGTTATGTGAGGTGAGGAGGAGTGCTGATGTGAGGAGGTTATGAGGTGAGGAAATGAGGTGATGTGAAGTGGGTGAGGGGAGTTGTGGTGAGTTGTGGGGAGAAGATAAGGTGAGGTCAGGTGAGGAGGTGAGTTTAGGTGGTTAAGGTGACCTGAGTTGAGACAGGAGGTGAGTGAATTGCAGTGAAGTGTGTGATGTGAGGAGGAGGTGAGGTGATGTGAAGAGTTGTGAAGTTGAGGTGAGGTGATGAATTGAAGTGAGGTGAGGAAAGTTTAGGTGAGTGAGGTGAGGTGAGGTGAGGAGATGAAATGATGTGAGGTGAAGTTAGGATTGAGGTTAGATGAAGTCAGTGAGTTGAACTGACGTGAGTGGTCTGAAAAGTATGTGAGGTGACATGAGGAAGAGAGGACGTGAATTTAGGTGAGTGAGGTGAGGTGAGTTGAGGTGAGGTGACGTTAGGAGGTGAGTAGGTGATTTTAGAGGTGAATAGAGAAGTTGAGGAGGAGGGTTGTGGTGAGGTTTGAGGTAAGGTGAGGGGAGTGAAATCATGTGAAATTAGTGATGTGAGGTGTGTTGAGCTGAGGTGATGTGAGGAAGTGAGTAGGTGAGGTGAGTTGTGGGGAGTTGAATTGGGGTGAGGTGAGGTGAGGAGGTGAGGTGATGTGAGTGAGGTGGAAAGAAGTCAGTGGGGTAAGGACCAAGTGAGGTGATTTGAGGCGTTGAGGAAATAATATTAGCTGAGGGGAGGTGACGTGAGGAGTTGAGGTGGTGAGTTGAGGTGAAGAAAAGATGTGAGGTGAGGTGAGTGAGATGAGGTCTGGTGAGGATGGGACGTGACGTGAGGAAGTGCGTAATTTAGTTGAGGTGTGGTGAGATATGGTGAGAAGATAATAAGGTGAGGTGAGGTAAGGAAGTGATGTTAGGTGTGTAAGGTGATGTGAATTGAGGAGATGAGGTGAATGAAGTGAAGTGAATAAATTGAGGAGTTGAGTTGTCCTGTGGAATTGTGGAGGTGAGGTGAGGTGCGGAATTGAGGTGAAGTGAGGGGTGAAGTGAGTGAGGTGATATGAGGTGAGGAGTGGTGAGGAGGTGAGGTGAGGAGTTGCAGTGTGATTAGGATTGAGGTGAGATGAGGTGAATGATTTGAATTGAGTGAGCTGAAGAAGTGAGGTGTCCTGAGGAGATGAGTAATTTAGATAACGTGAGGTGAGGTTAAATGAGGTGAGGATATGATGTGAGGATGTGAGGTGAGGTGAGGATTGTGGTGAAGTGAGATCAGTGAGGTGAAGTGAAATGAGTGAGTTAAGTACGAAGTGAAGTGACGTGAGGAATTTAAGACTTGTGGTGAGGTGTCGGGAGGTGACTTGTTGCGGTGAAGCTGTGAGGTGAGGTGAGTTGAGTGAGGTGAAGTGACATGAGGAAGTGAGTACGTGAGGTGAGGTGAGGAATTGAGGAGAGTTGAGGTAAGGTTGAATGGGTAAGTTGAGGTGAGTTGAGAAGATGAGCTGAGGTGAGATGAGGTTTGAGGTGAGGTGATGTGAGAGAAGTGAAGTGAGTGGTGTGAGGTGGAGGTGTGGAGGTGAGGTGTGATGAGGAATAGGGGTGAGGTGAGGAAAGGTTAGGTGAGTGAGGTGAGGTGAGGTGACGAGATGAAATGATGTGAGGTGAAGTTAGGATTGAGGTTAGATGAAGTCAGTGAGTTGAACTGACGTGAGTGGTCTGAAAGGTATGTGAGGTGACATGAGGAAGAGAGGACGTGAATTTAGGTGAGTGAGGTGAGGTGAGTTGAGGTGAGGTGACATTAGGAGGTGAGTAGGTGATTTTAGAGGTGAATAGAGAAGATGAGGAGGAGGGTTGTGGTGAGGTTTGAGGTAAGGTGAGGGGAGTGAAATCATGTGAAATTAGTGATGTGAGGTGTGTTGAGCTGAGGTGATGTGAGGAAGTGAGTAGGTGAGGTGAGTTGTGGGGAGTTGAATTGGGGTGAGGTGAGGTGAGGAGTTGAGGTGATGTGAGTGAGGTGGAAAGAAGTCAGTGAGGTAAGGACCAAGTGAGGTGATTTGAGGCATTGAGGAATTAATATTAGCTGAGGGGAGGTGACGTGAGGAGTTGAGGTGGTGAGTTGAGGTGAAGAAAAGATGTGAGGTGAGGTGAGTGAGATGAGGTCTGGTGAGGATGGGACGTGACGTGAGGAGGTGCGTAATTTAGTTGAGGTGTGGTGAGATATGGTGAGAAGATAATAAGGTGAGGTGAGGTAAGGAAGTGATGTTAGGTGTGTAAGGTGATGTGAATTGAGGAGATGAGGTGAGTGAAGTGAAGTGAATAAATTGAGGAGTTGAGTTGTCCTCTGGAATTGTGGAGGTGAGGTGAGGTGCGGAATTGAGGTGAAGTGAGGGGTGAAGTGAGTGAGGTGATATGAGGTGAGGAGTGGTGAGGAGGTGAGGTGAAGAGGTGCAGTGTGATTAGGATTGAGGTGAGATGAGGTGAATGATTTGAATTGAGTGAGCTGAAAAGTGAGGTGACCTGAGGAGGTGAGTAATTTAGATAACGTGAGGTGAGGTTAAATGAGGTGAGGATATGATGTGAGGATGTGAGGTGAGGTGAGGATTGTGGTGAAGTGAGATCAGCGAGGTGAAGTGAAATGAGTGAGTTAAGTACGAAGTGAAGTGACGTGAGGAATTTAGGACTTGTGGTGAGGTGCCGGGAGGTGACATGTTGCGGTGAAGCTGTGAGGTGAGGTGAGTTGAGTGAGGTGAAGTGACATGAGGAAGTGAGTACGTGAGGTGAGGTGAGGAATTGAGGAGAGTTGAGGTAAGGTTGAATGGGTAAGTTGAGATGAGTTGAGAAGATGAGGTGAGGTGAGATGAGGTTTGAGGTGAGGTGATGTGATGTGAGAGAAGTGAAGTGAGTGGTGTGAGGTGGAGGTGTGGAGGTGAGGTGTGATGAGGAATAGGAGTGAGGTGAAGAGAGGTGTAGTGAGTGATGTGAGGTGAGATGAGATGTGAGGAGGTAAGGTGCGGTGGGTATTGTGCTGAGGTGAGTTGAGTGGTGAAGTGTATTCAAGTAAAGGAGCAAGAGATTTGACATGAAGACATGAGGAATTAAGTTGAGGTGACGTGATGGGAGGTGATATGAGGTGAAGAGTTGAGGTGAGTTGAGGAAGTGTGGTGAGGCGACTTAACGTGTAATGAGTGAAGTGTGGTGAGGTGAGAAGATAAGGAGGTGAAGTGAGTTGAGTTTTGAGGTAAGGTTAGGTTAGAGAATTGAAGTGAGTGGGTGGAGGTCGAGTTGTGAAGGTGAGGTGAGATGAGGAAATGTGGTGAGGTGGAGAGAGGTGCAGTCAGCTGTGTGAGAAGAGGTGAGGAGGTGAGGTGAGATGAGATGATGTGAGAGAGTGAGGTGTGGTGGGGATTGTCGTAAGGTGAGTGCGGTGAAGTGTAATGAGGGAAGTAAGGATGATGTGCAGTGACTTAAGGAGGAGATGAGGTACGGTGAGGTGATATGAGGGGAGGTGATGTGAGGAGGTTAGAGGTTAATGTGAGTTAAGTGAGGTGAGGTGAAGTGTGAGAAGTGAAGTGAGGTGAAGACGAGGTGTGGAGGTGAGGTGAGCCAAGGATCTGGTGTGTGTTGAACTTAAGTGAATTGAGTGAAGTGAGGTGAGGTGAGAATTTGAGGTGATGTGAGGAGAGGTTAAGTGAGTGAGGTGTGGTGCGGAGAGTTGTGGAGGGTTGAGGAGATGAAGTGAGAAGAGGATGTGAGATTAAAATTGATATGACATGAGATGAGTCATTTGAAGTGAATTGAGTGAGCTGAAAAAGACGTGAAGTGACGTGAGGATGTGAGGAGATGAAATGAGGTTTGTGAGGTGAGGTGAGTTGAGGAGGTGAGGTGAGGTGAAGTGAGATGAATTGGGGGGATGTGAGGTGAGGAGGTGAGGTGAGGTGAAATGATATGGAGAGGTCAGGTGTGGTGAGTAAATGTGAGTTTAGGTGAGTGAATTGAAGTGAAGGGAGTGAGGTCAGGAGGAGGTGAACTGATGTGAGGAGGTGTGGAGGTTAGGTATTGAGCTGAGATGAGGTGTGGTGTGTGAGGTGATGTGCGGAGGTGTGGGGAGGTGAGGATTGAGTTGAGATGAAGTCAGTGAGTTAAGGAGGAATTTACAAGACATGAGGTGAGCAGGTGAGGTGAGATGAGTTGAGTGAGGTGAAGTGACATTAGGTGTGCAGGAGGTGAGGTGACATGAGTAATGGAAGTGAGTGGATGTAAGGCAAAATGAGTGACATGAGGTGAGCTCAGGTGAGAAGATGAGGTGAGGTGAGGTGAGGTTTGAGGTGAGGTGAGGTGAGAGAAGTGAATTGAAGTGAGAGGTGAAAAGGAGTTGTGGAAGTGAGGTGAGCTGAGGATTTGCAGTGACGTGTTGTGAGGTGAGATGAGGTGAGGATGTTAGGTGAGGTGATGAGGTGAGGATGTGAGGTGAGGTGAGGGTTTTGGTGAGATGAGTGAGTTGAAGTGTACTGAGGGAAGTAAGGAGGAAGTGAGATGGCAAAAGGAGGTGCGGATGTAAGCTGAGGTGATGTGAGGGAACATGATGTGAGGAGGTGAGGAGATAATGTGGGGTGAGTGAAGTGAGGGGAGGTGAGAGAAGTGAAGGGAGGTGAAGAGGAGGTGTGGAGATGAGGTGAGTAGAGGAATTGGGGTGTGGTGAACAGAGGTGGATTGAGTGAGGTGAGTTGAGTTGAGGAATTGAGGTGATGTGAGGAGAGGTTAAGTGAGTGAGGTGTGGTGAGGAGAGGTGTGGAGGGGTGAGGAGATGGGTTGAGGAGATGTGAGGTTAAAATTGGTGTGACATGATGTGAGTTGAAGTGAAGTGAGTAAGCTGAAATGGAGGTGAGGTGTATGAGGTGAGGTGAGCTGAGTTGAAGTGAGGTGAGATGAGATGAATTGGGTTGATGTGAGCTGAGGAGGTGAGGTGAGGTGAAATGATTTGAAGATGTGAGGTGTGCAGAGGAAAGGTGAGGTGAGGTGAATGACGTGAAGTGAAGGGTATGAGGTCATGAGGCGGTGAGGTGAGGTGAGGGGATGTGGAGTTGAGGTATTGAGGTGAGATAAAGTGTGGTAGGTGAGGTGATGTGAGCAGGTGAGGGGAGGTGAGGATTGAGGTGAGGTGAGGTGTGTGAGGTGAGGAGGAGTTTACAAGACACAAGGAAGTGAGCAGGTGTGGTGAGGTGAGTTGAGCTAGGTGAAGTGACATGAGGAGTGGAGGAGGTGAGGAGAGGTGAGAAATTTAGGTGAGTGGAGTTAAGGCGAAATGAGTGAGGTGAGTTGAGCAGAGGTGAGCAGTTTAGGTGAGGTGAGATGAGGTTTGAGGTGAGGTGAGGGGACAGAATTGAAGTGAAGTGACTGAGGTGAATAGGAGGTGTGGAGGTGAGGTTAACTGAGAAATAGGGTTAACGTGGGGTGAGCTGAGGTGAGGAGATGATGTGAGGAGGTGATGTGAGGTGAGGATTTTGGTGAGGTGATTTGAGAGAGGTGAAGTGATGTCAGTAAGCTTAGGACGAAGTCAGGTGACATGAGGAGTTGAGGAGGTAAGGTAAAGTGAGGGAGGAGAGTGGAGGTGAAGGGAGGTGATGTGAGGAAGTGAGGAAGTGTTTGAGGTGAGGAATTGACATGAGGTGACGTGAGACATATGAGGTGAGGTTAGGAGGGGATGTGATGTGAGGAGTTGGAGAGGTGTGGAATTGAGGTGAGGTGAGGTGATGAGGTGAATTTAGGTGGGAAATTGATGTGATTGGAGGACATGAGGGGGGGAAGTTAAGTGAGTGAGTTGAGACGGAGGTGAGGTGACGTGTGGAGTTGTGGAGGTGATGTGAGTTGAGGAATGGAGGTGAGGTGAGGAGAGGTGAAAATAGTGAGGTGAGGTGAGGTGAGGAGTGGTTAAGTGGTGACGGGAGAAGGATGTGCTGAGGTTAGGATTGAGGTGAGATGAGGTGAGTGAGTATAAGTGGAGTGAGCTGAAAACGTGCGGTGACATGAGCAGCAGTGAGCGGAGGTGAGGAGGTGAGGTGAGCTTAAGAGGGGAGGTGACCTGAAGAGGTGTTTAGGTGATGTAATGTGAGGTGAGGTGAACAGAGGTGAGTGGTGATGTGATTTAGTGAGGTGATGTGAGGATTGTGGTGAAGTGAGGTCAGTGAGGTGAAGTGAAGTGAGTGACGTAAGGACGAAGTGAGGTGACGTGAGGTGTTGAGGAGGTAAAGTGAGGTGCAGGGAGGTGACTTGAGGTGTTGAAGATGTGAGGTGAGGTGAGTTCAGTGAGGGGAAACGACATGAGTTGAGGAGGTGAGGTGAGGGGAGGAATTGAGGAGAGTTGATGTAAGGTGAAATGAGTGAGGTGAGGTGAGATGAGATGAGGAGGTGAAGTAAGTTGAGGTTTGAGGTGAGGTTAATTGAGAGAAGTGAAGTTAGTGGTTTGAGGTGGAAGTGCGGAGGTTATGTGTGATGAACAGTTGGGGTGAGGTGAAGAGAGTTGAAGTGAATGAGTTAAGGTGAGGTGAGTTGATATGAAGTGAGTAATGTTAGGACGTAGTGATGTGACATGAGGAGTTGTGGATATAAGGTGAGGTGAGTGAGTTAAGCGGAGTTGAGGGAGGTGATGGGAGGAGGTGAGGAAGTTAGGTGAAGTGAGGAGATCATGTGAGGAGTTCAGGTGAGTGAGATTTGTGGTGAGGTTATGGGAGTGGTGTGAAGTGAATTGAGTAAGGTTAGGATGAAGTGAGGTGACATGAGGAGTTGAGGAGTTATGGTGAGGTGTGTGAGTTGAGTGGAGGTGTGGGGATGTGACGTGAGGAGTTGAAGGGTTTGAGGTGAGCAATTGGGGGGAGGTGACGTGAGGTGATTGAGGTGAGTTCAGTTGAGGAGGGGCGTTGATGTGAGGAGGGGAGGAGTTGAGGAAATGATGTACGGTGTGGTGTGGTGAGGTAAGGTGAGTTGTGAGTAGATGATAATTTGAGGAGATGTGAGGTGGTGAGGTTAGGTTGGTAAGGTTTTGTGAGTTGAGGATATGAGGTGAGTGATGTAAAGTGAGTGTGGTGAGGAGGTGAATTGAGGTGAGGTTTGTGGTGAGGTGAGGTTATAGAAGTGAAGTGAAATTTGTGAAGGGATGGGGAGGTGTGGAAGTGAGATGAGCTGAGGAATTGGGGTGAGGTGAAGAGAGGTGTAGGGAGTGAGGTGATTTGAAGTGTGGAGTTGAGGTAAGGTGAGGAGATGATGTGAGGACTTTAGGTGATGTGAGGATTGAAGTGAGGTGGGGTGAGTGAATTCAGATTACCTGACATTAGTAGGTGAGCATGTGAGTTGAGGTGACGTGAGTGAAGTGAAGTGACATGAAGAGGGGAGGAGGTGAGGTGAGATAATTGAGGTGACTGGAGGTAAGGTGAAATGAGTGGGGTGAGGTGATTTGTGGTGAGAAGAGGAATTGTGATGAGGTGATTTTTTAGGTGAGGTGAGGTGAGAGAAGTGAAACGGAGTGAAGTGAGGAGAGGTGTGGAGGTGGACTGAGCTGAGGAATTTGGTTGAGGTGAAGAGAGCTGAAGTGAGTGAGGTGTGGTAAGGACGAGGTGAGGTGTGGTGACATAACATCAGGATGTGTGTTGAGGTGAGTATTGTGTTGAGGTTTGATGGAGTGAAGTGAGTGAGCAAAGGAGGAATTGGTGAGACGTGAGGTGGTGAGGAGTTAAGGTGTGGTGTGAGGGGAGGTGATGCGAGGAGAGGAGGAGGTGAGGTGGCTTGAGGTGTTGAGGTGAGGTGATTGGAGGTTAGTGTGGTGTTGTGAGTAGATGTGAGGTGAGTGATGTGAGATGAGGTGAGTTGTGGTGAAAAGAGGGTAAGGGAAGGTGAGGTGAGGTGAGTAGGTGAGGTTAATTTGGTAAGGTGATGTGAGGTGAGGAGCTGAGATGTGTGAAGTGAAGTGAGGAGAGGACTTGTGGAGATGAGGTGAGGAGAGGTGGAGAGTGGTGAGATGAGGTGAGGTGAGGAGGGTTGAGTATATGAGGTGAGGTGAGGTGAGTTAAGGATTGAGGTTAGACGAGGTGAGTGAATTGAAAAGAGTGAGCTGAAAAGGAGGTGATATGATGTGAGGAGGAGAGGAGGTGTAGTGAACAGAGTGAGGTGAGATGATTTGAGGAGGTGAGATCATGTAAGGAGGTGAGTAAGTGATGAAGGTTGATGTGAATTGGGGTGACGTGAGGTGAGGAAATGAAGTGAAATGAGATGATGTGAGAAGGAGATGTGAGTAAGGAATGAGGTGATGGGAGGTGAGTTAAGTGAAGTGAAGTGTGTGAGGTCAGTAGGAGGTGAGGTGGGGTGAGGAAGTTTTGTGGTGAGGTATAGAGTTGAGATGAGTTGTGTGTGATGTGAGGTGAGTAGAGGATTGAGGTGAGTTGAGGTGAGTGAGGTGAGGAGGAATTTACGTGTTGTGAGATGAGCAGGTGGGGAGAGCTGAGGTGAGTGAGGTGAAATGACTTGAGGGGCAGAGGAGGTGAGGTGAGGTTTGTATTTGAGGTGAGTGGAGGTAAGTTGTAATGAGTGAGGTGAGATTGGTTGAGGTGAGAATATTAGGAGATGAGGTGAGGTGAGGTGAGTGAAGTGAGGTGATATGAGAATGGGACGTGACCTGAGGAGGTGAGGAGAGGAGAAATTGAAGTGAGGTGAGGTAATGTGAAGTGAGTGAGGTGAGGTGAGTTGCGCTGTGGTGAGAAGATGATAAGGTGAGGTGAGGTTTCGAGTTGAGTTTATGTGGGTAATATGACGACAGGTGAGGAGCTGAGGTGACTGCAGTGAGGAGAAGTGAATGAGGTGTGAATGAGGTGAGGTGACATGAGTTGAGGTGAGGTGAGCAGCAATTGAGATGAAGTGAGAAGTGGTTAAGTGAGTGAAGTGAGATGATGTGAGGAGGGTTGAGGAGATGAGGATAGGTGAAGTGTGGTTAGGATGGAGTTTGGATGATGTGAGTGAGTTGAAGTTGAGTGAGTGAGCCGAAAAGGAAGAGAGGTGACAGGAGGAGAGAAGGTGAGGTGATTTGAGTGAGTTGAAGTGACATGAGGAGGGGAGGAGTTGAGGTGAAATGAGTAATTGAGGTCAGAGGATGTAAGGTGAAATAAGTGAGGTGATTTGAGTTGAGGGGAGAATATAGGAGGTGAGGTGAGGGGAGGTTAGAGAAGTGAATTGATGTGGGTTAGGTGAGGTGGTGTGGAGGTGAAGTGAGCTGAGGATTTTGGGTGAGGTGAAGTGAGTACAGTGAGGTTAGGTGAGGGTGTGAGGTGAAGTGAGGTGATGATGTGAGGACGTTAGGGGAGGTGAGGATTGTGGTGAGGTGAGGAGTGATGTGAATTGAAATTAGTAAGGTTAGGAAGAAGTGAGGTGAGGTGAGGAGGTGAGGAGGTAAGGTGAGATGAGGGAGGTGACGGGAGGTGAAGGGAGGTGATGTGAATAGTTGTGGAGGTTTGTTGATGTGAGGAATTGAGGTGAGGTGATTTGAGGTAAGTGAGGTGAGGTGAGGTGAGGGGAGTTGTTGTGGGGAGGTGAGGATATGAGAAAATGAGGTGAGGTGAGTTGAGATGGTGTGAGGTGAATCCTTTTGAGAAGATGATAAGGAGTGGTGAGGTGAGGAGGTGAGGTTAATTGGGTAAACTGATGTGAGTTGAGGAGATTAGGTGAGTGAAGTGAAGTGAGTGAGGTGAGGAGGTGAGGTGAGATTAGGATTTGTGTATGTGTGGTGAGGTGAGGGATTGACAGGAGGTGAGTAGAGGTGAAGTGAGTGAGGTGAGTTGAGGTGTGGTTTGGAGGGGTGAGGAATTGAGCTGCGGAGTTGAGGTGAGGTTAGGATTGAAGTGAAATGAGGTGAATGAGTTGAAGTGGGGAGATCAGAAAAGGAGGTGAGGTGACGTGAGCAGGAGAGGTGAGCGGAGGTGAGTGAAGTGAGGTGAGTTGAGCTGAGGTGTTTTTAGGAGGTGAGTATGTGCGGTGAGGTGTGGTAAGTTGAGGACGTAAGGTGGCGTGAGGTGTTGAGTAGGTGAGTATAGGCGATTTGAGGTGAACGGAGGTGAGGTGAGGTGAGGAGCTGAGGTGAGGTGAGGAAATGATGTGAGGAGGTGAGGTGAGGTGAGTACTACGGTGAGGTGAGGTGAGAAAGTTGAAGTGAAGTGAGGTGACATGAGGTGAGGAGGTAAGGTGAGGTGTTTGAAGTGAGGCGAGGTGATGGGATGTGATGTGAGGTGGTGAGGAGGTGAGTTGTTGTGAGTAATTGACGTGAGGTGAAGGGAGTGTGGTGTGGTGAGGTGAGGTGTGGTGGGAAGTCGAAAAGCTGAGGAGAGGTGAGGAGGTGAGGTTAGGTGGGTAAGGTGACTTGAGCTGAGGATGATTGGTGAGTGGAGTGAACTGAAGTGAATGATCTGAGTTTGAGGTGATTTGACGTGAGTTGTGAAGGTAATTTGAAGTGAGGAATTGAGGTGAGGTGAGGTGACTTTAGGTGAGGTGAATTGTGGTGAGAAGGTGATATGGTGAGGTAAGTTGAGGTGGTGAAGTTTGGTGTGTAAGGTGATGTGAACTGATGAGGTGTGGTGAGTGAAGTGAATTGAGTCAAGTGAGGAAGAGGTGAGGTGATGTGGATTTGTGGAAGTGAAGTGAGTTTAAGAATTGAGGTGAAGTGAAGAGAGGTGAAGTGAGTGAGGTGAGGGGAGGAGGGGTTGTGGCGGTGTGGTGAGTTTAGAATAGAGGTGAGATGAGGTGAGTTGAAGTGCAGTGAGAGAGTTAAAATTTATGTGAGGTGACGTGAGGAGTAGAGCAGGTGTGGTGAGTGAGTTGAGTGTGGTGAGGTGAGTTGAGGAGGTGATGTGACATGAGGTGAGTCGATGACGTGAGGTGAGGTGAGGAGGTTAGGTGAGGTGAGGAGATGTTGTGAGGAGTTCAGGTGGGTGAAGATTGTGGTGAGGAGAGGTAAGTGAGGTGAATAGGGAGGTAAGTATGAAGTGAGGTGACATGAGGAGGTAAGGAAGTAAGATGAGGTGAGTGAGGTGAGGGGAGGTGAGGGGATGTGACTTGATGAGGTGAGATGTTTAGATGAGGTGAGGTGAAGTTTGAGCTGAGCTGAGGTGAGAGAATGAAGTGAAGTGAGTGAGGGGAGGAGGAAGTGTGGAGGAGAGGTGAGGTGAGGAATTGGGGGACAGAGAGGTGTAGTGAAAGATGTGAGGTGAGGGGAGGAGGTGAGGAGAGGTGAGAAGATGATATGAAGTGAGGTTTGTGAGGATTGTGGTGAGGTGTGGTGAGTGAAGGAAAGTGAAGTGAGTGAGGTAAAGGGGAAGTGAGGTGATGTGAGGTGAAGGGGTAAGATGACGGGAGTTGATGGGAGGAGACCAGAGGTAGTGAGGAGGTGACGTGTGGGGAGGTCTTGAGGTGATGTGAAGTGACATGAAGTGAGTGAGGGGAGGTGATGTGAATAGGGGAGGTGATGTGAGGAGGTGAGGAAATGAGATGAGGTGGGGTGAAGTGAAGTGAATGAGGTGAGTTTAGCTGGGTTTTGAGAAGATTATAACTGAAGTGAGGTGAGGAAGTGAAGTTAGGTGGGAAAGGTGACGTGAAGTGAAGAGGTGAGGCTAGTGAAGTGGTGTAAAGAGGAGGTGAGGTGATGTGAGCAGTTGTGGAGGTTACGTGAGGTGAAGAATTCATGTAAGGTGAGGAGAGCTGAAGTGAGTGAGGTGAGGTGAAGTGAGGAGTGGTGTGGAGATGATGTGAGGTGAGATGAGTTTAGGATTGAGGTTAGAAGAGGTGAGTGAGTTGAAGTGAAGTGAGTTAGCTGAATAGGTGGTGAAAGTGATGTGAGGAGAGGAGGTGAGGTGAGGTGTTTGAGGTGAGATGTGGATGTGTGGGTATGTGAGGAGCTGAGTAGCTGAGGTGAGGTGTGGTGAATTGGTTTGAGGTGTGCTGAGGAGGTGAGGTGAAGTGAGGCCATATGAGGAGGTGAGGTGAGGTGAGGAATGAGGTGAGGTGAGGTGAGTGAAGTGAAGTGAGTGAAGTCAGGATGAGGTGATGTGTGGAGGAGTGGAGGTGAGCTATTGAGGTCACATGTGCTGTGGTGAGTGCGGTGAAATTAGTGAGGTGAGGATGAGTTTACATGACGTGACGAGGTGAACAGTTGAGTTGAGGTGAGGTGAGTGAGGTGAAGTGACATGAGGAGGAGAGAAGGTGAGGTGAGGTGAGTAATTGAGGTGAGTGGAGGTAAGGTGAAACAAGTGAGGTGAGGTGAGTTGAGGTGAGAAGATGAGGAGGTGAAGTGAGTTGAGGTTTGAGGTGAGGTGAGAGAGGTGATGTGAGTGAGATTAGGAGGTGTGGAGGTGAGTTGAGCTGAGGAATTGGAGTGAGGTGAAGTGAGTGAAGTGAGGTGAATTGACGTGTGGTGAGGTGAGGAGAAGATATGAGGAGGTGGGGTGAGGTGAGTATTGTGGTGAGGTGAGGTGAGTGGAGTGATGTGGAGTAAGGTTAGGACGAAGTGAGGTGAGACGAGGAGTTGAGGAGGTAAGGTTAGTTGTGTGAGTTGAGGGGAGGTGGGATGTGACGTGAGGAGTTGAGGAAGTGTGTTGAGTGGAGCAATTGAGGTGAGGTGACGTGATGTGAATGAGGTGAGTTCAGTTGAGGAGGGGTGTTGACATGAGGAGGTGACGAGATGAGGAATTGAAGTACGGTGAGGTATGGTGAGGTAAGGTGAGTTGTGGTGAGAAGATAACGTGAGGTGAGGTGAGGTGAGCAGGTGAGGTTAGGTGGGTAAGGTTATGTGAGTTGAGGATATGAGTTGATTGATGTAAAGTGAGTGAGGTGAAGAGGTGAACTGAGGTGAGGTTTGTGGTGAGGTTAGGTTCTAGAAGTGAAGTGAAGTTTGTGAAGGATGGGGAGGTGTGGAATTGAGGTGAGCTGAGGAATTGGGGTGAGGTGAAGAGAGGTGTAGTGAGTGAGGTGAGCTGGGGTGTGGAGGTGATGTAAGGTGAGGAGATGTTGTGAGGAGGTTAGGTGAGGTTAGGATCGAAGTGAGGTGGGGTGAGTGAGGTCATGAGGAGATTACATGACGTTAGGAGGAGTATGAGAGGTGAGGTGAGTTGAGTGATGTGAAGTGACATGAGGACTGGAGGAGGTGAGGGGGGATAATTGAGGTGACTGGTGGTAAGGTGAAATGAGTGGGCTGAGGTGATTTGTGGTGAAAAGAGGAGGTGAGTTGAGGTGAGGTTTTAGGTGAGGTGAGGTGAGAGAAGTGAAATTGAGTGAGGTGAGTGGGAGCTGTGGAGGTGAAGTGAGCTGAGGAATTTGGGTGAGGTGAAGAGAGGTGAAGTGAGTGAGGTGGATTAAGGTGACGAGGTGCGGTGTGTTGACATAACATCAGGAGGTGGGGTGAGGCGAATATTGTGGTGAGGTTTGGTGGAGTGAAGTGAGTGAGCTAAGGAGGAATTGATGTGACTTGGGGTGAGGAGGTAAGGTGAGGTGTGGTGAGGATAGGTGGAGTGAGGAAAGGAGGAAGTAAGGTGACATGATGAATTGACGTGAGGTGATTTGAGGTGAGTGTGGTCATGTGAGTTGATGTGAGGTGAGTGAGGTGATGTGAGCTGTGTTGTGGTGAGAAGGCGATAAGTTGAGTTGAGGTGAGGAGGTGAGGTTAGGTAGGTAATGTGACATGAGGTGAGGAGCTGGGTTGTGTGAAGTGAAGTGAAGCGGAATTGTGGAGGTGAGGTCAGGAGAGGTGAAGTGAGAGGTGGTGTGAGGTGAGGTGAGGAGGGCTGAGGAGATGAGTTTAGGTTAGTTGAGTTTAGCATTGAAGTTAGATGAGGTGAGTAATTGAAGTGAGTGAACTTAAAAGGAGGTGAGGGCATGTGAGGAGGAGAGCAGGTGTAGTGAACTGAGAGAGGTGAGGTGGGTTGAGGAAGTGAGATCATATGAGGAGGTGAGTAGGTGATGCGAACAGACCTGAATTGGGGTGAGGTGAGGTGAGGAAGTGTGGTGAGGTGATGTGAGGATGGTACATGACCTGAGGAGGTGAGGTGGTGAGAAATTGAATATAGGTTGGGTGAGGTTAAGTGAGTGAGTTGAGGTGAGGTGCATTGTGGTGAGAAGATGAAAAGTTGAGGTGAGGTTAGGAGTTGAGGTTAGGTGGGTAAAGTGACGTGATGTGAGGATTTGATGTGGCTCTAGTGAAGAGAAGTTAATGAGGTGAGGAGCGGTGAGGTGTCATGAGTTGTGGAGGTGAGGTGAGCAGGAATTGAGGTGAAGTGAGAAGAGGTTAGGTTTGTGAAGTGAGGTGAGGTGAGGTGATGAGGGGTGAGGAGATGAGGTGAGGTGAGGTGAGTTTAGGATTGAAGTTAGATGAGGTGAGTTAATTGAAGTGAGTGAGGTGAAAAGGAGGTGAGGTGATATAAGGAGGAGAGTAGGTGTAGTGAACTGAGTGAGGTGAGGTCAGTTGAGGAGTTGAGATCATGTGAGGAGCTGAGTGTGTGTTGTGAGTTGACGTGAATTGGGGTGAGGTGATGTGAGGGAGTGAGGTGAAATGAGATGATGTGAGGAGGAGAGGTGAGGTGAAGAATGAGGTGGTGACGTGAGTTGAGTGAAGTGAAATGAAGTGAAGTGAGTGAAGTCAGGAGGAGGTGAGGTGGGGTGAGGAGTTGTGGAGGTGAGGTATTGAGGTGAGACGAGTTGTGTTGTGTGAGGTAAGGTGAGGAAAGTATTGAGGTGAGTTGAGGTGAGTGAGGTGAAATGACATGAGGAACGGAGGTGAGCTGAGTGAGGTGAGGTGAGGTGAGGAGGAGATGTGACCTGAGGAGTTGAGGAGGTGAGAAATTGTAGTGAGGTCAGGTGAGGGGAAGTGAGTTAGGTGATTTGAGGTGCGTTGTTGTGTGAAGATGATAAGGTGAGGTGAGTTTAGGAGTTGAGGTTAGGTGGTTAATGTTACGTGAGGTGAAGAGATGAGGTGACTGTAGTGAAGAGAAGTGAATGAGGTGAGGAGGAGGTGAGGTGATATGAGTTGGGGAGGTGAGGTGAGCAAGGATTGAGGTGAAGTGAGAAGGGGTTAGGTGGGTGAATTAAGGTGATTTGAGGTGAGGAGAGTTGGGGAGATGAGGTGAGGTGAGGTGAGGTGAGGTTAGGGTTGGGGTTGGATGAGGTGAGTTGAAGTTGAGTGAGTGAGCTGTAAAAGATGTGAGGTGACATGCGGAGGAGAGGAGGTGTGGTGATTTGAGTGAAGTGAAATGACATGAGGAGGGGAGGAGTTGAGGTGAGGTGAGTAATTGAGGTGACTGGAGGTAAGGTGAAATGGGTGATGTGATTTGAGTTGAGGTGAGAAGATGAGGAGGTGAGGTGAGGGGAGGTTGGAGGTGAGGTGAGAGAAGTGAAGTGACGTGAGTGAGTTGAGGAGGTGTGGAGGTGAGTTGAGATGTGGATTTTGGGTGAGGTTAAGTGAGTGAGGGGAGGTGAGTTGAGGAGGAGAGATCATGTGAGGAGGTGTGTAGGTGAAGTGAGTTTACGTGAATTGGGGTGAGGTGAAGTGAGGGTGTGAGGTGAAATGAAATGATGTGAGGAGGAGAGTTTAGGTGAGGAATGAGGTGGTGATGTGGGGTGAGTGAAATGAAGTGAAGTGAAGTGAGTGAAGTCTTGCAGAAGTGAGGTGGGGAGAGGAGATGTGGAGGTGAGGTATTGAGGTGAGCTGAGTTGTGTTGTGTGAGGTGAGTTGAGGAAGGATTGAGGTGAGTTGAGGAGGAGTTTATGTGACGTGAGGAGGTGAGCAGGTGAGGTGAGAAGAGGTGAGTGAGGTGAAATGACATGAGGAACCAAGGAGGTGAAGTGAGGTTTCTAATTGACGTGAGTGGAGGTAAGTTGAAATGGGTGAGGTGAGTGGTTGAGGTGAGGTGAGGTGAGGTGAATGACGTGATGTGAGGTGAGGAGGGGATGTGACCTGAGGAGGTGAGGAGGTGAGAAACTGAAGTGAGGTCAGGTGAGGTGAAGTGAGTGATGTGGGTTGAGTTGCGTTGTGGTGAGAAGATGATAAGGTGAGGTGAGGTTAGGAGTTGAGGTTAAGTGGGTAATGTTACGTGAGGTGAGGAGTTGAGGTGAATGTAGTGAAGAGAAGTGAATAAGGTGTGGAGGAGGTGAGGTGACATGAGTTGTGGAGATGAGGTGAGCAGGGATTGAGGTGAAGTGAGAAGAGGTTAGGTGAGTGAAGTGAGGTGATTTGAGGTGACGAGGGGTGGGGGGATGAGGTGACGTGAGGTTAGGGTTAAGGTTAGATGAGGTTAGTGAGTTTAGGTTGAGTGAGTGAGCTGTAAAGGATGTGAGGTGACGTGCCGAGGAGAGGAGGTGCAGTGATTTTAGTGAGGTGAAGTGACATGTGGAGGGGAGCAGTTGAGGTGAGGTGAGTAATTGAGGTGACTGGAGGTAAGGTGAAATGAGTGAGGTGATTTGAGTTGAGGTGAGAAGATGAGGAGGTTATTTGAAGAGAGGTTTTAAGGGAGGTGTGAGAAGTGAAGTGATGTGACTGAGGTGAGGAGGTGTGGTGAGCTGCGTATTTTGGGTTAGGTGAAGTGAGTGAAGGGAGTTGATATGAGGAGGTGAGGTGAAGTGAGGTGGTTATGTGAGGAGTTTAGGTGAGGTGAGGAGAGTGAAGTGAAGTGAAATGAGAAAGTTTAGGAAGAAGTAAGGTGAAATGAAGTGAGAAGGTAAGGTGATATGAGAGGTGAGGGGAGGTGAAGGGACGTGACATGAGTAGTTGAGGAAGTGTGTTCATGTGAGGAATTGATGTGAGGTGATGTGAGGTGAGTGAGGTGAGGTGAGGTGAGGGGAGATGACGTGAGGTGAGGAGATGAAATATTGAGGTGAGGTGAGTTGAGATGGGGTGAGGTGAGTTGTGGTGAGAAGATGATAAGGTGAGGTAATGTGAGGTGGTGAGGTTAAGTGGGTAAGGGTATGTGAGTTGAGGAGATTAGGTGAGTGAAGTGAAGTGAGTGAGGTGAGGAGGTGAGGTGACATGAGGAGTTGTGTATGTGTGGTGAGGTGAGGGATTGACGTGAAGTGAGGAGTGGTGAAGTGAGTGAGGTGAGTTGAGGTGTGTTGTGGAGGATGATGAATTGAACTGGGGGTTGAGGTGAGGTTAGGATTGAAGTGAAATGAGGTGAGTGAGTTGAAGTGGAGTGACCTGAAAAGGATGTGAGGTGACGTGAGCAGGAGAGGTGAGCGGAGGTGATTGAGGTGAGGTGAGTTGAGGTGAGGTCACATTTGGAGGTGAGTATGTGAGGTAAGGTGTGTTGAGTTGAGGAGTAAGGTGGTGTGAGGTGTTGAGTAGGTGAGTTAAGGTGAGGTGAGTTGAACTGAGGTGAGGTGAGGACCTGATTTGAGGCAATGAAACTTTGTGAGGAGGTGAGTTGAGGTGATTATTGTGGTGAGGTGTGAGAGAGTTGAAGGGAAGTGAGGTGATGTGAGGAGGTGAGGAGGTAAGGTGAGGTGATTGAAGTGAGGGGAGGTGATGAGATCTTATGTGAGGAAGTGAGGAGATGAGTTGTGAGGAATTGATGTGATGTGATGGGAGTGTGGTGAGGTGAGGTGAGTTGTGGTGGGACGATGAAAATTGTGGTGAGGTGTGGAGGTGAAGTTAGGTGTGTAAGGTGACATGATATGAGGACATTAGTTGAGTGGAGTGAACTGAAATGAATGAGGTGAGTAGGATGTGAGGTGACCTGAGGAGTTTTGGAGGCAATTTGAGATGAGGAATTGAGGTGAGGTGAGGAGGGGTGAAGAGAGTGTGGTGAGGTGAATTGAGGTGAGGAGGGGTGAGGAGATGAGGTGAGGAGAATAGGTGAGTGTGAATGAGTGGAAATGTGGTGAGGAGGTGAGGTGACGTGAGGAGGTGAGTAGGGGAAGTGAGGTGACGTTAGAATTAAGGGGAAACGAGGTGAGTGTGCCGAAGTGAAGTGAGTGTTGAAAAGGAAGTGAGTTGACGTGAGGATTAGAAGAGGTGAGGTGAGTGAGATGAGGTGAGTTGAGGAGGTGAGGCGAGGGGAGGTTAATTGAATTGAGGTGATGGAAGGCTGTGAAGTTAGGTGTGGAGATATCAGGTAGTGAGTTGAAATGTGCATTGTGGTGAATTGAGGTGAGTGAGATGAAGTAATGTGAGTAATGTAAGGATCGAGTGAGGTGACATGTGGAGGTGAGGAGGTAATGTGAGGGGAGGGGAGGGGAGGTGTGACGTGAAGAGGTGAGGACATGAGGTGAGGTGTGGAATTGAGTTGTTTTGGTAAGTGAAATTGAGTTATGTGAGGTGAGTTGAGAAGATGAGGAGTTGAGTTTAGATGGGGATTGAGGTGAGGTGACGTGAAAGAAGTGAAGTGGAGTGAGGGAAGGAGGAGATGTGGAGGCTAGGTGATCTGATGAATTGGAGTGAGTTGAAGAGTGGTTTAGGGAGTGAGGTGAGGTGATATGAGGGCATGAGGTGACGTGAGTGTATGTGAGGTGGTGTGGGAGGTGAGGACTGTTGTGAGATGAGGTGAAGTGAGGTGAAGTTTATTGAGTGAGATAAGAAGAAGTGAGGTGATGTGAGAATGTGAGGGGCTAAGATCAGGTGAAGTTAGGGGAGGTGTCATGAGGAGGTGAGGAACTGAGGTAAAGATGTTAGGTGATGTGAAGTGACGTGAGTTGAGTGAGGTGAGTTGTGGTGAGGAGGGGAGGTGACGTGAGGAGCTGAGAAGGTGATGAATTTATTTGAGGTGAGGTGACATGAAATAAGTGATGTGAGAAGATAAGGTGATGTGAGGTGTGGAGGAGAGCTTAGGTGGGTAAGCTTACGTGAATTGTGGAGGTTAGTTGGGTGAAGTGATATAAAGATAATGTGGGGAGGAGGAGGTGAGGTGACTTGAGGAGATGTGGAGGTGAGGTGAGGTGAGGTGAGTTTAGGATTGAGGTTAGATGAGGTGAGTGAATTGAGTTGAAGCAAGTGATCTTACCAGGTGAGGTCACATGAGGAGCAGAGGGGGTGAGGTGAGCTGGTTGAGGTGAGGTGATTTGAGGTCAGGAGTCGTGAATATGTGAAAATCTGTGGTGAGGGGAGGGGAGGTAACTTGAAGTGAGGTGAGTTGAGTATGTGAGGTGAGGTGAGGAGATGATGTGAGGAGGTAAGTTGAGGTGCGGATTGTGGTGAGGGTGGTGAGTGAGGCAATGTGAACTGAGTGAGGTAGAGATAAAGTGAGGTGACATGCGGATGTGAGGGGTAAGGTGAGGTGAGTAAGGTGAGGGCAGGTGAGGTAATGTGACGTGAGGAAGGGAGGAGGTGAGGTGAGGTTACGTGAGTGATATGAAGTGATATGAATAGGTGAGTAGTTGAGGTGAGGTGAGGAACTGAGGTGAGTTGTGTTGAGTGAGGTGAAGTGTAGTGAGTGAGGTAAGGAAGAAGTGAGGCCTCGTGAGGAGGTGAGGAGATAAGGTGAGGTGAGGATTTCAGGTGAGTTGAGTTGATGTGAAGTGAGTGAGGTGAAGTCAGGTGAAGAGGGGAGTTGAGGAGGTGAGGAGGTGAGGAAGAGGGGAGGTGAGGAAGTGTGGAAGTGAGGTGGTGAGGTGGTCAGGAATTGAGGTGAGGTGAGGTGAAGTTAGTGAGGTGAGGTGAGATGAATTGGGGTGAGAAGTTGATAATATGATGTGAGTAGGTGAGATTAGGTGGATAAGTTGACGTGAGGTGAGAATATGAGGTGAGAGATGTGAAGTGCGTTGAATGAGGAGAGGAGGAAGTGAGGTGACATCAGGAGTTTTGGAGGTGAGGTGAGGTGAGGAATTGAGGTGTAGTGAGAAGAGGTTAAGTGAGTGAGGTGAGGTGAAGTGTGTGAGGAAATGAGGTGAGGTGATTTTAGAACTGAGGTTAGATGAGGTGAGTGAGATGAAGTGATGTGAGTGAGCTGAACAGTTGTAGTGACGTGAGGAGGAGAGCAGGTGAGGTGAGGGAGGTGAGGTGAGTTGAAGTGCATTGAGATGAGGTGAGGTGAGTAAGTGAGGTGAGTTGAGGAGATGATGTGAAGAGGTGAGTGGATGTGAGGTTTGTGGTGAGGTGAGGTGAGTGAGGTGAAGTGGGTGAGGTAAGGAAAAAGTGAGGTGACATGAAGAGGTGGGTAGGGGATGTGAGGTGAGGTGAACTGAGCTGAGATGTGGTGAGGAAGTGATGTGAGTTGAGGAGATGATGTGAGGAGGTGAGTTGAGGTGAGGATTGTGTTGAGGTGAGTGAAGTTAATTTAAGTGGGTGAGTTAAGGACGAAGTGAGGTGATGTCAGGAAGTGAGGAGGTATGTTGAGGTGAGTTAGTTGTGGGTAGGTGAGTATATGGGACGTGAGGATGTGAGGGGCTGTGGTGATGTAAGGTGAGTGAGGTGAAGTGACATGAATTGTTGAGGAGGTGTGTTGAGGTGTGGAATTGAGCTAAGTTGAGGTAATGTGAAATGTGTGAGGTGAGGTGAGGTGAGAAGAGGAGGACGTGCAGTGAGCTTTGAGGTGAGGTGAGATGAGAGAAGTGAAGTGAAGTGAGTGTGGTATTTAAGAGTTGTGGGGGTGAGGTGAGATGAGGAATTCGGGTGAAGTATAGAGAGGGGAATTGAATGAGGTGTGGTGAGGTGAGGAGGTTAGGTGGGATGAGGAGATGATGTGAGGAGATAAGGTGAGGTGATGATTGTTGTGAGGTGAGGTGGGTGATGTAGAGTGAACTGAGGTAAGGATAAGGGAAGTTATGTGAGGAACTGAGGAGGTAAGGGGTGGTAAGATGAGCTATGGTGACGTTAGTAGGTGAGGATGTGAGGTTAGGTGATGATTTGAGGTTAGGTGAAGTGACGTGAGGTCAGTTAGTTGAGGAGGGGAAGTGACGTGAGGACGTGAGGAGGAGAGGAATTAGGGAGAGTTGTGGTGAATGAGTTGAGGAGGATTTTACGTGATGGGAGGAGGTGAGTAGTTGAGGTGAGGTGAGGTGACTGAGGTGAAGTGACATGAGGAGGGGAGGTGGTGAGGTGATGTGGGTAATTGATTTGGGTGGAGGTAAATTGAAATGGGTGAGATAAGTGAGTTAAGGTGAGAAGATAAGGAGGTGAGGTTTGTTGAGGTGAGAAGATGAGGAGTTGAGGACGTGAGATGAGGTTTGAGGTGAGGTGAGGTGAGAGAAATGAAGTGAAGTGAGTGAGGTGACGAGGTGTGGAGGTCAGGTGAGCTGAAGAATTGGGGTGAGGTGAACTGAGTGAGTTGAGGTGAGGTAAGGAGGTGATGTGAAGTGAGGAGATGTTGTGAGTAAGTGGGTTGGGGTGAGGATGGTTCTGAAGTGATTGAGATGAAGTGAACTGAGTAAGGTTAGGAAGAAGTGAGGTAACATGTGGAGTTGAAGAAGTATGGTGAAGTGAGTGAGGTGAAGGGAGGTGAGGTGGGGTGACATGAGGAGGTGAGGACGTGAGTTGAGTTTAGGAAATTGTGTGAGGTGAGGTGAGTGAGTTTTGGTGAGGTCAGGAGGTGATGTGAAGTGAGGAGGTGAGAAACTGAGGTTAGGTGAGTTGAGTTATGTTGAGAAGATGATAAGGTGAGGTGAGGAGTGTACGTGTGGTTAGGTGGGTAAGGTGATGTGAGTTGAGGAGTTGAGGTGAGTGAAGTGAAGTAAGTGAGGTGAGGAGGAGGTGAGGTGACATGAGGACATGTGGAGGTATGGTGATGTGGGGTATTGATGTGAGGTGTGGAGAGGTGAAGTCAATGAGGTGCGTTGAGGTGAGATGAGGAGGGGTGAGGAGATGAGGTAAGGTTTTATTAAGGTTAAATGTGGTGAGTGAGTTGAAGGGGAGTAAGCTGAAGAGGTGAGGTTACATGAGGAGAAGAGGTGAGGGGAGGTGAGTGAGGTGAGGTGAGGGGAGGGGAGGAGACGTGAGGATTTTAGGAGTTGAGGAATTGACATGTGAGTTTCGGTGTGGTAAGTTTTGATGAGAAGATGATAAGGTTAGGTAAGGTGTGGAGGTGCGGTTAGGTGGGCAAGGTGACGTGAGGTGAGGAGGTGAGGTGAGTGAAATGAAGTGTGTGAGTCGAGTAGGAAGTGAGGTGATGTGAGGAGTTGTACAGGTTAGGAGAGCTGATGAATTGATGTGAGGTGAGGAGAGTTGAAGTGAGTGAGGTGAGTTGGTTTGAGGTGAGGTGTGGAGGGGTGAGGAGATGAGGTGGGGAAGTGAGGTGACATTAGAATTTAGGGGCGATGAGGTGAGTGTGTTTTAGTTAAGTGAAGGTTGAAAAGGAGGGAAGGTGATGTGAGGAGGAGAAAAGGTGGGCTGTGATGTGAGGTGAAAGGAGGAGCTGACGTGATGTGAGGAGGGGAGTAGGTGAGGTGAGGTGCGGTGAATTGAGGTGAGGGGAGGAGGTGAGGTGAGGTGAGGAGATGATGTCAGGTGGTGAGGTGAAGTGATTGTTGTGAAGTGAGGTGTGTGAGATGAAGTGATGTGACTGAGTTAAGGACAGCGTGAGGTGACATGAGGTTAGGAGTTAATATGCGGTGAGTGAGGTGAGGGCAGGTGAGGGGCTGTGACGTGAGGAGGTGAGGAGGTGATGTGAGGTGAGGTTTGAGGTGAGGTGAGGTGAGAAAAATGAAGTGAAGTGAGTGAGTTGAGGAAGAGTTGTGGTGGAGAGGTGAGCGGAGGAATTGCAGTGAGGTGAAGATAGGTGTAGTGAGTGAGGTGAAGTGAGTTGAGGATGTGAGGTGAGGTGAGATGATGTGAGGAGGTGAGTTGAGGGGAGTATTGTGGTGAGGTGAGGTGAGTTGAAGTGAATTGCGAGTGGTAAGGAAGAAGTGAGGTGACGTGGGGATGTGAGGAGTAAGGCATGGTAATGTGAGGTGAGGTGACATGAGGAGGTGAGGAGGTGAGGTGATGAATTTAGGTGATGTGAAGTAATGTGAGCTGAGTGAGGTGAGGTGGGGTGTGGAAGGGAGGGGACATGAGGAGCTGGGTAGGTGAGGGATAGAGGTGTGGTGAGGTAAGGTTAAGTGAATGAGGTGAGATGATGTGAGGAGGCAAGGGCATGTGAGGAGCTGAGGAATTTTGGAATTGAGGTGAGGTGAGGAGGGGTGAGGAGTTGAGAGGTGAGGTGAGGATTGAGGTTAGATTATGTGAGTGAGTTGAAGTGAAGTGTGTGAGCTGAAAAGGAGTTGTAATGTGAGGAGGAGGGGAGGTGACGATGTGAATGAGGTGAGGTGAGTAGGTGAGGTGATGTGAGGACGTGAGTATGTGAGTTGAGTTGAGGTCAATTGGGGTGACGTCAGATTAGGCGCTGAGGTGACGTGGGATGATGTGACTAGGTGAGGGGATGTGAGGAAAGAGTTGAGGTGAGTTGATTGAAGTGAATTTAAGTGAGAGGTCAAGAGGAGGTGAGGTGACATGAGGAGGTGTGGATGTTAGGTATTGAGAGGAGATGAGGTGTGGTGTGTGAGGTGACGTGAGCAGGTGAGGTGAAGTTAGGATAGAGACGAAGTGATGTGACTGAAGTGAGGAGATTATGTGACGGGAGGAGGTGTGCAGGTGACATGAGGTGAGGTGAGTAAGGGGAAGTGACATGAGGACCAGAGGAGATGAGGTGAGGTGAGTAACTGCAGTGAGTTGAGGTAAGGTAAAATAAGTGAGGTGACGTGAGTTGAGGTGAGAAAATGAGGTATGGTGAGGATTTCATGTGAGGTGGTGAGGTGTGGTGAGGTTTGCAGTGAGGTGAGTTGAGTTAGGTGAAGTGACTAAGGTTAGGTCAAAGTGAGGTGATAGGAGTTGAGGAGATGAGATAAGGTGAGGTGGGTAATTGCGGTGAGTGGAGTTATGGTAAAATGAGTGAGGTGTGGTGAGTTGAGCTGGGAAGATGAGGTGACGTGAGGTCGTTTGAAGTGGGGTGAAGAAAGAGAAATGTAATGAAGTGAGTGAGGTGAAGAGGAGGTTTGTAAATGAGGTGAGATGAGGAATTGGGGTGATGTGGGCTGAGTTGAGGTGAGGTGAGGATGTTAGTTGAGGTAAGGAGATGATGTGAGGTGGTGAGGTGAGGTGAGGATTGTGGTGAGGTGAGTTGAGTGAAGTGAAGAGAGTAAAGTTATGATGACGTGAGGTGAATAAGGTGTTGAGGAAATAAGATGAGGTGAGTGAGGTGACGAGGAAGTGAGGTGACATGAAGAGTTGTGGACGTGAGGGGAGATGAGGAAATGTAGTGAGGTGAGGGGAGGTGAAGTGAGTGATGTGAGGTGAGGTGAGGTGTGGAAGTATGAATAGATGTGGTGAGGAGGTGAATGAAGTTAGTATGGAGATGAGGTGAAGTGAGGTGAAATGGAGTGAGCTGAAAAGGAGGTGACCTGATGTGAGGAGTAGAGATGTGAGGAGGTGATTGAAGTGTTGCAAGTTGAGGTGGTGAGGTGATGTGGGGAGGTTAGTAGGTGAGGTGAGGTGAGGTGAGGTGAATTGTGGTGATGTGAGTTGAGGAGGTGAGTTGAGGTGAGGTGATGATGTGAGGAGGTGAGGTGAGGTGGGATTATGGTGAGGTGAGGTGTGTTAAGTGAAGTTAAATGAGTGATATAATGATTAAGTGAGGTTACGTTAGGAGTTGAGGTAAGTTGAGGTGAGGTCAGGTGACTTAAGAAGGTGAGGAATTGTGGTGTGTTGAGGTGAGTGAGGTGAAGTGACATGAAGAAGTGAGGAGGTGAGGTGAGGTGAGGAACTGAGGTGAGGTGATATAAGGTGAAATGAGTGATATGAGGTGAGTTGAAGGGTGAAGGTGAGGTGAGGTGAGGTGAGGTTTGCGAACAGGTGAGGTGAGAGATTTGAAGTGAAGTGAGTGAGGTGAGAAAAGTTTTGGACTTGAGGTGAGCTGAGGCATTGAGGTGACGCGGGGTGATTTGAGGTTAGGTATGGAGGTGAGGTGAGGTGAGGAGATGATGTGAGGAGGTGAGGTGGGGTGAGGAATATGTTGAGGGGAGTTGAGGTGAGGTGACGTGAGGAGTACGTGAGGTGAGGTGAGGTTTGTTGAATTGCGGTGAGGTGAGGTTAGGGGTTGAGGTGACATGAGGTGTGCATTGTGGTGAGGTGAGTTGAGTGAGCAGGAATGAAGTGGTGAAGTAAGGATGAAATGAGGTGACATGAGGAGTTGAAGAGGAAATATGAGGTGAGGGAAGGTGACGTGAGGAGGTGAAGTTTTGAGTTGAGATGAGGAAATGGTGTGAGGTGAGGTGAGTTGGCTGAGGTGAGGTGAGGAGTCTATGTGATGTGAGGAGCTGAGTAATTGAGGTGAGGTGAGGTGCGATATGGTGAGAAGATAAGGTGAGGTGAGGTTAGGAGGTGAGGTTAGGTGGGTAAGGTGATGTGAGTTGGGGAGATGAGGTGAGTGAAGTAAGTTGATGAGGAGCTGAGGTGACGAGTGGAGTTTTGGATGTGAGGTGAGTGGAGGAATTTAAGTGAGGTGAGGACAGGTGAAGTGAATGAGGTGAGGTGAGCTGAGGAGTGGTTAGGAGGTGAGGTGAAGAGGTGTGTTGAGGTTAGGATTGATGTGAGATGAGGTAAGTGAGTTGAAGTGGAGAGAGCAGAAGACATGAGGTGATGTGAAGGGAAGAGGTCAGGGGAGGTGAGTGAGGTGAGGTAAGCTGAAGAGGTGAGGGGATATGAGGAGGTGAGTAGGTGAGGTAAGGTGAGGTGAGGTGAATTGAGCTGAGGAGGTGATGTGAGGTGTGGTGAGGTGATGATTGTGGTGAAATGATTTCAGTGAGGTGAAGTGAAGTAAGTGAGGTAATGATGAAGTGATGTGATGTGAGGAGATGAGGAGTTAAGGTGTTGTGAGTGTTGGTGATTTGTGGGCGTGAAGGATTGATGTGAGGTGAGTTGAGAGATTTGAAGAGATATGAGGAGATGAGGATTTGAGGTGAGGTGAGGAATTGATGAAAGTTGAGGTAACGTGAATGAGTGAGGTGAGGTGAGGCTTGATTTGAGGTGAGGTGAGAGAAGTGAAGTGATTGGGGTGAGGTTGATGTGTGGAGGTGAGGTGAAATGATAAATTCGGGTGAGGTGAAGAGATGTTAAGGGACTGAGGTGAGGTGAGGTGAGATGAGGTGAGATGAAGAGATGATTTGAGGAGGTGAGGTGTGGTGAAGATTGTACTGAGGTTACTTGAGTGAGGTGAATTCATGTGAGGTAGGTAAGGACGAAGTGAGGTGATGTGAGGAGGAAAGGAAGTGAGTTGAGTTGAGTTGATGGGACGTGATGTGAAGTGAGGAAGGTAAGTGATTTGGGGAATTGTGGTGAGGTGAGGTGAGGTGAGGTTAAATTAGGTGAGATGTGGTGAGAAGATGATAAGGTGAGGTGAGATGAGGGGGTGAAGATAGGTGGGTAAGGTGTCATGAGGTGAGGACATGAGGTGAATGAAGTGAAGTGAAGTGAGTGAGGTGAGCAGGATTTGAGGTGACGTGAGGTGTTGTGGGGATGAGGGGAGTAGGGAATTGAGGCAAGGTGAGGAGAAGTTAAGTTTGTGAAGTGTGGGGAGGATAGGTAAGGAGGGTTGAGGAGAGGATGTGAGGTTAGAACTGAGGTGACATGGGGTGGGTGATTTGAAAGGAAGTGAGGGACCTGAAAAGGAGGTGACGTGATGTGAGGAGGAGTTTAGCTGAGGTGTTTGAGGTGAGGTGAGGTGCGGAGGTAAGGTGAGGTGATGAGATGATGTGAAGAGGTGAGATGAGGTGAGGATTTTTGTGAGTTGAGTTGAGTTAGGTGAAGTGAAGTGAAGGATGAAAGGTGGAAGTAAGCTGACGTGAGGAAGAGAGGAATTAAAGTGAGGTGTGTGATGTGAGCAGAGTTTAGGGGAAGTGAAGTGAGGAGGTGAAGAGGTGAGGTGAGGAATTGAAGTGATATGAGGTGAAATGAGGTAAGTTAGGGGAAGTGAGGTGAAGAGGGTTGGTGACGTGAGGACTTGAGGAGCAGAGGAATAGAGGAGTGGTGAGCTGAGTTGAGGTGAGTTGTGGTGAGAAGATGATAAGGTTATGTGAGGTGAGGTGGTGAGGTTAGATTGGTAAGGTGACGTGAGGTTAGAAGGTGTGAGTGTAGTGTAATGAGTGAGGTGAGGAGGAGGTGACGTGATGTGAGGATTTGTGGAAGTGGGGTGAGTTGAGGGATTGAGGTGACATGAGGAGATATGAAGTGCATGAAATGAGGTGAGGTGAGGTGATGAGGGTTGAGGAGAAGAGATGAGGAGGTGAGATGACGTTAGAATTGAGCTGAGGTGAGGTGAGTGAGTTGAAGTGAAGTGAGAGACTGAAAAAGAGGTGTGGGGACGTGAGGACTAGAGGAGGTGAGTTGGTGAGATGAGGTGAGGTGAATTGAGGTGACGAGATGATGTCAGGAGGTGAGGTGAAATGAGGATTTTGTGAGGTGAGGTGGGTGATGTGAATTGATGTGAGTGGGGTAAGGGTGGAGTGAGGTGATGTGAAGATCTGAGGAGGTAAGGTAAGGTCAGTGAGGTGAGGGTAGGTGACGGGAGGTGACGTGAGGTGAGGATGTGAGGTGAGGTGATAAATTATGTGAGTTGAGGAGAGTTGAAATGAGTGAGGTGAGGTGATGTGATTTGTGGAGATGAAGATGTGAGGGGAGGTGAGTTTTGAGGTGAGGTGTGGTGAGAGAAGTGAACGGAAATTAGTCAGGTGAGGAGGAGGTGTGGAGGTGAGGTGAGCTGAGGAATTGCGTTGAGGTGCAGAGGTGATGTGAGTGAAGTGAGGTGAGGTGAGTAGGTGAGGTGAGGTGAGGACATGATATGAGGAGGTAAGTTTAGGTAAGGATTTTGGTGAGATGAGTGACGTGAAGAGAGTGGGGTAAGGAGGAAGTTAGGTGAGGTGAGGAGTTAAGTTGTGGTGAGGTGAGGGAAGGTGACTTGAGGAAATGAGGTGAGGTAAGGTGACGAATTGAGGGGAAGTCACGTGTGTGAAGTGAGTGAAGTGAGGTGAGGAGAGGAAGGGATGTTATGTGCGGATGTGAAGAAGTGAGGAATTGAGAGTAGGTGAGTTGACGTGAGTGACATGAGATGAGTTTAGTTGTTGAGGGGACATGAGGCAGTGTGGTGAGGTGAGGAGGTGAGGTGACATGAGGTGGTGACGAGTTATATTGACATGAGTGAGATGAGTGGAGGTGATGAGAGGTGACATGAGGAGGTGAGGTGTTGAGGTGAGCTTTGGTAAGTGAAGGGAACTGACATGAGTTGAGGAAGTGAAGTGATATGAGGAATTGAGGTGAGTTGAGGTAAGGTGAAATGAGTGAGGTGAGGTGAGGTGAGGAGAGGATTGACGATTTGGGGCGAGGTCAAGTCAGGTGAAATGAGTGAGGGGAGGTGAGCTGAGGAGGAGAGGTGAGGGGAGATGATGTGAGGAGGTGCAGTGATGTGAAGATTGTTGTGAAATATTTGAGGGGAAGTGTGAGTGAGGTAAGGAAGTAGTGAGGTGATTTGGGGAGGTGTGGAGGTAAGGTAAGGTGAAGTGAGGGGAGGTGACGTGAGGAGGTATGGAGGTGAGTTGAGGTGACGAATTGAGGTGAGGTGAGGTGACGTGAGGTGAGTGAAGTGAGGTGAAGTGAGGAGATGATGTGAGGAGGTGAGGTGAGGTGAGAATTGTGGTGAGGTGAGTGACATGAAGTGAAGTGAGTGAGATAAGGACGAAGTGAAGTGACGTGATGAGGTTAGGATGTATGCTGTAGTGAGGAGGTGACTTTAGGAGGTGAGGATTTAGGTTGGTTTAGGTGAGTGAAGTGAAGTAACATGGGAGGTTAGGAGATGGTGTGAGGTGAGGAAATGAGTTTAGTTACGGTTAGGTGAAAGGAGTGAGGTAAGGTGGGGTGATGTGAGATTGAGTGAGTTGGAAATGTTTTGAGGTGATGTGAGTAGGAGAGGAGGTGAGGTAAGATGAGTGAGGTGAGGTGAGTGGAGGAAATGAGATGAGGTGAGGTGGTGAGTAGGTGAGGTAAGGAAAGGTGAGGTAAGGTGAGGAAAGGGAAGCGAGTGTGGTCAGGAGGAGGTGAGGGGATATGAGGATTTGTGGAGTTGAGGTACTGAGGTGAGATGAGTTGTGGTGCGTGAGGTGATGTGAGGAGGTGAGGTGAGGTGAGGATTGTGGTGAGGTGATTTCATTGAGGTGAGAAGTTTACGAAATGGGAATAGGTGAGCAGTTGACGTGAGATGAGGTGAGTGAGGTGAAGTGACAAGAGGAGTGGAGGAGGGGAGGTTAGGTGAGAAATTTAAGTGAGTGGAGTTAAGGTGAAATGAGTGAGGTGAGCTGAGTTGAGGTGTGATGAGCTGAGGTGAGGTGAGGTGAGAGAAGTGAAGTGAAATGAGTCACGTGAGGAGGAGGTGTGGAAGTGAGGTGAGCTGAAGGACTGGGGTGATGTGGGGTGAGGAGAGGTGATGTGAGGATGTGCGGTGAGGTGAGGAGATGGTGTGAGGAGGTGATTTGAGGTGAGGTGAGGAGTGGTGAGGTGATGAGGTGAGGTGAGGTAACAATTGAAGTTAGATGAGGTGAGTGAGTTGAAGTGAAGTGAGATGAAATGCGGTGAGGTGTTGGGAGTTGAGGAGGTGATGTAAGGTGAGAGATTTGAGGTGAGTTGAGGTGAGGGGAAGTGAGGAAGTGAGCAGATGTGGTGAGGTGAGTGAGGTGAAGTGACTTGAGGAGGGGATGAGGTGAGGTGAGTTGAGGTAAGGTGAGTGGTGAAAAGATGATAAGGTGATGTGAGGTGAGGTGAATTGATGTGAGGTTTGTGGTGAGGTGAAGTTAGAGAAGTGATGTGTGCGACGGGAGGGTGACGTGTGGAAGTGAGGTGAGTTGAGGAATTGGTGTGAGGTGAAGGGTTTAGTGAGGGAGGTGAGGTGAGATGAGGGGCGGAGGTGAGGTGAGGAGATGACTTGAAGAGGTGAGGTGAGGTGAGGATTGAGGTGAGGTGGGGTGAGTGAGATAAGGAGGAGAATAAATGATGTTAGGAGTTGAGCATGTGGGGTGAGATGAGGTGAGTGAGGATAAGTGCAGGAGGAGCAGATGAGGGGAGGTGAAGTATTGAGGTGAGTGGAGGCAAGTTGAAATGAGTGAGGGGAGGTGATTTGTGGTGAGAAGAGGAGGTGCGTTGAGGTGGGGTTTGAGGGAGGTGAGAGAAGTGAAATGAAGTGAGTGAGGTGAGGAGTGTGGTTAGGTGTGCTTAGAAATCTGTGTGAGGTGAAGACACGTGAATTGATTGAGGTGAGGTGAGGTGAGGAGGTGAGGGGAAGTGAGGATGTGAGCAGATGGGGTGAGGTGAGTGAGGTGAAGAGTCATGAGGGCGGGATGAGGTGAGGTGAGGTGAGTATTTGAGGTGAGTGGAGGTAAGGTGAAATGAGTGACTTGAGGTGAGTTGAGGTGAGAAGTTGAGGTGAGCTGAAGTGTGGTTTGAGGTGAGGTGAGAGAAGTGTAGTGTGTGAGATGAGGAGGAGGTGTGGAGTTGAGGTGAGCTGTGGAATTGGGGTGAGGTGAAGCGACTGAGTTGAGTTGAGGTGAGCAGGGAGGTGAGGTGGGCAGATGATGTGAGAAGGTGAGGTGAGGTGAAGATTTTTGTGAGGTGAGGGGAGTTGGGTGAGGTGAAGTAAGGTTAGGAAGAAGTGAGGGGAGCTGATTGGAGGAGGGGAGGTGAGGTGTGTGATGTGAAGGGAGGTGAGGGGATGTAACGTGAAGATTTGAGGTAGTGAGTTCTGGTGAGGTGATGTGAGGTGAATTAAGTGACTTGAGGGGAGGAGGTGCATTGTCGTGAGCAGGTGAGGTGTTTTGGTAAGGTGAGGTGAGGTGAGTTAAGGTGAGTTTTCGTGAGAAGATGATAAGGTGTTTTGAGGTGAGGAGGTAACTTGAGGTGAGGTTTGTGGGGAGGTGAAATTAGAGAAGTAAAGAGAAGTGTGCGATGGGAAGGGGAGGAGTGGAAATGAGTTGAGTTGAGGAATTGGTGTGAGGTGAAGAGGGGATTAGCGAGTGAAGTGAGGTGAGGTGCAGACCGGAGGTGAGGTGAGGACATGTCTTGAGGAGTTGAGGTGAGCTGAGGAATGACGTGAGGTGGGGTGAGTGAGGTGAGGAGGAGATTAACTGTTAGGAGGTGGGCATGTGAGGTGATGTGCGGTGACTGAGGTGAAGTGACATGAGGAGTGGAGGAGCTGATTTGAAATACTGAGGTTAGTGGAGGCAAGGTGAATTGAGTGAGGTGAGGTGATTTGTGGTGACAAGAGGAAGCGAGTTGAGGTGAGGTTTGAGGGAGGTGAGGGAAGTGAAATGAAGTGAGTGAGGTGAGGATGAGTGTGGAATTAAGTTGAGCTGAGAAATTTGGGTGAGGTGAAGACACGTGAAGTGAGTGAGGTGAGGTGAGGAGGTGAAGTGTGGTGATTATCGTGGTGCGATTAGGTGAAGGGAGTTGAAGTGTGAGATAAGGAGGAATTGAGGTGACGTGAGGAGGGGAGGAGGTAAGGTGTGGCGTAATGAGGGTATGTGAAGTGAGGAGGGGGGAAATGTGGTGACTTGAGAAATTGAGGTGAGGTGAGACGGTGAGGTGAGTGTTGTGAAGTGAAGTGTATATGAGGTGAGGAGGAGGTGAGGTGATGTGAGGAGTTGTGGATCTGGGGTGAGCAGGAATTGAGGTGAAGTGAGAAGCGGTTAGGTGAGTGAAGTGAGGTGAGGTGAGGTGAGGTTTGTGGTGTTGAGAGATGTGAAATGAAGTGAGTGACATGAGGAGGAGTGTGGAAGTTAGGTGAGCTGAGGAATTTGTGTGAGGTGAAGAGATGTGAAGGGAGTGAGGTGAGGTGTGGTGAGGAAATGAGGTGAGGGGAGCAGATGATGTGAGAAAGAGAGTTGAAGTGAGGATTTTGGTGAGGTGAGTGGAGTGGGGGGAAGGGAAGTGTGTAAGTTTAGGACGAATTGAGGTGAGATCGTTTGCGGAGGTTCGGTGAGGTGTGTGATGTGAGGGGATCTGAGGGGATGTGATGTGAAGAGTTGAGGAAGTGAGTTGGATAAAGGAATGGGGTTGAGGTGACGTGAGGTGAATGAGGTGAGCTGAGGAGAGGAGGTGCATTGACGTGAGCAGGTGAGGAATTGTGGTAAGGTGAGGTGAGGTGAGGAGGTGAATTCATGTGAGGTTTGTGGTGTGGTGAAGTTAGAGAAGTGAAGTGAAATTTGCGAGGGGAGGGGGAGTTGTGGAAGTGAGGTGCGTTGAGGAATTGGTGTGAGATGAAGAGGGGTTTAGTGAGTGATGAGAGGTGAGGTGAGGAGAGGAGGTGAGGTGAGGAGATGACTTGAGTTGAGGTGAGGTGAGGATTGAAGTGAGGTGGGGTGAGTGTGTTGAGGAGGAGATTAAATGATGTTAGGAGTTGAGCATGTGAGGTGAGATGACATGAGTGAGGTGAAGTGACTTTAAGAAGTTTGGACATGAGTTCAATATTGAGGTGAGTGGAGGTAAGATGAAATGAGTGAGGTGAGGGGATTTGTGGTGAGGTTTCAGGTGAGGTGATTTGAGAGTAGTGAAGTGATGTGAGTGAGGTGCTGAGGAGTGTGGAGTTTAGGTGAGCTGAGGAATTTGTGGTAGCTTGAGAGGTGAAGTCAGTGAGGTGAGGTGAGGTGAGGTGAGTATTGTGTGAAGTTTTGTGAATTGAAGTGGGTGAGCTAAAAAGTGAGGTGACATGAGAAGGGGAGGAGGTAAGGTGTCGCGAAGTGAGGGGACGTGAAGTGAGGAGAGGATGAGGTGACATGACTTGAGAATTGATGTGAGGTGACGTGAGGAGAATGTGGTGATGTGAGATGATGTGAGTGAGGTGAATTGAGGTGAGTTTATAATTTGAGGTGAGTTGAGGAGGTGAGGTTAGGTGGGTAAGCTGATGTGAGGTGAGGGTGTGGTGTGTGTTGTGAACTGAATTGAATGAGGTGAGGAGGAGGTGAGGTGACCTGAGGAGTTGTGGAGGTGAGGTGTGCAGTTATTGAGGGGACATGAACAGAGTTTAGGTGAGTGAAGTGAAGTGAGGTGAGGTCAGGTGAGGAGATGAGGTGAGGTGAGTTGAGGTAAGGATTGAAGTTCGATGAGGTGAGTGATTTGAAGTGAATTGAGTGAGGTGAAAAAATGAGGTGACATGAGGGGAGAGGAGGTGAGTTGATTGAGGTGACATGGGTTGGGGTGAGGTGATGTGAGGAAGTGAGAAGTGAAGTGATTTGAGTTGAGGTGAATTCAGCCGAGGTGTGCTGAGGAGTTTTTGCAAGGTGAGTGGTGGGTGTTGGTGACGTGAGGAGGTGAGGAAGTGAATTGGGGAGAGGATTTTAGATGAGGTGAAGTGAGTGATTTGAGGTGAGGTGAAGAGTGCTTGTGACATGAGGAGGTGAGGAGAGGAGGAATTGAGGTGAGGTGAAGTGAGTCAGGGGAGGTGAGGTGACCTGTGTTGAGATGATAAGGTGCAGTGTGGTGAGGAGGTGAGGTAAGGTGAAGGGAGGTGAGGAATTGAGGTGAGTTGAGGAGAGGTGAATTGAGTGAGGTGAGGTGAGGAGAGTTGAGATGCGTTGAGGAGATGAGGGGAGGTTAGAATTGCGGTGAGGTGAGGTGAGTGAGCTGAAGTGACATGAGGCGAGGAGGTTAGGTGAGGTAATTGAGGTGAGTGGAGGTAAGAGGAAATGAGTGAGGTGAGGTGATTTATGGTGAGAAGAGGACGTGAGTTGAGGTGATGTTTTTGGTGAGGTGAGGTGAGAGAAGTGAAGTGAAGTGATTGAGGTGAGGAGGATTTGTGGAGGTGATGTGATCTAAGAATGTAAGGTGAGGTGAAGAAATGTGAATTGAGGTAGGTGAGGTGAGGTGAGGAAGTGAGGAGAAGTGAGGATATTATGTGAGGAGGTGTGGTGAGGTGAGGATGGCTGCGAGTTGAGGTAAGTGAGGTGAAGTGTATTGAGTGAAGTAAGGATGAACAGAGGTGTCGTCAGGATTTGTGGAGGTAAGTGGAGTTGATGTCAATCGAAGTGTGGTGGGGTGAGGTGTTGAGGTGAAGAATTGGGGTGAGGTGAATAGAGGTGAAATGAGTGAGGGGAGGTGAGGTGAGGATGTGAGGTGAGGTGAGGAGATTATGTAAGTAGGTGTTGTGATGTGATAATTGTGGTGTGATGTGTGCAGTGAAGTGTAGTGAGTTAGGTGAGGAGGTAGTGAGGTGAATTAGGGAGGTGAGGAGGTAAGGTAAGGTGAAGTGAGGGAAGTGACATGAGGTGGTATGGAGGTGAGGTGAGGTGACCAATTGAGATGAAGTGAGGTGACGTGAGGTGAGTGAAATTAGGTGAGGTGAGAGATGATGTGAGGTGAGGTGAGGTGAGGATTGTGATGAGGTGAGGTGAGTGAGCTGAAGTGACATGACTGAGATAAGGAAGAAGTGAAGTGACGTGAGGAGGTGAGGAGGTATGGTGTGGTGAGGAGGTGAATTTAGGAGGTGGGGAGATGAGGTGAGTTTAGGTGAGTGAGATGAAGTGGCATGGGAGGTGAGGAGATTGTGTGAGGTGAGGAATTGTGATGAGTTAAGGTTAGGAGAAATGAGTGAGGTCACGTGGTTTGAGGTGAGTTTTGAGTGAGCTGTAAAAGAGTTGAAGTGATGTGAGGAAGAGAGGAGGTGAGATGAGATGAATGAGATGAGGTGAGGTGTGGTGAGGTGAGAGTAGTGAAGTGAAATGAGAGACATGTGGAGGAGGTTTGGAAGTGAGGTGAGCTGAGGAACTGTAGTGATGTGGGTTGAGGATAGGTGAGGTTAGGGTATGCAGTGAGGTGAAGAGATGATATGAGGAGGTGAGGTGAGGTGAGGTGAGGTGTGATGTGGAGATGAGGTGAGGTGAGGTAAGGATTGATGTTAGATCAGGTGAGTTAATTGAAGTGAAGTGAGTGAGATGAAAAGGGGTGAGCTGATGTGAGTAGAGGAGGTGAAGTGGGGTGAGAGAGGTGAGAGTTGAGGACGTGAGGGGAAGTGAGGAGCTCAGCATGAGGTGAGGTGAGTGATGTGATGTGACATTAGGAGGGGATGAGGTGGAGGTGAGTATTTGATGTGAGTGGAGGTAAGGTGAAATGTGTGAGGAGAGGTGAGTTGAGGTGAGAAGTTGAGGAGGTGAGTTGAGGTGAGGTTGGATGTGAGATGAGATTGGAGGTGAGGTGAGAAAAGTAAAGTGAGTGAGATGAGGAGGAGGTGTGGATGTGATGTGAGTTGAGGAATTCGGGTGAGGTGAAGTGAGTTGAGTTGAGTTGAGGAGGTGAGGTGTGCTGAGGAGATGATATGAGAAGGTGATGTGTGGTGATAATTGTGGTGAGGTGAGGTGAATGGTGTGAAGTGTAGTGAGTAAAGTTAAGGTGAAGTGAGGTGAGATGAGTTGAGGTTCGTTGAGGTGTGTGAGGTGAGGGGAGGGGAGGGGATGTGATGTGAATACTTGAGGAATTGAGTTGTGGTAAGGAATTGAAGGTGAGGTGACGTGAGGGTAATGAGGTGAGTTGAGGTGAGGAAGGGCATTGACATGAGGAGGTGAGGAATTGTGGTAAGGTGAGGTGAGTTGAGGTAAGGCGAGTTGTTGTGAGAAGATGATAAGTTGAGGTGACGTGAGGTGATTTGAGTTGAGGTTTGTGGTGAGGTGAAGTTAGAGAATTTAAGTGAAGTGTGTGAGCCGTGGGGGAGGTGTGGAATTGAGGTGAGTTGAGGAATTGGTATGAGGTGAAGAGGGCTTTAGTGTGTGCGGAGAGGTGACTGGAGGAGCACAGGTGAGGTGAGGAGATGGCTTGAGGAGGTGAGGCGAGGCAAGAATTGAGGTGAGGTGGGGTGACTGAGGTGAGGAGGAGAAAAATGAGGTTAGGAGTTGAGCATGTGAGGTTAGGTGAGGTGATTGAATTGAAGTTACATGAGGAGGGGAGGAGGTGAGGTGAAGTGTTGAGGTGAGTGGATGTATGTTTAAATGAGTGAGTTGAGGTGATTTGTGGTGAGGTTTGAGGTCAGGTGAGGTGAGAGAAGTGAAATGAAGTGAGTGAGGTGAGGAGGAGTGTGGAGGTGAGGTGAGCTGGGGAATTTTTGTGAGGTGAAGAGACGTGAAGTGAGTGAGGTGAGGTGAGTATTGTGAATTTTGGTGAAGTGAAGTGTGTGAGCTAAGGAGGAAGAGAGGTGACATGAGGAGGGGAGGAGGTAAGATGTGTTGAAATTATGGTAGGTGAAGTGAGGAGGTGAGGAGGAGAGGTGACTTGAGGAATAGAGTTGAGGTGACGTGAGGTGAGTGTATGCGAGGTGAAGTGAGGTGAGTGAGGTGAGGTGTGCTGAGATGATAACTGGAGGTGAGGTGAGGAGGTGAGTTTAGGTGTGTAAGGTGATGTAAGGTGACAGGGTGAGGTGAGTGTTGTGAAGTGAAGTGAATGAGGTGAGGAGGAGTTGAGGTGATGTGAAGAGTTGTGAAGGTGAGGTGAGCAGGAATTGAGGTGAAGTGAGAAGAGGTTAGGTGAGTGAAGTGAAGTGAGGTGAGGTGAGGCGAGGTAAGGATTCAGGTTCGATGAGGTGTGTGAGTTGAAATGATTTGAGTGTGCTGAAAAGGCACGGAGGTGGCATGAGGAGGAGAGGAGGTGAGGTGTGATGAGAGAGGTGACATGGGTTGGGGTGAGGTGATGTGATGAAGTGAGAAGGTGAAGTGAGATGAGGTGATGTCAATTCAGGCGAGGTGAGCTGTGGAGGTGAGGTAAGGTGGGTGTGGTGAGGTGTGGTGATGTGAGGAGGTGAGGAAGTGTGTTGAGGTGAGAAATTTAGGCGATTTGAAGTGAGTAACTTGAGATGAGGTGAGGAGTGCTTGTGATGTGGGGAGGTGAAGAGAGGAAGAGTTGGGGTGAAGGGAGGTGAGTGAGGTTATGTGAGGTGACCTGTGGTGAGATGATAAGGTGAAGTGCAGTGAGGAGTTGAGGTTAGTTGAGGGGAGGTGTGGAATTGATGTGAGTTTGGAAGAGGTGACGTGAGTGAGTTTAGTTGAGGAGAGGTGTAGTGAGGTGAGGTGAGGAGAGTTGAGAAGTGTTGAGGAGATGAGGGGAGGTTAGAATTGATGTAAGGTGAAGTGAGTGATCTGAAGTCACATGAGGAGTGGAGGAGGTGATGTGAGCTAATTGAGGTGAGTGGCGGTAAGTTGAAATGAGTGAGGTGAGGTCATTTGTGGTGAGAAGAGTACGTGAGTTGAGGTGAGGTTTGTGGTGAGGTGATTTGAGGGAAGTGAAGTGAAGTGAGTAAGGTGAGGAGGAGTTGTGGAGGTGAGGTGATCTGAGAAATTGGCGTGAGGTGAAGAGGCTTAAATTGAGTGAGTTGAGTTGAGTTGAGGAAGTGAGGTGATGTGAGGAGATGATGTGAGGAGTTTAGGTGAGGTGGGGATGGCTGTGAGGTTAGGTAAGTGAGGTGAAGTGCATTGAGTGACGTAAGTATGAACTTCGGTGACGTCAGGAGTTGAGGAAGTAAGGTGAGATGAGGTCAACTTAGGTGAAGTGATGTGAAGAGTTGAGGTGAAGTATTGGGGTGAGTTGAAGAGAGGTGAAGTGAGTGAGTTGAGGTGAGGTGAGGAGGTGAGGTGAGGTGAGGCAATGATGTGAGGAGGTGTGATGGTATGATGATTGTGGTGAGATGTGTGAGGTGAAGTGTAGTGATTGAGGTAAGGAGGTAGTGAGATGACGTGGAAAGTTGGGGAGGTAAGGTGAGGTGAAGTGAGTGGAGGTGAGTTGAGGTGGTATGGAGATGAGGTGAGGTGACGAAGTGAGGTCAGGTGAGGTGACGTGAGGTGAGTGAAGTGAGGTGAGTTGAGGAGATGATGTGCGGAGGTGAGTTGAGGTGAGGTTTGTGGTGAGGTGAAGTGAGTGAGCTGAAGGGAAGTGAGTGAGATAAGGACGAAGTGAAGTCACGTGAGGAGGTGAGGAGGTATCGTTTAATGAGGAGGTGATTTTAGGAGGTGAAAAGGTGAGGTGAGTTTTGGTGAGGGAGGTGAATTGACATGACTAGGTGAGGACATTGGGTGAGGTGAGGAATAGAGGTGAGTTAATTTTAGGTGAAATGAGTGACGTTAGTTGGGCTGAGGTGAGTTTTGAGTGAGCTGGAAAATAGTTGAGGTGATCTGAGGGGGAGAGGACGTGAGGTGAGATGAGTGAAGTGAGGTGAGTTGTGGAGGTGAGATAAGTCAAGGAGGTGAGTAGGTGATGTGAGGAAATGTGAGGTGGGTGATGTTAAGTGAAGAGTGTGAGGTCAGGAGGAGGTGAGGTGATGTGAGTATTTGTGGAGGTGAGGGATTGAGATGAGATGAGATGAAGTATGGTGTGTGAGGTGATGTGAGGAGGTGAGGTGAGGAGAGGATTGTGGTGAGGTTAGTTTAGTTAGGTGAGGAGGAGTTTACGTGATGCGATGTGAGCAGGTGAGGTGAGATAAGATGTGTTTAGTGAAGTGACATATGGAGGGGGGAGGTGAGGTGAGAAATTTTGGTGAGTGGAGTTAAGGTGAAATTAGTGAGGTGAGGTGAGTTGAGTTGTGATGAGGTGAGGTGATGTGATTTGATGTGAGAGTAGTGAAATGAAATTAGTGCCATGAGGAGGTCTGGAAGTTAGGTGAGCTTTGAAACTGGGGTGATGTGGGGTGAGGAGAGGTGAGGTGAAGTTGAGTGGTGATTTCAGGAGATGATGTGAGTAGGTGAGGTGAGGTGAGGAGTGGTGTGGAGATGAGTTCAGGTGAGGTAGCGATTGAAGTTAAATGAGGTGATTGATTTGAAGTGGAGTGAGCTGAATTGTGGTGAGGTGATGTGAGTAGGGGAGGTGAGGTGAGGTGAGGGAGTTGAGGGTAGGTGAGGGGTTGTGACGTGAAGAGTTGAGGAAGTGAGTTGTGGTGAGGAATTGAGGTGAGGTGACCTGAGGTGAATGAAGTGATTTGAGGTGAGGAGGGGCATTGACGTGAGGAGGTGAGGAATTGTGGTAAGGTGAGGTGAGGAGAGGTAAGGTGAGTTGTGGTGAGAATATGATAAGGTGTGGTGAGGTGAGGTCATTTGAGGTGAGGTGAAATTAGAGAAGTGAAGAAATTTTGCGAGGGGCGGGAGAGGTGTGGAAGGGAGTTGAGTTGAGGAATTGGTGTGAGGTGAAGAGGGTTTTAGTGAGTGAGTTGAGTTGTGACGACCGGAGGTGAGGTGAGGAGATGACTTGTGGAGGTGAGGTGAGGTGAGGAATGAGGTGAGATGGGTTGAGTGAGGTGAGTTGAAGATTAACTAAAGAAAGGTGGTGAGCATGTGAGGTGAGGTGCGGTGAGTGAAGTGAAGTGACATGAGGAGCTGAGAAGGTGAGTTGAAATGTTGAGGTGAGTGGAGGTAAGGTCAAATGTGTGAGGTGAGGTGAATTGTGGTGAGAGGAAGAGGTGAGTTGAGGTGATGTTTGTGTTGTTGTGAGAGAAGTGAAATGAATTGAGTGTCCTGAGGAGGAGTGTGGAGGTTAGGTGAGCTGAGGAATTTGTATGAGGTGAAGAGACGTGAATTGAGTGAGGTGAGGTGAGGTGAGGAGGTGAGGTGTGGTGACTTAAAATGAGATGAGGTGAGTTGAGTATTGTGGTGAGGTATGGTGAAGTGAAGAGTGTTGGCTCAGGAGGAAGTGAGGTGTCATGAGGACGGGAGAGCTAAGGTGTGGTGAAGTGAGAGTAGGTGAAGACGAGGGGAGGATGTGATATGACATGAGCAATTGAGGTGAGGTGAAGTCAGGTGAGTGTGGTGATGTGAGGTGTGTTGTGGTGAGATGATAATTTGAAGTGAGGTTAGGAGGTGAGGTTCGGTGGGTAAGGTGACGTGAGGTGAGAGGTTGAGGTGTGGGTTGTGAAGTAAAGTGAATGCAGTGACGAAGAGTAGAGGTGACGTGAAGACTTATGGAGGTGTAGAAGGAATTGAGGTGAAGTGAGAATACGTTAGGTAAGTGATGTGAGGTGAGGTGAGGTGAGGAGATGAGGTGAGGTGAAGTGTGTGAGGTGACATGAGTTGGGTTGAAGTGATTTTTGCAAGTGAGTAGGTGAAGTGAGAGGAATTGAGGTGAATTCAGGCTAGGTGAGCTGAGGAGGTGAGGTAAGGTGAGTGTGGTGGTGGTTGGTGACGTGAGTAGTTGAGAAAGTGACTTGAGGTGAGGAATTTAGGTGATGTGAAGTGAGTGATTTGAGGTGAGTTGAGTTCATGTGAAATGAGGAGGTGAGGAGAGGAGGAATTGAGGTGAGGTGAAGTGAGTGAGGTGAGGTGTGGTGAGCTGTGTTGAGATGATAAGGGGAGGTGTGATGAGGATTTGAGGTTAGGTGATTGGAGGTGTGGAATTGAAGTCATTTGGGAGAGGTGAAATGAGTGAGGTGAGGTGAGGAAAGTTATAGTGAGGTGAGATGAGGAGAGTTGATGTGGGTTGAGGAGATGAGGGCAGGTTAGAATTGAGGTGAGGTAAGTTGAGTGACCTGAAGTGACATGAGGAGGTGAGGACGAGTGGTCAGGTAATTGAGGTGAGTGGAGGAAAGGTGAAATGAGTGAGGTGAGGTGATTTGTGGTGAGAAGAGTAGGTGATTAAGGTGAGGTTTGTGGTGAGGTGAGGTGAGAAAAGTGAAGTGAAGTGAGTGAAATGAAGAGTTGTGGAGGTGAGGTGATCTGAGAAATTGGGGTGAGATAAAGAAACGTGAATTGAGTGAGGTGAGGTGAGGTGAGGAAGTGAGGTGAGGTGATGAGATGATGTGAGGAGGTGAGGTGATGTGAGGATGGTTGTGAAGTGTGGTAAGTGAGGTGAAGTGAATTGAGTTAGGTAAGGATGAACTGCAGTGACGTCAGGAGTTGAGGAGGTAAGGTGAGGTAAGGTCAATTGAACTGAGGTGAGGTGAGGAGTTGAGGTGAAGAATTGGGTGGAGGTGTAGAGGCATGAAATGAGTGAGGGGAGGTGATGTGAGGAGGTGAGGTGAGGCGAGATGACGTGAGGAGGTGTGGTGATGTGATGATGGTGGGGAGATGTGTGAGGTGATGTGTAGTGAGTGAGGTAAAGAGGTAGAGAGATGACTTGGGGAGGTGAGGCGGTAAGGTGAGGTGAAATGAGGGGAGGTGATGTGAGGGGTTATGGAGGTCAGCTGAGGTGACGAATTAAGGTGAGGTGATGTGACGTGAGGTGAATGAATTGTGGTGAGGTGAGGACATGATGTGAGAAGGTGAGGTGAGGTGAGAATTGTGGTGAGGAGAGTGAGGTGAAGTGAAGTGAGTGAGATAAGGACGAAGTGAAGTGACGTGAGGAGGTGAGGATGTATGGTGTTGTGAGGAGGTGACATTAGGAGTTGAGGTGAGGTACGGTGAGTGAGGTGAAATGACATGGGTGGTGAGATTGTGTGAGCTGGGGAATTGAGGTGAGTTAGGTGAAATGTGTAAGGTCAGGTGGGGTGACGTGAGATTTGAGTGAACTGGAAAGGAGTTGAGGTGAATTTAGGAGCAGAGGATTTGAGTTGAGATGAGGGAGGTGAGGTGAGTTGAGGAGGTCAGGTGACGTGAGGAGGAGTGTTGGTGAGGTGAGGAAAGTTGAGGTGAGGTGAGTGAAGTTAAGTGAAGTAAGTCAGGTCAGGAGGAGGAGAGGTGATGTGAGGATTTGTGGAGGTGAGGTATTGAGGTGAGATGAGGTGTGGTGTGTGAGGTGATATGAGGAGGTGGGGTGAGGTGTGGATTGCAGTGAGGTGAGTTTAGTGAGGTGAAAAGTTTACGAGATGCGAGGAGGTGAGTAACGTGAAGAGGAGGGGTGGAAGTGAGCTGAGCTGAGGAACTGGGGTGATGTGGGGTGGGGAGAGGTGAGGTGAGGATGTGTGGTGAGGTGAGATGATGTGACTAGGTGAGGTGAGGTGAAGTGAGGAGTGGTGTGGAGATGAGGTGAGGTGAAATAATGATTGAGGTTAGATGAGGTGATTGAGTTCAAGTGAAGTGAATGAGCTGAAAAGCGGTGAGGTGATGTGAGTAGAGGAGGTGAGGTGAGGTGAGAGACGTGAGTTGTGTTGAGGCCGTGAGGGGAAGTGAGAAGTTCAGCAGATGAGGTGAGTTAAGTGAGGTGAAGTGATATGAGGAGTGGATGAGGTGAGGTGAGGTATTTGAGGTGAGTGGAGTTAAGGTGAAATGAGTGAGGTGAGGTGTGTTGAGGTGAGAATTTTGGGTGTGAGGTGAGGTGAGGATTGTGGTTAGGTGAGTTTAGTGATGTGAGAAGGAGATTATGAGATGCGAGGAGGTGAGCAGGTGAGGTGAGATGAGGTGAGTGAGATGAAGTGACATGAGGAGGAAGAGTGGTGGCGAGGTGAGCTGAGGAATTGGGGTGATCTGAAGTGTGTTTGTTCAGTTGAGTTGAGGTGGTGAGGTGAGGTGAGGATTGTGGTGAGGTGAGGTGATTGGGGTGAAGTGAAGTGACTAAGGGTAGGACAAAGTGAGGTGAGATGAGTTTATGAGGTTAGGTGAGGTGTGAGAAGTGAGGGGAGGTGAGGGGAGGTTACGTGAAGAGTTGAGGAAGTGAGTTGGGGTGAGGAATGGAGATGAGGTGACGTGAGGTGAATGAGGTGAGTTGAGGGGAGGAGGGGAATTGACCTGAGGAGGTGAGGAAATGTGGTAAGGTCAGGTGAGGTGAGGAAAGGTGAGTTGTGGTGAGAAGATGATAAGGTGAGGTCAGGCGAAGAGGTGAATTGAGGTGAGATTTGTGGTGAGGTAAAATTAGAGATGTGAAGTGAATTGTGCGAGGAGGCGGAGGTGTGGAAGTGAGGTGAGTAAAGAATTGGTGTGAGGTGAAGAGGGGTTTAGTGAGTGAGGTGAGGTGAGGATTGAGGTGAGACGGGGTGAGTGAGGTGAGGAGATTAAATGATGTTAGGAGTTGAGCATGTGAGGTGAGGCAAGGTGAGTGAGGTGACGAGACATGAGGAGGGGTGGAGGTGCAGTGAATTATTGAGGTGAGTGGAGGTAAGGTAAACTGAGTGAGGTGAGGTGATTGGTGGTGAGAAGAGGAGGTGAGTTGAGGTGAGGTTTGAGGTGAGGTGAGGTGAGAGAAGTGAAATGAAGTGAGGTGAGAAGGAGTGTGGTGGTTAGGTGAGCTGAGGAATTTCTGTGAGGTGAGGTGAGGTGGAGTGAGTGAGGGGAGGTCAGATGAGGAGGTGAGGTGAGGAAATGATGTGAGGAGTTGTGCTGATGTCATGTTTGCGGTCAGATATGTGAGGTGAAGGGTAGTGAGTGCGGTAATGAGGTAGTTAGGTGACTTGTGGGGGTGAGGAGTTAAGGTGAGGTGAAGTGAGGGAAGGTGATGTGAGGATGTATGGAGGTGAGGTGAGGTAATGAATTGAGGTGAGGTTAAGTGAAGTGAGGTGAGAGAATTGAGGTGAGGTGAGGAGATGATTTGAGGGGGTGAGGTGTGGTGAGGATTGTGGTGAGGTGAGGTGAGTGATGTGAAGTGAAGTGAGTGAGATAAAGAGGAAGTGAAGTGACGTGAGGATGTGAGGAGTTATGGTGTGGGGAGGAGGTCATTATAATGTGAGGAGGTGAGGTGGGTTTATGTGTTTGACGTGAAGTGACATGAGAAGGTGAGGAGATTGGTTGAGGTGAGGAATTGGGGTGAGTTAAGTTTAGGTGAAATGAGTGAGGTCAGTTGAGGTGAGGTGAGTTTTGAGAGTGCTGGAAGGAGTTGACATGATGAGGAAGAGAGGAGGTGGGGTGAGTTGAGTGAACTGAAATGAGTTGAGGAGGTAAGATGAGGTAAGGAGGTGAGTAGGTGAGGTGAGGAAAGTTGTGATGTGAGTGAAGTTAAGTGAAGGGAGTGAGGTCATGAGGAGGTGAGGTGATGTGAGGATTTGTGGGGGTGAGTTATTGAGGTGAGATGAGGTGTGGTGTGTGAGGTTATGTGAGGAGGTGGGGTGAGGTGAGGAATGTGGTGAGGTGACTTTAGTGAGGTAAGGAGGATTTTACAAGATGCGAGGAGATGAGCAGGTGTGGTGAGATGAGGTGAGAGGTGAAGTGACATGAGGAGGGGTGGAGTGGAAGTGAGGTGAGAAATTTAAGTGAGTGGAGTTAAGGTGTAATGACTGAATTGAGGTGAGTTGAGGTGTGATGAGTTGAGGTTAACTGAGGTGAGGTTAGAGAAGTGAAGTGAAATGTGCGACATGAGGAGGAAGTGTAGAAGTGAAGTGAGCTGAGGAACTGGGGTGATGTGGTGTGAGATGTGCGGTGAGGTGAGGAGATGGTGTGAGGACGTGAGGTGAGCAGAGGAGTGGAGATGAGGTGAGATAAGGTAATGATTGAGGTTAGATGAGGTGATTGAGTTGAAGTGAAGTGAGTGAGCTGAAAAGCGGTGAGGTGATGTGAGTTGAAGAGGTTGGGTGAGGTGGGAGGGGTGAGGTGAGTTAAGGAGGTGAGGGGAATTGAGGAGGGGAGCAGATGAGGTGAGGTGAGGTGAATGAGGTGAAGTGAGATGAGGAGGTTATGAGGTGAGGCGAGGTGAGTATTTGAGGTGAGTCGAGGTAAGGTGAAATAAGTGAGGTGGGGTGAGTTGAGGTGAGAATGTTAGAAGGTGAGGTGAGGTGAGAGAAGTGAAGTGAGTGAGATGAAGAGGTGTGGAGGTGTTGTGAGCTGAGGAATTGCGGTGAAGTGAAGTGACTGAGTTGAGATGAGGTGAGGAGATGAGGTGAGGTGAAGAGATGATATGAAGAGTTGAGGTGATGTGAGAATTGTGGTGAGGGGAGGAAAGTGGGGTGAAGTGTAGTGAGTAAGGTTATGATGAAATTATGTGAGATGAGGAGTTGAGATTAGATGAGGTATAGGTGGTGAGGGTAGGTGAGGGGATGTGACGTGAAGAGTTGAGGAAATGTGTTGGGGTGAGGAATGGAGGAGAGGTGATGTGAGGTGAATGAGGTGAGTTGAGGGGAGGAGGGGAATTGACCTGAGGAAGTGAGGAAATGTGGTAAGGTCAGGTGAGTTGAGGTAAGGTGAGTTGTGGTGAGAAGATAAGGAGGTGAAGTGAGGAGGTGTATTGAGGTGAGTATTGTCATGAAGTGAAGTTAGAGAAGTGAAGTGAAGTGTGTGATGGGAGGGGGAGGTGTGGAAGTGAAGTGAGGTGAGGAATTGGTGTGAGGTGAAGAGGGGTTTAGTGAGTGAGCTGAGGTGAGTTGAGAAGCGGAGGTGAGGGGAGGAGATGATTGAGGAGGTGAGGTGAGGTGAGGTGAAGATTGAGGTGAGGTGGAGAGAATGATGAGAGGAGAAGATTAAATGATGTTAGGAGTTTAGCATATGAGGTGAGGTGAGGTTAGTGAGGTGAAGTGACATGAGGAAGGGACGAGGTGAGGTGAAATATTGAGGTGAGTGTAGGTAAGTTGAAATGAGTGAGGTGAGGTGATTTGTGGTGAGAATAGGAGGTGCATTGAGGTGAGGTTTGTGGTGAGGTGAGGTGAGAGAAGTGAAGTGAAGTGAGTGAGGTGAGGAAGAGTTGTGGAGGGGAGGTGATCTGAGAAATTAGGGTGAGGAGAATAGACGTGAATTGAGAGAGATGAGGTGAGGTGAGGAGGTGAGGTGATGTGAGGGGATGATATGAGGAGGTGAGGTGTGGATGGCTGAGGTGAGCTACATGAGGTGAAATGAATTGAGTGAGGTAAGGATGAACTGAGGTGAGCTCAGGAGTTGAGTACGTAAGGTGAGCTGAGTTCAATTGAAGTGAGGTGAGTTGAGGAGTTGAGGTGAAGAATTGGGGTGAGGTGAAGAGAGGTGAAATGTGGGAGGGGAGGTGACTGGACGTGAGCTGAGGTTAGGAGCTGGGGTGAGGTGAGGAGACGACATGAGGAGGTGAGGTGAGCTGAGGATTGAGGTTAGGTTGGGTGAGTGAGATGAGAAGGAGATTAAATGATGTTAGGAGGTGAGCATGTGAGGTGAGATGAGGTGAGGTGAAGTGAATTGAATGAGGTAAGGATGAACTGTGGTGACGTCAGGTGTTGAGGAGGTAAGGGGAGGTGAGGTCAATTGAAGTGAGGTGATGTGAGGAGTTGAGGTGAAGAATTGGGGTGATGTGAAGCGAGGTGAAGTGAGTGAGGGGAGGTGACTTGAGGAGGTGAGGTGAGGTGAAGAGATGGTGTGAGGTGGTAAGGTGAGGTGAGGTGTGGTGTGGAGATGCGGTGAGGTGAGGTAACGATTGAGGTGAGATGAAGTGAGTGAGTTGAAGTGAAGAGTGTGCTGAAAAGCGTTGAGGTGATGTGTGAGTAGAGGAGGAGAGGTGAGGTGAGAGAAAGGAAATGAAGTGAGTGAGGTGAGAGAAAATAAATGAAGTGAGTGAGGTGAGGAGGAGGTGTGGAGGTCAGGTTATCTGAGGAATTTGGTTGAAGTGAAGAGGGGTGAAGTGAGTGAGGTGAGGTGAGGTGAGATGAGGTGTCGTGATGAGATGATGAGATGTGGTGAAGTTTTGTGAGGATTGTGGTTAGGTGAGGTGAGTGAGGGTAAGTGAAAAAAGTGATGAAAGGAAGAAGTGATGTGACGTGAGAAGGTGAGGAATTGAGGTGAGTTGAGGTGAGGTGAGGTGGATTGAATGAGGTGAGGTTAGGTGACTTGTGAGAAGATGATAAGCTGAAGTGAGGTGAGGCATTCAGGTTAGGTATGTAAGGTGAAGTGAGGTGAGGGGGTGAGGTGAGTGAAGTGAAATGAAGTGATGTGAAGAGTAGGTGAGGTGATGTGTGTTGTTGAGGTTATGTGAGGTGAGGAATTCACGTGAGGGGAGGTGAGGTGAGGTGTGGTGTGGAGATGAGGTGAGGTGATATGAGGTTAAGATTGAGGTTAGATGAGGTGTGTTGAAGTGAAATGAGTGAGCTGAAAAGGCGGCGAGGTGATGTGAGGAGAGGAGGTGAGGTGAGGTGAATGAGCTGAGGTGAGTTGAGAAGGTGAGGGGACGTGATTAGGTGTGTAGCTGAGGTGAGGTGAGGTGAGGTGAATTGGTTTGAGGCATGCTGAGGAGGTGAGGTTTGGTGAGGAATGAGGTGAGGTGAGGTGAGGAGGTGAGGTCAGGTGAGGAGATGATGTGAGGAAGTGGGTTTTGGTGCACACTGTTGAAAGGAGATGAGTGAGGTGAAGTGAAGTGAGTCAGGTAAGCAGGAAGTGAGGTGATGTGAGGAGGTGAGGAGGTAATGTGAGGTGAGGGGAAGGGAGGTGATGTGAGGAGTTGAGGAGGCGAGGTGAGGCAAGGTCTTCAAGTTATGTGAAGTGAAATGATGTGAGTGAGGTGAGGTGAGGTGATGAGTCGAGGTAATGAGAGGCTGTGAGAAGTTTAGGTGAGGTGAGGTGTGGTGAAGTGAGTGAGGTGAGGTTAGGTGAGTTGTGGTGAGAAGATGATAACATGAGATGAGGTGAGGAAGTGAGATTAGGTGGGTAAGATGACGTTAGGTGAGTAGGTAAGGTGATGTGTTTCGTGGAGTTAAAGTGAGGTGAGGAATTAAGTTGAGGTGAGGAGAGTTGAAGTGAGTGTGTTGAGGTGAGGTGAGGAGGGGTGTATTGATGAGTTGAGGTGAGGTGAGGTTAGGATTGAGGTTAGATGAGGTGAGTGAGTTGAAGTGTAGTGACCTGCATGGGAAGCGAGGTGATGTGAGGTGGAGAGGAGGTGAAGTTAGGTGAGTGAGGTGACATGAGTTGTGGTGAGGTGATGTGAGGACGGGAGAATATGAAATTAGTTGTGTGAGGTGAATTCAGTCGAGGTGACCTGAGGAGGTGATGTAAGCTGAGTGTGGGAGGGCTGGTTACTTGACGAAATGAGGGATTGAGATGAGGTGAGTAATTTAGGTGAGGTGGAGTGATTTGTGTTGAAGTTAGGAGTGCATTGACGTGAGGAGGTGAGGAGAAGATTAATTGAGGTGAGGTTAAGTGAGTGAGGTGAGGTGAGGTGAGCTGTTTTGAGATGATAAGGTGAGGTGTGATGAAAAGGAGAGGTTAGGTGAGGGGAGGAGAGGAATTGAGGTGAGTCGAGGAGAGGTGAAATGAGTGAGGTGAGGTGAGGAGAGGTTGTGTCAGGTGAGGTGAGGGGAATTGAGGAGGGTTGAGGAGATGAGGGGAGGTTAGAATTGAGCTGAGGGGAGGTGAGTGAGCTGAAGTGACATGAGGGGAGGAGGTGAGGTGAGGTAATTGAGGTTGTTGGAGGTAAGGTGAAATGAGTGTGGTGAGGAGAACTGTGGTGAGAAGAGTAGGTGAGTTGAGGTGAGGTTTGTGGTGACATGAGGTCAGAGAAGTGAAGTGGAGTGAGGTGAGGAGAAATTGTGGAGATGAGGTGATCTGAGAAATTGGGGTGAGGTGAAGAGAACTGAATTGAGTGAGGTGAGGTGAGGTGAGGACGTGAGGTGATGTGAGATGTTGTGAGGAGAGTTGAGGATGGCTGTGAGGTGAGGTAAATGAGAAGTTAACTGAGGTAAGGATGAAGTGAGGTGACGTCAGGAGTTGAGGAGGTAAGGTGAGGTAAGTTCAATTGAAGTGAGGTGAGGGGAGGAGTTGTGAAAAATTGCGTTGAGGTGAAGGGAGTTGAAGTGAGTGAGGAGAGGTGGGGTGAGGAGGTGAGGTGTGGTGAGGAAGTGATGTCAGGAGGTGTGGTGATGTGATGATTGTGGTGAGATGTAAGAGGTGAAGTGTAGTGATTATGGTAAGAATGTTGTGAGGTGACTTGTGGAGGTGAGGAGGTAAGGTGATGTGAAGTGAGGGGAGGTGTTGTGAGGAGGTATGGAAGTGAGGTGAGGTGACGAATTGAGGTGAGGTGAGGTGACAGGTGTGTGAAGTGAGGTGAGGTGAGCAGATGATGTGCAGAGGTGAGGTGAGGTGAGGATTGTGGTGATGTGAGGTGAGTGAGGTGAAGTGAAGTGAGTGAGATAAGACGAAGTGAAGTGACGTGAGGAGGTGAGGAGGTATGGTGTTGTGATAATGACTTGAGGAGTTCAGGTGGTGACGAGGGTTTAGGTGAGTGAGGTGAAGTGACATGAGGATGTGAGGAGATTGGGTTATCTGTAGAATTGAGGTGAGTTAAGGTTAGGGGAAATGAGCTCAGGTGAGGTCAGGTGAGGTTTGAGTGAGCTGGAAAGGAGTTAAGGTGATGTGAGGAGGAGAGGTGGTTAGGGGGTATGAGTGAGCTGAGGTGAGTTGAGGAGGTGAGATGAGGTGAGGAGGTGAGTAGGTGCGGTGAGGAAAGGTGAGGTGAGTGAAGTTAAGTGAGTGGAGTGAGGTCAGGAGTAGGTGAGGTGATGTGAAGATTTGTGGAGTGGAGTTATTGAGGTGAGATGATGTGTGGTGTGTGACACGATGTGAGGAGGTGAGGTGAGGTGAGGATTGCTGTGAGGTGAGTTAAGTGAGGTGAGGAAGAGTTTACGAGATGCAATGAAGTTTGCAGGTGAGGTGAGATGTGGTGAGTGAGGTGAAGTGACATGAAGAGGGGAAGTGGTGAGGTGAGGTGAGAAATTTAGGTGAGTGGAGTTAAGGTGAAATGAGTGAGGTGAGGTGATTTGATGTGAGAGAAGTGAAGTGAAATGAGTGCCGTGAGGTGTAGGTGTAAAAGTGAGTTTGGCTGTGTAACTGGGATAATGTGAGGTGAGGAGAGGTCAGGTGAGTTTGTGCAGTGAGGTGAGGAGATCATGTGAGTAGGTGAGGTGATGTGAGGTGTGTGTGGAGATGAGGAGAGGTGAGGCAATGACTGAGGTTAGAAGAGGTGAGTGAGTTGAAGTGAAGTGTATGATCTTAAAAGTGTTGAGGTGATGTGAGTAGAATAGGTGAGGTGAGGTGAGAGATGTGAGCTGAGGTGAGGAGGTGAGGGAAAGTGAGGAGGTGGGCAGATGAGGTGAGGTGAGGTGAGAATTTGAGTGGAGTGGAGGTAAGGTGAAATGAGTGAGGTGAAATGAATTGTGATGAGAAGAGTGGGTGAGTTGAGGTAAAGTTTGAGGTGAGGTGAGAGAATTGAAATGATGTGAGTGAGCTGAGGAGTGTGGAGGTTAGGGGAGCTGAATAATTTGTGGTAGGTGAAGAGACGTGATGTGAGTGAGGTGAGGGGTGATGAAGTGGTGAGGAATAGTGACATAATATGAGGTTAGGTGAGGTGAGTATTGTGGTGAGGTATGGTGAAGTGAAGTGTGTGAGCTAAGGAGGAAGTGAGGTGACATGAGGGGAGACGTAAGGTGTTTTGAAGTGAGAGGAAGTGAAGTTAGGAGGGGACGATGTGAGGTGACTTTAGGAATTGGGGTGAGGTGACATGAGGTGAGTGGTGATGTGTGGTGATGTGATGTGAGTGAGGTGAAGTGAGGTGAGTTGTGGTGAGATGATAAGTTGAAGTGATGTGAGGAGGTGAGTTTAGGTGGGTAAGATGATGTGAGGTGATGGTGAGGTGAGTGTTGTGAAGTGAAGTGAATGAGGTGAGGAGGAGGTGAGGTGATGTGAGGAGTGGTGGGGGTGAGGTGAGCATGAATTTACGTGAAGAGAGAAGAGGTCAGGTGAGTGAAGTGAGGTGAGGTGAGGTGAGGAGGTTTAAGGAGATGAGGTGAGGTGAGGTGTGTAACGATTGAAGTTCGATGAGGTCAGTGAGTTGAAGTGAAGTTAGTGAGCTGAAAAGGAAGTGAGGTGACATGAGGAGAAGCGGAATTGAGGTGAGGTGAGTGAGGTGACATGAGTTGGGTTGAAGTGATGTGAGGAATTGAGAAGGTGAAGTGAGTTGAGGTGAGGTGAATTCAGGCGAGGTGAGCTGAGGAGGTGAGGTAAGGTGAGTGTGATGAGGGGTAGTGACGTGAGGAGTGGAGGAATTGAGTTGAGGTGATGAATTTAGGTGAGGTGAAGTGATTGATTTGAGGTGAGGTGAGGAGTGCATGTGATGTGAGAAGGTGAGGAGAGGAGGAATTGAGTTGAGGTGAAGTGAGTGAGGTGAGGTGAGGTGAGGTGAGGTGAGCTCTGGTGAGATGTAAAGAGGTATTGTGAGGAGGTTAGATTAGGTGAGGGGAGGTGAGGAATTGAGGTGAGTGGAGGTAAGGTGAAATGAGTGTGGTGAGGTGAGGAGAGTTGAGGTTGGTTGAGGAGATGAGGGGAGGTTTGAGTTGAGGTGAGGTGAGGTGAGAGAGCTGAAGTGACATGAAGAAGGGTGGAGGTGAGGTGAAGTAATTGAAGTGAGTGGAGGTAAGGTGAAATGAGTGAGGTGAGGTCATTTGCGTTGAGAAGAGCAGGTGAGTTGTGTTGAGGTGTGTGGTGAGGTGAGGTGACAGAAGTGAATTGAAGTGAGTGAGGTGAGGAGGAGTTGTGGAGGTGAGGTGATCTGAGAAATTGGTATGAGGTGAGGAGACGTCAACTCACCTCACCTCACCTCACTCATTTCACCTTAATTCAACTAACCTCAATTCCTCACTTCACATCACCTCCTGACCACCTCATGTCAGTTCACCTCACTCACCTCAACTCACCTCACCACCCCACCTTACGTCACCTCCCCTCACCTCACTCACCACAATTTATCTCCTCACCTCATGTTACCACAATTCGTCCTAACCTTACTCACTTCACTTCACCTCACTCACCTCCCCTCACAACAATCCTCACCTCACTTCAAATCCTCACCTCACCTCACTGACTTCACATAACACCAATTCCTCAGCTCACCTCACGTCCACACCTCCTCCTCACCTCACCTCACACACTTCACCTCACACCAATTCCTCATCTCACCTCACCTGCACACCTCTTCCTCATTTCATTCACTTCAGTTCACCTCAGTCAACTCATGTCACCTCAATCCTAACCTCACCTCACCTCCTCAATTCATCTACTCACCCCACCGCACCTCATGTAACCTCACACTCAGTTCATCTCCTCACCTCACCATAATTCCACACCTCACCTCACCTCCACCACTGCTCAAATCACCTCACCTCCTCCTCACATAACTCTCTTCAGGTCAATTCACTCACCTCACCTCATCACCTCACGTAACATTACCCAGCTAACCTAACCTCACCTCACCTCACCTTATAATCTTCTCACCACATCTCAGCCCACCTCACTTCACATCACTTCCTCACCTCCTCACCTCCTCACGTCACCTCCCCTCCACACCTCACCTCACATCATTCACCTGACATTATCTAACCTGAAATCAATTCGTCACCTCACTTCCTCACCTCCACATGTCACATCCCCTCACCTCCCCTCATTTCCTTCAACTCACTTTACCTCCTCATCTCCTCATGTGGCCTCACTTCATCCTAATCTTACTCACTTCACTTCACCTCACTCCCCTCACCTCACCCCAATACTCACCCCACCTCACAACTTCTCACCTCCCCCCACCTCCTCATCACACGTCACATCAGTCCACCTCTCCTCAGCTCACTCCAATTCGTCATCTCACCTCACCTCCACACCTCCTCCTCCCTTCAATCACTTCAATTCACCCCACTTACCTCATCACACCTCAATCGTAACCTCACCTCACCTTCTCAACTCATCTCCTCACCCCTCCTCACCTCACCTCACTTCACACTCACTTCACCTCTCCTCACCTCACCACAATTCCTCACCTCACGTCACCTCCACAACTACTCATGCCCCACCCTTCCTCACCTCACGACAACTCACCTCAACTCAATTCCTCATCTCACCTCACCTCCACACGTCCCCCTCACCTCACTCCACTTCACTTCTCTCACCTCACACCACACCTCGCCTGAATTCACCTCCTCTTCTCACAACTCACCTCACGTCACTCATTTCAGCATTCCTCCACTCACCCCAATTCCTCAGCTCACCTCTCCTCCACAACTGCTCCTCACCTCACACATTTCACTTCACTTCTCTAACCTCACCTAACCTCAAACCTCACCTCACCTCACCTCCACATCTCCTCATCTCACATCATCTCTCCTCACTCATTTCACCTTAATTCAACTCACCTCAATTCCTCAACTCACCTCAACTCCACACCACCTCAAGCCATTTCACCTCACTCAGCTCAACTCACCTCACCACCTAACATCCTCACCTCACCGTAAGGCACCTCCCCTCACCTCACTTAGCTCAATTTATCTCCTCACCTCCTCATGTCACGTCACTTTGTTCTTACCCCACACACTTCACTTTACCTCACTCACCTCACCTCACCACAAACCTAACCTCAACTCATCACATCACCTCACACACCACACCTCAACTCACCTCAATACCACAGCTTCACAAATCCTCACATCACCTCCCCTCCTCCTGACCTCACTCCCTTCACTTAACATCACACCCCACACTCCACCTTTTCTCAAATAAACTACTCACGTCCTCACCTCAACTCACCTAACTTCACTCATCTCACCTCACTTCCTATCCTCCTCACATCACCTCAACTCCTTTCCAGCTCCGTCAAAACTCACCTGACCTCACCTGACCTTACTCATTCCAAGAAACCTTAACTCATGCCAATTCCTCATCTCACCCAATCTCCTCACCTACTCATGTCAGTTCACCTCACTCACATAAGCCCCCCTCACTTCCTCACCTCTTAAAGTGACCTCCTCAACACAGCATAGCTCCTCACATCACTTCACTTCATCTTTATCTCACTCACTTCACTTCACCTCACTCACCTCATCTCACCACAATCCTCAATTCATCTCACCTCCTCACATTATCTCTTCACCTCACCTCACTTCACTCACCTTACATCACCTACACTCACTTCACCTCACCTTAGCTCCTCACCTATCCAAGTCACCACACTAATTTCTTACCTCACTTACTACACTTCACCTCACTCATCTCTAAAAAATCATATCACCACACCTCCTCACATCACCTCACCTCACTCACTACATGCCTCTTCACCTCACACAAATTCCTCAGCTCACCTAAACTCCACACTCCTCACCTCATTCACTTCACTTCACTTCTCTCACCTGACCACAAACCTCACCTCAACTCACCTCCTCTTCTCACCACAAATCACCTCACCTCACTCATTTCATCTTACCTACACTCACCTCAATACTTCCCCTCACCTCCACCCCTCCTCATGTCACTTCACCTCACTCACCCCACATCACCTACCATGATCAACTCCTAACATCATTTAATCTCCTCCTCACCTCACTCACCCCACCTCACCTCAATCCACACCTCACCTCAATTCCTCAAGTCATTTCCTCACCTCACCTCCGCTCCTCACCTCACATCACACACTAAACCCCTCTTCACCTCACACCAATTCCCCAACTCACCTCACTTCCACCCCTCCACTTCCCCTCGCACACTTAACTTCATTTCTCTAAATTCTCATCACAATCCTCACCTCAATTCACCTCTTCACCTCACCTCACTTTATCATCTTCTCACCACAACACACCTTACATCACCGCACCTCACGTTAACACAATTCCTCACCTTCTCACCTCAATGCCCCTCCTCACCTCAACTCACCTCATTCACCTCACGTCACCTTACCTCCATTCTTCGCCTCAACTCACTTCCTCAACTCTTCACGTCGCATCCCCTCCCCTCCCCTCACCTCACACATCTCACAAAATCTCCTCAATTCCTCATCTCACCTCACTTTGTCCTAACCTTACTCACTTCACTTCACCCCACTCAGCTGACCTGAACACAATGCTCACCTCACCTCACCTGCTCACATCATCTCCTCACATCACCTCACTTCCGAACTTCAAATCAACTCACTTCACTTCACCCAATTCCTCAGCTCACCTCACTTCCACACCTCCCCCTCATCTCAATCACTTCACTTCTCTCACCTCACCTCACCTCAACTCCTCACCTTCTCACCTCATCTCACCTCACCTCACTCATTTCACCCACTCACCTCAAATTCTCACCTCACCTCAACTCATCCCCTCATTTCACTTCACCACACTCACCTCACCACATGTGCTCACCTCCTCACTTCCCCTCAACTCCTCAACTAACCTCAAGTCACTCAACTCACCTGACGTCCTCTACTCACATCAATTCACCACGTTTCAGCTCACTCCACTTCAACTCAATCACCTCATATAACCTCAATCGTTACCTCACCTCACCTCATCTCCACAACACTCTTCCCCTCACCTCACCTCCTCACATCATCTCCTCACCTCACTGCACATCCTCACCACACCTCTCCTCACCCCACATCACCCCAGTACCTCACCTCACCTCACTTCCACACCTCCTCTTCACGTCACATATTTCACTTCACTTATCTCACCTCACCTCACCTCACATCCCCCATCACACCTCAACTCACCTCACCTCACTAATTTCACCTTAACTCCACTCACCTGAATTTATCACCTCACCTCACATCCTTCCCTCCTCATGTCATTTCACCTCACTGACCTCATCTCATCTGCTCACATTCTCACATCTCGAAAACTCCCCCTCACCTCACTAAACTCACATCACCGCAATCCTCACCTCACCTCACCTCCTCACATCACCTCACACACCACACTTCATCCCACATCAGATCTCAATTCCACAGATCCTCACATTACCTCAACTCCTCCTGACCTAACTCCCTTCACTTAACTTCTCTCACCTCACCTTAACTTTCCTCATTTCACCTAATCACCTCCTCACCACATCTCACCTCCTCAACTCACCTCAATTCACTCATCTCACCTCACCTCTCCTCCTCACATTACCTCAACGCCTTTCCAGCTCTCTCAAATCTCACCTCACCTCACCATACCTCACTCATTTAGCATAACCTTAACTCACCACAATTCCTAACATCACCCAATCTCCTCACCTCCTCATGTCACTTCACCTCAATCACCTAAACTCACCCCACATCCTCACCTCCAAAAGTCACCTCCTCCCCAGACCATACCTCCTCACCTCTTCACGTCTGTTCCCTTCTTCCTTATCTCACCAACTTCACTTCACCCCACTCACATCACCTCACCACAACCCTCACCTCACCTCACCTCCTCACATCATCTCACCTCACCTCACTTCACTCACCTCATGTCACCTCACCTCACCTCAATTCTAAATTCCCTCACCACCTGAACCCGCCTCAATTCTCCTCACCTCACCTTTCCTCACCTCACCTACTCACCTCCTAACCTCATCTCACCTCCTCAACTCACCTGACCTCACTCATCTCACCTCATCTCCTCTCCTACTCACATCACAGCAACTACTTTCCAGCTCACTCAAAACTCACCTCACCTCACCTGACTTCACTCATTTCACCTAACATTTACTCACCTCAATTCCTCACCTGACCCAATCTCCTCACCTCGTCATGTCACTTCACCTCCCTCACCTAAACTCACCTCAACTCACATCACCTCCCTTCATGTAACCCCAATTCTTCACCTCAACTCCTCACCTCACCTCACTTCAGTTTGCCTCACCTCACCCTACGTCCTCAACACCTGACATCACCTCAGTTCATCCTTAACTCAATTCACTTCACCTCACTTACCTCACCTCACAGCCTTCCTCACCTCACCTCAACACCTCATATCATCTCCTCAACACACCTCACTTTCCCACATCAACTCACCTCATTCAATTCACGTCTCTTCTCCTCACCCCAATTTCTCAGATAACCTCACCTCCACAACTCCACCTCACCTCACTCACTTCACTTCAATTTTCACCTCACCTCACAAGAAACCTCACCTCAACTCACTGATTTCACATTACCTCCACTCACCTCGATTACCTCACCTCGCCTCCTACCCTCGTCATGTATCTTCAGCTCACTCACCTCACCTCAATTCTAACCTCACCTAATCCCCTCAAACCGCCTCAACTCTCCTCACCTCCCCTCACCTCACCCTACCTCACCTGCTCACATCCTCGAATTTCATAAACTCCACCTCACCTCACTAAACTCACATCAGCAAAATCCTCACCTCACCTCAACTCCTCACTGTACCTCACTTCAATTGACCTCACCTCACCTTACATCCTCAACTCCTGACGTCAGCTCAGTACATCATTTCCTCATTCAAATCACTTGAACTCACTTACCTCATCTCACAGCCATCCTCACCTCACTTCACCTTTTCACATCACTTCCTCAGGTAACCTCACTTCCTCACCTCACCTAACCTCACCTCAATTCTAACCTCCCCTGATCTCCAAAACCCGCCTAAATTCTCCTCACTGCCCCTCACTCCATCTCTCCTCACCTCACCTCACTTACGTCAGCTCTCCTCAACTAACCTCAATTCCTCCCTTCTCACATAAACTCACCTGCTCATCACACCTCCCCTTCGCATTTCACAACAGCTCACCTCAACTCACCTCACTCACTTCACCTCACCTCAATTCCTCCTCTCAACTACTTACATCACATGCACTCCTCACCTCAACTCATTTCACTCACATCACCTCACCTAAATTCCCCACATCAACTCACTTTCTCACCTCCTCACGTCACCACCCCTCACCACACTAACCTTACCTCACATCCTCAGCGCCCCTCGTCTGAATTAACCCCACCCCATCTGACTTCACCTTCTCACTTCCTCACATAACCTCACCCCAACTCATTTCACCTTACTAACCTCACGTCACCTCTCCTCTTCACGTCACCTCACTTACTTTTCAGCTAATTCCAATTCAACTCACTCATCTCATCGAACCTCAATCCTTAACTCACCTCACCTCATCTCCTCACCCTTCCTCACCTCACCTCACCTCACTTCACTCACTTAACGTCTTCTCACTTCACCTCATTTCCTGCTCAGCTCACCTCAAAACTCCTCATAATACCGGAACTCCTCCTCACCTCATTCACTTCAGATCACAACCCTGACCTCACCCTCTCACCTCACGTCACCTTAACCACCTAAACTCACCTCCTCACATCACCTTAACTTATCTCACAACTCACATCACTCACCTCACACCACACATCACCACACTCACCTCATCTCAATTACTCAATCACCTCACCTCCTCCCCTCCTCACTTCACCTCCCCTCACTTCACCACACCTTACCTCATCCCCTCCTCATGTCGCCTCACTTGCTCCTTAGCTCACACATTTCACTTCTCCTAACATCACCACAATACTCACCTCAAGACACCTCCTAAAATTGGGTCACCAAACCTCACCTCCTCACCTCAACTCAACCCACTCACAACATCTCACCCGAATTCCTCAGCTCACCTCACCTCCACAACTTCTCATCTCACTCACTTCACTTCTCTCACTTCACCTCAAACCTCACTTCAGCACACCTCCTCACCTTCTCACTTCAACTCACCTCATCTCACTCATTTCACCTTACCTCCACCCACCTCAATTACTCACCAGACCTCACCTCCTCAACTCACCTCACTTCACTTACTTCATATATCTTCACCTCACACCGATTCCTCAGCTCACCTAACCTCCACACTCCTCCTCATGTCACTCAATTCATTTCACTTCTCTCACCTCACCTCAAACCTCACCTCAACTCACCTACTCTTCCCATCACAAATCACCTCATCTCACTAATTGCCCGTTACCTTCACTCACCTCAATAATTCACGTCACCTCCTCCCCTCCTCATGTCACTTCTCATTACTCACCTCACCTCACCTCACATGCTCAGCTCCTGACATCATTTATTCTCTTCACCTCACTCACCGCACCTCACCTCAATCCTCACCTCATCTCACCTCCTCAAGTCATCTCCACAACTCACCTCCACTCGTCACCTCACTTCACCTCATTCAATAAACCCCTCTTCACCTCACACCAATTCTTCAACTCACCTCATTTCCACACCTACTCCTCCCCTGGCACTCTTCACTTCACTTCTCTATCTTGAAATCACCACAAACCTCACATCGCTTCACCTCCTCACCTCACCTCAGCTTATCATCTTGTCACCAAATCTCACTTTACCTCACCTCACCAAACCTTACAACATTTCCTCACCTCCTCACGGCAATGCCCCTCCTAACCTCAACTCACCTCATTACCTCACATCACCTCAACTCCATTTGTCAAACCAACTCACTTCCTGAACTCTAAACGTCACATCCCCTCACCTCCCCTCACCTCACACACCTCACCTAAACTCAACTCCTCATCTCACCTCATTTTGCCCTAACCTTCCACTTCACTTCACCCCACTCACCTGCCCTCACCACAATCCTCACCTCCCCTCACTTCCTCAAATCATCTCACATCACCTCACCTCCGAACCTCAACTCAACTCACTCACTTCACCTCACCCCTATACCTCAGCTCACTTCACGTCCAAACCTCCTACTCATCTCACTCACTTCACTTCTCTCACCTCACCTCAAAATTCATGTCATGTCACCTCCTCATATTCTCACCTCAACTTACCTCACCTCACTCATTTCACCTTTCCTTCACTCACCTTGAATACTCAACTCACCTGATCACATCCTCCACTTATGTCACTTCACCTCACTCACCTGCCCTCATCTGCTCACCTCCTCACTTCCGTCACTTCAACTCACCTCGCTCACCTCACCTCACCACCTCTACTCACCTCACTTCACTGCTTTTCAGCTCACTCCCTTCACTTCAAGTCACTCACCTCATCTAACCTCAAATGTTACCTCACTCACCTCATCTGCACACCACACCTCACCTCACCTTACCTCCTGGTCATCATCTCACCACACTGCACATCCTCACCTCACGTCTCCTCACACTACATCTCCCCAGTTCCTCAGCAAACATCACTTACACAATTCCTCCTAAAGTCACTCATTTCACTTCACTTCTCTCACCTCACTTCACCTCACCTCACTTCATCCCACGTCAACTCACCTCACCTCACTCATTTCAACTTAACACCACTCACCTAAATTTCTCACCACACCACACCTCCTCCCCTCCTCATGTCACTTCACCTCACTAACCTCATCTCATCTCACCTGCTCACCTCCTCGCATCTTGTAAACTCCTCCTCACCACACTAAACTCGCCTCACCGCAATCCTCACCACACGTAATGTCCTCACATCACCTCACACACCACACCTCATCTCACCTCAATAACTCACCTACACAAATCCTCACATCACCTCACCTCCTCCTGACGTCACTCCCTTCACTTAACTTCACTCACCTCAACTCAGCATTCCTAACCTCACCTACACACCTCCTCAACTCCTCACCTCCTCAACTCACCTCACCTCACTCACCTCACCACAATCCTCACCTCCCCTCACCTCCTCAAAGCATCTCCTCACATCAACTCACTACACTCACCTCATGTCCCCTCACCTCACCTCAATGCGTCACTTCACCTCACATCCATACCTCGTCAGGTCACCTCCCCTCACTTCACCTCACCTCACCTCCTCATCCCCACAAGTCACCTTACTTCCTCCTTACCTCACTCACTACACTTCACCTCACACTTCTCACCACAGTCATCACATCACCACACCTCCTCACTACATCTCCCCACCTCACCTCACTTCCTTACTTCTCCTCACCTCACATAACCTCTCTTCACCTCACCCCAATTCTTCACCTCAACTCCTCACCTCACCTCACTTCAATTGACCTCACTTCACTTTACCTCCTCTACTCCTGACCTCATCTCAGTTCATCCTTACCTCACTCAAATCACTTCACATCACTTGTCTCACCTCACAGCCTTCCTCACCTCACATCACTTCCTCACATGAACTCCTTAGGTGACCTCACTTCCTCACCTCATCTCACCTCACTCAATTCACGTTTCTTCACTTCACCCCAATTTCTCAGATCCCCTCCCCTCCACAATTCTCTTCAACTCTCTGACTTCACTTATCTCACCTCACCTCAGCACAAACCTCACCCCAACTCACCTCCTCACATTCTCACCTCAACTCACCTCCCTTCACTCATTTCACCTTATGTCCACTCACCTCAAATTCACACCTCACATCACCTCATCCCCTCCTCATGTCACTTCACTTCACTCACCTCAACTCACCTCATCTGCTCACCTCCTCCCTCTCACATCCTTAACTCACCTCACCTCAAGTCCCTTACTCACATCACCTCACCGCTTTTCAGATCACTCCTCTTCAACTCACTCACCTCATCTAAACTCCAACGTTCGTCACCTCACCTCATCTCCACACCACTCATCACCTCACCAATTCACATCTTTTCGTCACCTCAACGCATATCCTCACCTCACCTCTCCACATCCCACACCACCCCAGTTCCTCAGCTCACCTTACTTCCACACCTCCTCATCATGTCACTCATTTCCCTTCACTTCTCTCACCTCACTTCACCACACTTCACTCACTTTACCTCACTTCACCTCACCCCAATTCTGCCCCTCAACTCCTCACCTAACCACACCTCTTCACCACACCTCAACTTATCTCACCACAGCTCATGTCATCTCACCTCACTCATTTCACCTTACCTTAATTCCTCCTCTCCTCACCTCCTCACATCACATGCACTCCACACCTCACCTCAAATGACTCACTTCACGTCATCTAAATCCTTCACTCCAACTGACTTCCTCACCTCCTCACGTTACCACAACTCACCACACATTTTAACATGACCTCCTCAGTTCACCTCGCCTGAATTGACCTCACTTAAACCCACTTCACCTTCTGACTTCCACACGTCACTGCACCCCAAATTATGTCACCTCACTCACCTCACATCACTTCCTCTCCTCCTCACATCACCTCACTTCCTTTTCAGCTCACTCACTGCTCAACTCACTCACCACACTGAAACTCATTCCTTACTTCACCTCACCTCACCTCATCTCACACCTCACCTCACCTCACCTCACTTCACTTACCTAACCTCTTCTCACTTCACCTCAATTCCTGCTTACCTCACCTCCACAACTCCTCACATCACCTCACATCCTTCTCACCTCATTCACTTCAGTTCACAAATCTCACATCACCCTCACAACCCATGTCACTTTACCGAACTAACCTCACCTCTTCACCTCACCTCAACTTATCATCTCACCCAAAACCACCTCACTTCACCTCACTCACCTCACATCACCACACTCACCTCATGTCACCCCACATCAATTCCTCAAGTCACCTCACCTCCTCGGCTACTCACTTCACCTCCCCTCAGTTCACACAACGAACCTCCTCGCCTTCTCATTTCACCTCAATTCCTCCTTAGCTCACACAATTCAATTCACCATACCTCCCCACAATACTCAACACAACTCACCTCCTCATACGTCACCACACCTCACCTCCTCACCTCACCTCACCTCAGGCTGGAAGTCCAGGGAAACTTCGTTCCCCGTCGCTAGTGCCGCCAGCACCCATTGACAAGAGAAAAGCACTTGCAATCTGTAGCAGTCTTGGAGAGGGGGGGCAGTGAGGGAACAACAGCACCCCGGTGGGCTCATCCCTGCAGGCTGGATGTCGTAGGGAACTTGGGTCCCCTTGGCTAGTGCAGCCAGCGCCCAGGTAAAAGAGAAAATTGCGCACCGTTTGTAGCAGTCTCGGAGAGGCAGTTGGCTTGGCAAGGGAACACCAGCGCACCAGGGCTCAGACCTGCAGGCTGGAAGTAATGGGGAACTTTGGTCTTCTTCGCTATTGACAGAAAGAAGGGAGCAACCACGCTGGAACATTATACAGAAAACAAAAGTGTCCCATTAATTCGTACTTAAACGGCGTTGCTGCAGGTGCGAATTAGTGGAGCAAGAGCGACATCTACAGCACGTGCAGAGAATCCATTCCAGAGCCCAGCTTACATAAGTGGCACCTGCAGCGACCACTCCTGCCAGCATGACAAGACAGAAGTAATTGATACAGACAAAGTTCACCAAGATTCAGAGCCCCTCTGAGAATGAATCTGAAGAGATGGAAATGCAGAATCTTCGTGAAAAAGAATTCAGAATAAAAGTCATAACCATGTTGATGGATATACAGAGAAATATGCAAGAGCTAAGGGAGGAAGGGAGGGAGGTCAGGAAAGGTAATGCAGAAATGAGACAAGCCATTGACGGGCACTGAGGCAGACGGGAGGAGATGTAAGACACTGTAAATGCAATAAAAATCAGAGAAAAGGAACAAAGAGCAGCTGAGGCAGAGAGAGATAAAAGGATCACCATGAATGAAAGAATATTAAGAGAACTGTGTGACCAATTCAAAAGGAACAATATACACATTAGAGGAGTACCAGAGGAAGAAGAGAGAAAATGGGATACAAAGTACCTTTGAAGAAATAATTGCTGAGAACTTCACCATGCTAGGGAAGGGAATAGTCTCACAGTCCATGGAAGCCCACAGATCTCCTCAAACAAGGGACCCCAGGAAGACAACACCAAGACACATAATAATTATAATGGCAATGATCAAAGACAAGGACAGAGTATTAAAGGCAGCGAGAGAACGAGAAAAGATCACCTTCAAGGGAAAACCCATCAGACTAACATAAGACTTCTCAACAGAAACCTTACAGGCTAGAATAGAATGGCATGATATATTTAACGCAATGAAACAGAAGGGCCTTGATCCAGGAATACTGTATCCAGCAGAATTATCATTTAAATATGATGGCAGGATTAAACAATTTTCAGACAAGCAAAAGCTGAGAGAATTTGCTTTCCATAAACCACCTCTACAAGACATCTTAAAGGAACTGCTCTAGAGGGAAGCACTCCAAGGCTAAAAAGCTGTCACCAGAGAAAATAAAATCATAGCAAAGAAAGCAGACCATCCAAATACTAACTAAAAGCAAAGAATATAACACCTAGTATATAAAGAATGGAGGAGGAAGATTAAGAAGGGAGAGAAATAAAAAAACACCAGACTGTGTTTACAACAACTTAACAAGAAAGTTAAGTTAGATTGTTAGATAGAAAAGAAGCAACCTCTGAACCTTTGGTAACCACGAATCTAAAGCCAGCAATGGCAATAAGTACATATCTATCGATCATCACCCTAAACGTAAATTGACTGAATGCACCAATCAAAAGACACAGATTAACAGAATGGATAAAAAACAAGATCCGTCCATATGCTTCCTACAAGAAACTCACCTCAAACGCAAAGATATCCACAGATTAAAATGAAAGGGATGGAAAAAGATATTTCATGCAAAAAACAAAGAGAAAAAAGCAGGTGTTGCAGTACTTGTATCAGACAAAATAGACTTCAAAATGAAGAAAGTAGCAAGACATAAAGAAGGACATTACATAATGATAAAGGGGTCAATCCAACAAGAAGACATTACCATTAAAAATATATATGTCCCCAACACAGTTGCGCCGGCATTTCTGAAACAATTACTAACAGAATTAAAGGAGGAAATAGACAGCAATGCATTCATCTTAGGTGACTTCAACACACCACTCACCCCAAGGGACAGATCAAGCAGACAGAAAATAAGTAAAGACACAGAGACACTGAACAACACACTAGAAGAGATGGACCTAGCAGACATCTACAGGACTCTACACACAAAAGCAATGGGATACACATTCTTCTCAAGTTCTCATGAAACATTTTCCAGAATAGACCACATACTAGGCCACAAAAAGAAACTCAGTAAAATGGCAAATATTGAAATTATACCGACCAACTTCTCGGATCATAAAGGTATTAAACTAGATTAAACTTTAGAAAGAAAACAAAAATGCTCACAAATACATGGAGACGTAACAACATTGTCCTAATTAATCAATGGGTCAATGACCAAATCAAAACAGAAATGAAAGAGTATATGGAGACAAATGACCACAACACAAAGGGACAGCTTCTGTGGGATGCAGCAAAGGCAGTTCTAAGAGGAAATTATATTGCAATCCAGGCCTATCTAAAGAAAGAAAATCATTCCCAAATGAATAGTCTAAAGACACAATTACTGAAATTAGAAAAAGAACAATAAATGAGAACCAAAGTCACGAGAAGGGGGGACATAATAAAGAATAGAGAAGAAATAAATAAAATTGAGGAGAAACAAGAGCTGGTCCTTTGAAAAAATAAACAAAATAGATTAAACCCTTGCCACACTCATTAAAAGAAAAAGAGAATCTACACACATAAACAGAATCAGAAGTGAGAAAAGTAAAATCACGACGGATCCCACAGAAATGCAAAGAATTATAAGAGAATATTATGAGAAGCTATATGCTAAGAAGCTGGAAAACCTAGAAGAATTGGACAACTTTTTAGAAAAATACAAACACCAACCCTGACCATACAAGGAACAGAAAAACTAAACAGACCAATCACCAGCAACAAAATAGAAGCGGTAATCAAAAAACACCCCAAGAACAAACCCCCGGACAAGATGGAATCACCTCTGAGTTCTACCAGACATATAGGGACGAAATAACACCCATCCTCCTTAAAGTTTTCCAAAAAGTAGAAGAGGAGGGAATACTTCCAAACTCATTCTGTGAAGCTAGCATCACTCTAATACCAAAACTAGGCAAAGACCTCACCAAAAAAAAAAACTATAGACCAATATCCCTGATGAACGTGGATGCAAAAATACTCAAAAGAATATTAGCAAACCGAATTCAAAAATACATCAGGACGATCATACACCATGATCAAGTGGGATTCATCCCAGTGATGCAAGGATGGTACAACATTCGAAAATCCATCAACATCATCCACCACATCAATAAAATGCAAAAACCACATGATCATCTCCATAAATGCTGAAAATGCATTTGACAAAATTCAGCATCCATTCATGATTAAAGCTCTCAAGAAAATGGGTACAGACGCCAAGTACCTCAACATCATAAAGCCCATATATTACAAACCCACAGCTAACATCATAATTAATGGCGAGAATCTGAAAGCTTTTTGTCTAAGATCGGGAACAAGACAGGGATGCCCACTATCTCCACTTTTATTCAACATAGTACTGGATGTCCTTGCCACGGCAATCAGACAAAACAAAGACATACAAGGCATCCAGATTGGTAAAGAAGAAGTCAAATTGTCACTATTTGCAGATGACATGACTTGTACATAAAAAACAATAAAGACTGCACTCCAAAACTACTAGAACTAATATCTGAATTTAGCAAAGTTGCAGGATTCAAAATTAACACACAGAAATCTGTTGCTTTCCTATACACTAATGATAAACTAACAGAAAGAGAAATCAGAAAAACAATTCCATTCACAATTGCATCAAAAAAATAAAATACCTAGGAATAAACTTAACAAAGGACGTGAAACACCTGTATCCTGAAATCTACACGACATTCCTAAGAGAAATTAAAGAAGACACTAACAAATGGAAATGCATCCCATTCTCTTGGCTAGGAAGAATAAATATTGTCAAAATGTCTATACTACCCAAAGCAATCTACAGATTCAACACAATCCCTATCAAACTACCAACAGCTTTCTTCAATGAACTCGAACAAATAATTCTAAAATTCATATCCACCACAAAAGACCCCGAATAGCCAAAGCGATCCTGAGAAGGAGGAATAAAACAGGGGGAATAACGCTCCCTGACTTCAAGCTCTACTACAAAGCCACAGTAAACAAGACAATTTGGTATTGGCACCAAAACAGACCCACAGACCAGTGGTACAGAATAGAAAATCCAAACATCAATCCAAACACATACAGTCAATTAATATTTGATAAGGGAGCCTTGGATATACATCAGCAGGTGGTGTTGGAAATACTGGACACTACATGTAAGAGAATGAAATTGGACTACTGTCTAGCCCCATTCACAAAGGTAAACTCAAGGTGGATCAAAGACCTTAATGTAAGTCATTAAAGTATAAAACTCTTAGAAAAAAATATAGGCAAAATCTATTGGACATAAACATGAGCGACTTCTTCATGTACATATCTCCCCGAGCAAGGGAAACAAAAGATAAAATGTACAATTGTGTCTATATTAAGCTGAAAAGCTTCTGTACAGCAAAGAACACCATCAGTAGAAAAAAAAGCCTTCCTACAGTATGGGAGAATATATTCATAAATGACGTATCCGATAATGGGTTGACATCCAAAATACATAAAAACTCAAGCACCTCAACAAACAAAAAGCAAATAATCCATTTAAGAAATGGGCAGAGGACATGAAAAGACACTTCTCCAAAGAATAATTTCAGATGGCCAACAGGCACAGGAAAAGATGCTCCACATCCCTCATCATCGGAGAAATAAATGCAGATTAAAACCACAATGAGATATCACCTCACACCAGTGAGAATGGCCAACATCCAAAACACAAACAACAACAAATATTGGCGAGGATGTGGAGAAAAGGGAACCCTCCTACACTGCTGGTGGGACTGCAAATTAGTTCAACCATTGTGGAAAGCAGTATGGAGGTTCCTCAAAAAACTAAAAATATAAATAACATTTGACCCAGGAATCCCACTCCTAGGAATTTACCCTAAGAAGGCAGCAGCCCAGTTTGAAAAAGACAGATGCACCCCTATGTTTATTGCAGCACTATTTACAATAGCCAAGAAATGGAAGCAACCTAAGTGTCCATCAGTAGATGAATGGATAAAGAAGATGTGGTACATATATACAATGGAATATTATTCAGCCACAAGAAGAATACAAATCCTACCATTTGCAAAAACAGGGATAGAGATAGCGTGTATTATGCTCAGTGAAATAAGTCAAGCTGAAAAAGACAAATACCAATGATTTCACTCATATGTGGAGTATAAGAACTAAGGGAAAAAAACTGAAGTAAAAAGACAGCAGTAGACTCACAGAACCCGAGAACGGACAAATAGTTACCAAAGGGAAACGGACTGGGGAGGATGGGTGGGAAGGGTGGGGTGATGTGGTAGAAGTGACATTACGATTAGCAGATGTAATGTTCGGGGGGCACGGGGAGGGCTGTAAAACCCAGAGAGGACAAGTAGTGACTCTATGGCATCTCACTAATCTGATGGACAGTGACTTCAATGGGGTTGGGGGGTTGAACCTGATGAATGGGGTAGTACAATCACAATAGTATCACTCATTTAATTGTAGATTAATGATATCAAAATAAACTAAAAAATAGAAAAAAATGTTATGTTTGCTTCATAAAATAAGTTGATGATTGAAAAAAAAATAGCTCACCTCACCTCACCTCCTCCCCTCCTCGTGTCACTTCACCTCACTCAACTCACCTCACTTCACATGCTCACCTTCTCGCATCTCATTAACTCCTCGCCTCACTCACATAACCTCATCTCAATACTCACCTCAACAAACCTCCTCACATCAGCTCACACACCACACCTCATCTCACCTACATACCTCACGTCCACACCTCCTCACGTCACCTCACCTCCTCCTGACCTCACAGCCTTCCCTTCACTTCACTCTCCTCACCTCACCCCTCCTCACCTCAACTCACCCCCTCATATCATCTCACTTCACCTGACCTCCTCACCTCACCTCACACCATTTCACCTCACGTCACCTACTCACCTCCTCACCTCAACTAACCTCCTCAACCCAGGCCACTTCACTCACCTCACATCACCTCCTATCCTACTCACATCACCTCACCTCCTTTTCCGCTCACTCACCTCACTTCAACTCTCTCACCTCATCTAACCTCAATCCCAACCTAACCTCACCTCATTTCATCTCCTCACCCCTCGTCAGCAAACCTCACATCACCAAACTCACTTCACCTCTCCTCACCTCAAGTCAATTCCTCACCCCCAAACACCTCCACAAATCCTCCCATCAGATATTCCGTTAACCTCACTCACTTCACTTCACTTCACTCAACACACCTCCTCACCTCACCTCATCTTACCCACCTGAACTCACCTCCTCACATCACCTCACATTACCATCTTCTCACAATGCAACACACCCCACCTCTCCTCAACTCTTCACCTCACCTCAACTCCTCACCTCCTCACATACTCACGTCTCCTCACCTCCTTTTCAGCTCACTCACCTCGCCTCAACTCACTCACCTCATGTGAATTCACCTCACCTCAAGTCCTAACCTCACCTCCTCACCTCCTCACATCACCTGAACTCACTTCACCTCACCTTACCTCCTCACCTCCTCACGTCATCTCACTTCCTATTTACCTCACTCCACGTCACCTCACCTCACCAAAATACACACCTCACATCACCTCCTCACATCATCTCACCTCACTTCACTCAGTTCACCTCTCTTCCCCTCACCCAATACCACAGCTCAGCTCACACCCTCACAACCTCTTCACCCCACTCACTTCTCTCACAACACCTCACCTCAAACCTCACCTGATGTCAGCTCCATTTCTCCCCATAAATCACATCACCTCTCTCATTTCAGCTTACCTCAACTCACCTCAATTCCTCACCTCCTCAAGTTCTCATATCACATCACCTCACTCACCTCACCTCACCCCACCTGCTCACCTCCACACGTCATGTAAACATCTCCTCACCTCACTCCCCTCACGTCACATCAATCCACACCTCACCACACCTCAATTCACTTCACACACCAGACCTCATCTCATCTAAATTCCTCTTCTTACCACACCTCCACACCTCCAGACGTCACCTCACACCTTCCTGACCTCACTCACTTCCTTTCAATTCACTCACCTCACCTCACCGCGTTCCTCACCTCACCTCACTTCACTCACATCACTTCTCTCACCTCACTTACTCACCTCACGTCACCTTATCCACTCAACCTCACCTCACCACACCTCACCTTATCATCATCTCACCACAACACTTCTCACCTGACATCTCACTCATCACCTTACACAACATACCTCATCTCACCTCAATACCTCACCTCCAAACCTCCTCACCTCACCTCACCTCCTCCTGACCTCACTCCTTCACTTAACTACACTCACCTCACCTCACCTTTCCTCACCACACCTCACCTCCTCAACTCACCTCACCTCCTCACCTCACGTCACATCCATCAACCTCACCTCCTCACCTCAACTCACATTATCAACTTCTCACCACATCTCAGCTCACCTCACCTCACACACTTCACCGCAACTCACCTCACCTCAATTCATCACGTCAACTCCTCATGTCAAATCCCCTGCTCACTTAACCTCACCTCTCTAACCTGACATCACTTCATATCAACTCATGTCCTCACCTCACCTCCTCACCTTCTCAGGTCACCTCCCTTCACCTCACCTCACTTTACATCATCAACTCCTCACGTCACTTCTCTTCCTCCTTATCACACTCACTTCACTTCAAATAACTCACCTCACCTCACCACAATCCTCCCTTCACCTCACCTCACCTCACTCACTACACCTCTCTTCATCACACTCCAATTCCTCAGCTCACTGCACATCCACACCTCCTGCTCCCCTAACTCACTTCACTTCTCTCAACTCTCCTCAAACCTCACCTCACCACAACACCTCATCTTATCACCTCACCTCAGTTCAGTCAATTCCCTTTACCTCAATTCACCACAATTCCTCACCTCACCTCACCTCCTCACCTCCTTATGTCACAGTGCCTCACCTCCTTTCACCTCACTCACCTCACCTTATCTACTCACCTCCTCCTGTCACCTCACTCCATCCTTACCTCCCTCACAACACTTCACCTCCCTCACCTCCCCTCAAAACAATACGCACTTCACCACACCTCCTGACAACATCTCACTTCACCTCACCTCCTCACCTCACCACACCTCACCTACTCACCTCCTCACGTCACCTCACCACCCCAACTCATCTCACTTCCTCTCCTCCTCACATGCCCTGAACTCTTTCATCTCTCTCACTTCAGTTCAACTCACCTCATCTCACTTCAATTCTAACGTCATCTCAAGTCCTCAACTCATCACCTCAGCCCTCCTAACTTCAACTTACCTCACCTCACTCACTTCACCTCTTTTCATCTCACCTCAATTCCCCAACTCTCCTCACTTCCACAACTCACATCACCTCACTTCCTCCTCACCTCACTCGCTGCAGTTCATTCACCTTACTTCCTCGCCTCACTTCACCTTACCCACCTAATCTCACATCCTCACTTCACCAACGTTATCATCTTCTCACCACAAATCACCTCACCTCAGCCCACGTCACCCCAATTCCTCAACTACTCAACTGCTCACGTAAACTCCATTCACCTCCCCTCACCTCACTCACCTCACCTTAAGTCCTCACCGCCTCACGTCACCTCACTTCGACCTTACATCATTCACTTCACTTCACCTCACTCAGCTCACCTCACCACAATCCTCAGCTCATCTCATCCCCTCACATCATCTCCTCACCTCACCTCACCACCTCACTTCATCTCTCCCCAATACACCTGAACTATACCCCACACACTTCACTTCACACACCACACCTATCCTCAAATCTCACCTCACCTCCTCATCTTCTCACTTCACCTCACCTCACTCATTTCACCTTACCTCAACTCTCCCCAATTCCTCACCTCACCTCACCTCTTCACCTTCTCATGTCCCTTCACCTCACTCAACTCACCCCCTCTCACTTCCTCACCTCCTCAAGTCACCTCCCCTCACCTCATCATACATCCTCAACTACTCACGTCACTGCACTTCGACCTTACATCATTCACTTCACTTCGCCTCACTGACCTCACTTCACCACAATCCTCACCTCACCTCACCTCCTCACATTACCTCCTCACCTCAATTAACCTCACCTCACCTTACCTCACTGACTCATCTCCTCAGGTCAACTAATCTCCTCTTCTCCCCTCACCTCACTCACCTCCCCTCACCTCTTCTCACGTTGCCACACATCACCTCACTCCACTACAACTCACTCACATCATCTCACCTCAATCCTAAACTAACCACACCCCCTCACCTCTCCTCGTCACCACTCCTCACCTAACCTCATTCACTTCACCTCTCCTCACCTCACTTCAATTCCTCAACTCACCTCACTTCAACAACTCAACACATCATCTCACATCCTCCTCATCTCACCCACTTCACTTCACTCACCTCATCTCAACTCACATCACCTTACCACCTAACCTCACCTCCTCACCTCACCTAACCTTATCATCTTCTTAACTCGCATAACCTCATTCACATCACTGCACCACATTTCCTCACCTCAACACAATTCCTCACCTCCTCATGTCACCTCCCCTCACCTCATATGAACTCCTCACATCTTCATGGCTCCTCACTTTGTCCTTACCACAGTCACTTCATTCCACCTCACTCACCTCACCACACCAGAATCCTCACCTCACCTAAACTCACCTCCTCATTTCACTTCACACCAATTCAACTCACTTCACCTCACCACACCTGCTCACCTCAACGTGTCACCTCACCTCAACTCACCTGACCTCACTCAAATCGGCTCACCTCTCCTCCTCATGTCACCTCACCTCCTATTCAGCTCACTCCTCTACATGTTACTCACCTCATCTGACCTCAATTCTTAACACACCTCAACACCTCACATCATCTCCTCACCTCAAATCACCTCGTCACCTCACTTCACTCACTTCAACTCAACCAAATTCCTCAACTCACGTCAGCTCCACACCTCCACCTCACCTCACTAACTTCACTTCACTTCTCTCACCTCACCTCACCTCAAACCTCACATCAGATCACCTCCTAATCTTCTCACCTCAACTCACATCACCTCACTGATTTCACCTTACGTCCACTCACCTCAATCTGTAACCACACTTCACCTCCTCTGCTACACATGTCACTTCACATCAATCCCCTCACCACACCCCCCTGCCCACCTCACGTCATGTAACCTCCTCCTCACCTCACTCACCTCATCTAAACTTAATGCTCCCGTCACTTCACCTCGTTCATCACACCACATCTCACCTCAATATCTCACCTCCACACCTCCACACCTGACCTCAACTACTCCAGACCTCTCTCACATCACTTCACTCACCTCACCTCAAAACATTCCTCATGTCACCTCACCTCCTCATAACATCTGACCTCACCTCAGCTCCTCACCTCAACTCACACCAATATATCACACCTCTCCTCACCTATTCAACTCCTCACATCACCTCACCTCCTCAACTCACCTCACCTCACTCACCTCACCTCCTCTCATATCACCTCACCTTTTCAGGTTACTCCATGCAAATCACTCACCTTATCTAACTTCAATATTAACCTCATCTCAACTCACCTCATCTTCTCACCCCTCATCACCTCACCTCTCTTCACCTCTCCTCACCTCACCTCAATTACTCACCTCACTTCACCTCCACCTCACCCCACTCACTTCACTTCACTTCTCTCACCTAAACTCCTCACCTCACTTCACCTTACTCACCTAAACTCACCTACACAACTCACCTCACTTTATCACCTCATTAAAACGCACCTCACCTCAACTCACACACTTCACCTCACCTCACTTCACTCACCACACATCAGTTCATATCACCTCCAATCCTCACCTTAGCTCACCTCCTCACCTCCTCATGTCACCTCCCTTCAACTCACCTCACCTTACCTCCTCACCTCCGCATGTCACCTTACTTCCTCCTTAACCCACCTCAATTCACCTCAGTCACCTCACCTCACCACAATCCTCACCTCATTTCAACCACTCACATCATCTCCTCACCTCACCCCACGTCTCACCTGACCTCATCTCAAAACACCACTCTTCACCTCACCCCAGTTCCTCAGCTCACCTCACCTTCGCAACTCCTCCTCTACTCATTCACTTCACTTCACTTATCTCACCTCACCTCACCTCAAATCACCTCCTCAACTTCTGACCTCACCTCACCTCAATCATTTCCCCTTACCTCAACACACCTCAATTCCTCACCTCACCTCACCTCCTCACCACCTCACATCACATCCTCTCCTCCCCTCACCTCACTCAAATCACTTCTATTCCCTAACCTCCCCTCACCACACTTCACGTCACTTACCCACCTAACCTCATCTCCTCACCTCTCCTCGCCTTATCATCTTCTCACAACATCTCACCTCACCTCAACTCACATCTATTCCTCAACTTCTCACCACCTCACGTCACCTCCCCTCCTCACCTCACCTCACATCACTCATCTCTCGTCACCTCACGTCCTCACGTCACGTCCCATTACCTCCCATCACCTCACTCCCCTCACCTTAAGTCCTCAACTCCTCACGTCTCCTCATTTCGTGCATACCTCAATCACATCACTTCAACTCACTCACCTCACGTCACCACAATCCTCACCCCAACTCACCTCCTCAAATCATCTTCTCACCTCAACTCACCTGATCACATCATCTCACCCATTTCACCTCACCTCACCTACTCACCTCCTCACGTCACCTCCCCTCTACAACTCACTTCACCTCCCTCACATCACCTCACCTTCTCTACTCCTCATGTCACCTCCTCTCCTTTCCATATCACTCACTTCACTTCAACACACTCACCTCATCTCACACCAATTCTAACTTAACTGCCCTTCCTCATCTCATCTCATCCCTCTTCACCTCTCCTCACACAACTCCACTCATTAAACTCTCCATATCACCACAATTCCTCATCTCCCCTCACATCCACAGCTCCTCACGTCACCTCCCCTCCTCCTCACCTCATTCACTTCACTTCAGTCACCTTACCTCATCACCTCATATCACCTTACGCACCTACACTCACCTCCTCACTTCATCTCACCTTATCATCTCACCTCAACTCACTTCACCTTACGTCATCTCAGCTCTCAATTCCTCACCTCTGCCCCTCCTCACATCACCTCCCCTCCTCACCTCACCTCACTTCACTCACCTCACATAACATCACGTCACCTCAATTTGTCACCTCACCTCACCTCCTCACGTCACCTCCCCACACCTCACCTCAACTTAACTCCTCACATCACATCAATTCCTCCTTAGCTCTCTCCACTTCACGTCACTCAACTCACCTCACCAAAATACTTACCCCACCTTACCTCCCCACATCATCTCCTCACCTCAACTCCTCACTTCACTTCTCCTACCTCACTACACTTCTCTGCAGCTCATCCCAATTCCACAGCTCACCACACCTCCACACCTCCCCCTCACCACACTAATTAAACTTCACTTTTCTCACCTCACCTCACCTCAAACCTCACCTAACCTCACCACCTCACCTCACCTCACCTCACTCATTTCAACTCACTTGAACTCACCTCAATTCCTTGACTCACCTCATTTCCTAATCTCCACATGTCACCTACCATCACCTCTCTCACCTCAGCTGACCTCCTCACCTCCTCACATCACCTCATTCCATCCTTACGTCACTCACATCAATTCAGCTCACTCACCTCACCTAACAAAACTCACCACACCTCACCTCCTCACATTATCTCCACACATCATCTCACCTCCACACCTCACCTTACCTCACAGAATTCACCTCTCTTCACCTCACCCCAATTCCGCAGCTCACCTCTCCTCCACACATCCTCCTAACCTCACACACTTCACTTCACTTCTCACCTCTCCTCACCTCAAATCGCACCTAACCTCACTCCATCAGCTTCTCAAATCACCTCACCTCACTCATTTCACCTTAGCTCCAGTCACCTCAATTCCACAGCTCACCGCACCTCCTCCATTACTAAAGTCACTTCACCTCCCTCACCTCACCTCACCTAAACTCCTCACATCCTTATGTCACTGCCCCTCACCTCCCTTCACTTAACTCACCTCACTTTAACTCCTCACCTCCTAACATCACCTCACCTGATCCTTACCCACTTCAATTCACATTGCTCACCTAACTTCACCACAATCCTCATGTCATCTCACCTCCTCACATCATCTCACCTCACCTCACTTTCTCACATCACCTCACGTCAATTCACCTCACCTCATTCACCTCACCTCATCTCCTCTGATCCTTATCCCACCTCACCTTTTCAGCTCACTCACTTCACTTCAACTCACTCACCTCACACTTCCTCACATCATCTCCTCAACTCACCTCACCTCCTCACATCACCTCACTCACTTCACCTCTCTTCATCTCAACCCAATTCCTCAGGTCAGCTCAACTCCACACCTCCTCTTCACCTCACTGACGTCACTTCACTTCTCTCACCTCACTTGACCTCAAACCTCACCTCAACTCACTTCCTCTTCTCACCACAACTAACCTCCCTCACTTATTTCAGCTTACCTCACCTCACCTGAATTCCTCACCTCACCTCACCTCCTCACCTCGTGATGTCACTTCACCTCACTTTCCCCACTTCACCTCACCTGCTCACCTCCTCATATCATGTAAACTCCTCTTCACCTCACTCACCTCAACTCATGTCAAACCTCATCACACCTCACCTCTTCATCTCTTCAACTCACCTCACCTCACTCATTTCACCTTACCTCAAATCACCAAAATTCCTCATCTCAACTCATCTCCTCAGCTACTCACGGCACCTCCCTTCACCTCCCCTCACCACATTCAATTCAGCATAACTCCACACCTCATCATATCACCTCACATCGTCCTTACTTCACTCACTTCACTTCACCTCACTCACCTCACCTCCACACAATCCTCACTAAACCTCACCTACTCACATTATCTCCTCATGTCACCCCACCTTCTCACCTCACCTCAACTCACTAAATTGCCCTCTCTTCATCTCAACCCAAATCCTCAGCTCACCTCAGCTCCACCCTCCTCCTCACTTCACTAACTTCACTTCAATTCTCTCACCTCACATAACCTCAAAGCTCACCTCACCTCATCTCACCTTACTCATTTCACCTTATCTCAGCTCACCTCAGTTCCTCAACTAAACAGCCCTCCTCAACTTCTCATGTCATTTTACATCACTCTCCTCACCTCACCTCACAAGCCCACGTCACATCCCCTCAACTGCCCCACCTCACTCATCTCACCTTACCTCCAAACCTCCTCATGTTACCTCACTTCATGCTTACCTCACCCATTTCACTTCACCTTACTCACCTCACTTCACCACAATCCTCACCTCACCTCACCTCCTCACCTTACCTCACTCACTTTACCTAAACACAATTCCTCAGCTCACATCACCTCCACACCTCCTCTTCACCTCAATTACTTCTCTTCACTTCTCTCACCTCACCTCACCTCATACTTCACCTCAGCTAACCTCCTCATCTTCTCACCTCAATTCACCTCACCTCTCACATTTCATCTTACCTCCACTCACCTCAATTACTAACCTCACTTCACCTCCTCGGCTCAAGTCACTTCAACTAACACACGTCACCTCACATCACCTACTCACCTCTTCACGCCTTTAGAATCTCCTCCTCACCTCACTCACCTCACCTCAGCTCAATCTTCTCCTCACCTAACCTCACTCACCACACCTCATCTCAATTCAATACCTCACCTCCACACCTCCTCACCTCACCTCCTCCTGACTGCAATCACTTCTCTTCACTTCACTCACCTCACATAACTTCATTCCTCTCCTAACCTCACCTCTTCACATCATCTCACCTCACCTCAGCTCCTCACCTCACCTCACCACATGTCACCTCACCTCACCTCTCCTAATCACCTCCTCAACTCACCTCACCTCACCCACGTCTCCTCACCTCCTCTCCTCACATCACCTAACCTCCTTTTTAACTAACTCCACTTCAACTCACTCACCTAATCTAACCTCAATCCTAAACTCATTGCACCTCACCCAATTCTCCTAATCCCTCCTCACCTCACCTCCACAACTCCTCACATCACCACACATCCTGCTCACCTCACTCACTTCAATTCACTTCACTCACCTCACCTTCTCACCTCACGTCACCTTACCCAACTAACCTCACATACTCAACTTACCTCACTTTATAATTTTCTCACCAGAACTCACCTCACCTCACCTCACTCATTTCACCTCACCTCAGTTAAGCACCTCACCTCACTTTACCTCCTCACCTCCTCAGGTCACCTCACATCCTCTTTACCTCACTCACTTCAATTCACCTCACTCACCTCACCTCACCACAATCCTCACCTCACATCACCCCTTCACATCAACTCCTCACATCACTTCACGTCCTCCTCTCACCTCCCCTCAATCAAATCACGTCACTTCACATCACCTCAAGTCGTCAACTCACCTCACATCCTCACGTCCTCACATCACCTCCCCTCAACTCACCTCACATTACGTCCTCCCCTCTTCACATCACCTCACTTCCTCCTTAACTCACTTCACTTCACCTCCGTCACCTTACGTCACAACAATCTTCACCCCACTTCACCTCCTCACATCTCCCTTTACCTCACGTCCTCAACTCACATCACCTCACCCAATACGCCTCTCTTCATGTCACCCTAATTGCTTAGCTCACCTCACGTCCACAACACCTCCTCCCCTCATTCACTTCAGTACATTCCTCACATCACCTCACCTAAAACCTCACCTGAAATCACCTCCTCATCTTCTCACCTCACCTCACATCACTCATCTCACAACAGCGCACCTCACATGAATTCCACATCTCACCTCCTCACCTACTCATGTCACATAACCTCATCTCCCATCACCTCATTCTCCTCACTTTACCTCCTAACCTCCTCACATCACCTCCCCTCCCCTCCGCTCACCGCACTCACGTCACTTTACCTCCTCAATTCCTCATGTCACCTAAATTCGTCATAAACTAACTCGCTTCACTTCACCTCACTCAACTCATCTCAGCACAATCCTCACCTCACCTCACCTCCTCACCTCATCTCACATCATGCCACGTCACCCCAATTCCTCAGCTCACCTCACTTCCACACATCCTCCTCAACTCACTTCAATTTGCTTAACTCACCTCACATCACCTCACCTCTTCTCACCTCAACTCACCTCACCTCACTCATTTTACCTTACATCACCTTACCTAAATTACTCACTTCACCTCACCTCCTCCTCTCCTCATGTCACTTCACCTCACTCATCTCACCTCACCTACTAAACTCCTCACATCACTTAAACTCTTCCGCATCTCACTCATCTCACCTCACCTCAATCCTCAACTCACCTCAATTTCTCACGTCACATCACCTCCTCCTGACCTCACTATCTTCAATTAACTTTACTCACCTCACCTCACCTGTCCTCACCTTACGTCACCTCCGCTCCTCAACTTACCCAAACACACCTACTCACCTTTGTTCCTCACCTCTTCACCTAACCTCACCTCACTTACCTCAACTCAACTACTCTCCTCACATCACCTCACCTCGTTTTCAACTCACTCACATCACTTAACAACATTCACCTCACCTCCTCATGGCACGTTACCTTACCATAAACCACACCTCCACACCTCACCTCACGTTATTATTTTCTCACCAAAAATCACCTTACCTCACATTACACACTTCACACACTTCACCTCACATCACCTCAACTCAATTCCTCACCTCCTCACCTCCTCACATCACCTACCCTACTCACCTCACCTCACCTCATTCACCTCACTTCACTTCACATCACCTCAGGTCCTCACCTTACCTCCTGACCTCCTCATGTCCCCTACCTGCACCTCAACTCACATTGCCACCTCAACACTCACATCACCTCACTTCCTCCTTACCACACACACTTCACATCACTCACCTAACTTCACCACAATCCTCACCTCACAACACCTCCTCACATAATCTACTAATGTCCCCTCACCTCCTCACCTCACCTCACCTCACTCACTACACCGTTATTCACCTCACTCCAATTCCTCAGCTCACCTCACCTCCACACCATATCCTCCCCTCACTCACTTCACTTCTCTCACCTCACCTCACCTAAAACCTCACCTCACCTCACCTCATCTTCTCAAATCACCTCAACTCACTCAATTCCACTTACCTCAACTCCCCTCAATTAATAACCTCACCTCCCCTCCTAACCTCATCACGTCACAAAACCTCCCCTCCCCTCACCTCACTCACCTTACCTCCTCAACTCTTAACGTCACCTCACCCTTCCTGACTTCACTCATCACTTAACCTCACTCACGTTTCCTCACAGCAATCCTCACTTCACCTCACATCATATCATACCCTCACCTCACCTCACCTCAATTCACCTCACCTCACTTCACATATATACCTCCTCACATCACCTCACTTCCTCAACTCTGCTCACCTCACACTGCGCCTCTTCTTCCACAGGTCCACTCAACTTATTTTCAACTCTCTCACTTCACTTCAACTCACCTCATCTCACCTCAATTCTAACGTCGTCTCGTCTCCTCAACTCATCTCCTCAACCCTCCCCACCTCACCTCACCTCAGCTCACTCACTTCACCTCTCTTCACCCCCCTCAATTCCTCATATCTCCTCACTTCCACAACTCCTCACATCACCTCACCAACACCTCACCTCAATCACTTCACTTCACTTCACTCAACTCAACTCCTCAACTCACGTCACCTTACACACGTAACCTCACCTCTTCACCTCACCTAACCTTATCATCTTCTCACGACAACTCACCTCACCTCACCTCACCTCACCTCAATTCCTCAACTCCTCAACTCCTGACGTCACCTTGCCTTCTCCCTTCACTTGACCTAACTCACCTCAGGTCACCTCACTTTAAACAAATTCTTACCTCACCTCATCACGTCCTCACCTCAACTCC
>JAVSCE010005906.1:0-105627 GCA_032199065.1 Smutsia gigantea | reverse complement strand
AGAAACTTATGTTATCTATGTGCTTATGAATGTGGACACCTGGCCACACTGAAGATAATTGGTTTGGTTTAGTCTGTTTTTTCGACCAGTGTACAGTGTAGGCCAATGTAAGCCTGATGTGCAGAGAAACCTTAAGCCTCATTCATCAAGGCAAAGGCTTTTTAGCATACCTCACACTGGTAGTAAAATTTTAGTTCTGTCGAAGTGTCTCTTATTCTATCATTTGACCCAAACTTCCAGAAATAAATTTACTTTCACTTCCTGGTATTCCTGAGGCATAGTACTTTAAGTGGCATGAGCAAAGTTTTCTTTATTATTTTCTTTATTTTTATTTTTTATTAAGGTATTATTGATATACACTCTTATGAATGTTTCACATGAAAAAACAATGTGGTTACTGCATTCACTCATGTTATCTTGTCCCCCGCATACCCCATTGCAGTCACTGTCCAACAGTATAGTAAGATTCCACAGAGTCACTATTTGCCTTCTCTGTGCTACACTGTCTTCCCAGTGATTCCCCACACCATGTGTACTAAACATAATACCCCATAATCCCCTTCTCCCACTCTCCCCACCTGCCCTCCTCCACTCCTCCCCTTTGGTAACCACTAGTCCTATCTTGGAGTCTGTGAGTCTGTTGCTGTTTTGTTCCTTCAGCTTTGCTTCATTGTTATACTCCACAAATGAGGGAAATCATTTGGTACTTGTCTTTCTCTGCCTGTCTTATTTCACTGAGCATAATATCCTCCAGTTCCATCCATGTTGTTGCAAATGGTAGGATTTCTTTCTTTCTTATGGCTGAATAGTATTCCATCGTATATAGTACCACTTTTTCTTTATCCATTCATCTACTGATGGACACTTACTTAGGTTGCTTCCATATCTTGGCTATTTTAAATAGTGCTGCGATAAACCTAGGGGTGCATATGTCTTTTTGAATCTGAGAAATTATATCCTTTGGGTAAATTCCTAGAGGAGGAATTCCCGGGTCAAATTGTTATTCTATTTTTAGTTTTTTGAGGAACCTCTATATTGCTTTCCACAATGGTTGAACTAGCTTACATTCGCACCAGCAGTGTAGGACGGTTCCCCTTTCTCCACATCCTCACCAGTATTTGTTTTTCTTAGTCTTTTCAATACTGGCGATCCTAAATGGTATGAGGTGATATCTCATTGTGATTTTTATTTGCATTTCCCTGATAATCGGTGATATGGAGAATCTTTTCATGTGCCGATTGGCCATCTGAATTTCTTCTTTGGAGAAGTGTCTGTTCATATCCTCCACCCATTTTTTAATCGGGTTATTTGCTTTTTGGTTGTTGAGGCATGTGAGTTCTTTATATATTTTGTTTGTGAACCCCTTGCTGGAAATTTTGTTTACAAATATATTCTCCCATTCTGTACAATGCCTTTTTGTTCTGTTGGTGGTGTCCTCTGCTGTAGAGAAGCTTTTTAGTTTGATGTAGTCCCATGTGTTTTTGCTTTTGTTTCCATTGCTTGAGGAGATGCATTCAGAAAAAAGTTGCTCATGTTTATATCAGGAGATTTTTGCCTATGTTGTCTTTTAAGAGTTTTATGCTTTCATAACTTACATTCAGGTCTTTGATCCATTTTGTGTTTACTCTTCTGTATGGGGATAGACAATAATCCAGTTTCATTCTTTTGCATGTAGCTGTCCAGTTTTGCCAACACCAGCTGTTGAAGAGGCTGTCATTTCCCTGTTGTATGTCCAGGGCTCCTTTATCATATATTAATAGACCATATATATTTGTGTTTATATCTGTGCTCTCTATTCTGTTCCATTGGTCTATGGGACTGATCTTGTGTTAGTACCAAATTGTCTTGATTACTGTGGCTTTGTAGTAGAGCTTAAAGTAAGGGATCATAATCCCCCCAGCTTTATTCTTCCTTCTCAGGATTGCTTTCACTATTCGGGGTCTTTTGTGGTTCCATATGAATTTTAGAACTATTTGCTCTAGTTCATTGAAGAGTGCCATTGGTATTTTGATAGGGATTGCATTGAATCTGTAGATTGCTTTAGTCAGGATGGCCATTTAGATAATATTAATTCCTCCTATCCATGAGCATGGGATGTGTTTCCATTTATTGGTATCTTCATTAATTTCTTTCATGAGTGTCTTGTAGTTTTCAGAGTACAGGTCTTTCACTTCCTTCGTTAGGTTTATTCCTAGGTATTTTATTCTTTTTGATGCAATCATGAATGGAATTGTTTTCCTGATTTCTCTTTCTGCTAGTTCATTGTTAGTGTATAGGAATGCAACAGATTTCTGTGTATTATTTGGTATCCTACAACTTTGCTGAATTCAGATATTAAATCTAGCAGTTTTGGAGTATATTCTTTAGGGTTTTTATTTTACAATATAATGTCATCTGCAAATAGTGAAAGTTTAACTCCTTCTTTACCAATCTGGATGCCTTTTATTTCTTTGTGTTGTCTGATTGCCGTGGCTAGGACTCTCAGAACTATGTTGAATAAAAGTGGAGAGAGTGGGCATCCTTGTTTTGTTCCAAGTCTTAAAGGAAAGGCTTTCAGCTTCTCGCTGTTAAATATGATGTTGGCTGTGTGTTTGTCATATATGGCCTTTATTATGTTGAGGTACTTGCCCTCTATACCCATTTTGTTGAGATTTTTATCACAAATGGATGTTGAATTGTGTCAAAGGCTTTTTCAGCATCTATGGAGATGATCATGTGGTTTTTATCCTTCTTGTTGTTGATGTCGTAGATCATGTTGAAGGATTTTCTAATATTGTACCATCCTTGCATCCCTGGAATATATCCCACTTGATCATGGTGTATGATCCTCTTGATGTATTTTTTAATTCAGTTTGCTAATATTCTGTTGAGTATTTTTGCATCTATGTTCATCAGGGATATTGGTCTGTAATTTTCTTTTTTTGTGTGTCTTCGCCTGGTGTTGGTATTATGGTGATGCTTGTCATAGAATGAGTTTGGAAGTATTCTCTTCTCTTCTACTTTTTGGAAAACTTTAAGAAGAATGGGTATTAGGTCTTCACTAAATGTTTGATAAAATTCACTGGTGAAGGTCCACGGGTTTTGTTATTAGGTAGTTTTTTGATTACCAATTCAATTTAATTGCTAGTAATTGGTCTGTTTAGGTTTTCTGTTTCTTTCTGGGTCAGCCTTGGAAGGTTGTATTTTTCTAAAAAGTTGTCTATTTCTTCTAGGTTATCCAGTTTGTTGGCATATAGTTTTTCATAGTATTTTCAAATAATTCTTTGTATTTCTGTGGTGTCCATAGTGATTTTTCCTCTCTCATTTTTGATTCTGTTTATGTGTGTAGACTTTCTATTTTTCTTGATAAGTCTGGCTAGGGGTTTATCTGTTTTGTTTATTTTCTCAAAGAACCAGCTCCTCCTTTCATTGATTCTTTCTATAGTTTTATTCTTCTCAATTTTATTTATTTCTACTTTAATCTTTACTATGTCCCTCCTTCTCCTGACATTGGGCCTTATTTTTTCTTCTTTTTCTAGTTTTGTTAATTGTGTGTTTAGACTGTTTATATTGGATTGTTCTTCTTTCCTGAGGTAGGCCTGTATTGCAATATGCTTCCCTCTTAGCATGGCCTTTGCTGCATCCCACAGATTTTGTGGTGTTGAATTATTGTTGTCATTTGTCTCCATATATTGCTTGATCTTTGTATTATTTGGTCATTGATCCATTGGTTATTTAGGAGCATGTTGTTTAGCCTTCTTGTGTTTATGGGCTTTTTTGTTTTCTTTGAGTAATTTTTTTTTGGTTTCATACCTTTGTGGTCTGGGAAGCTGGTTGGTACAATTTCAATCTTTTTGAATTTACTGATGCTATTTTTGTGGCCTAGAAAATGATCTATTCTGAAAAATGTTCCATGTGCACTTGAGAAGAATGTGTGGTATCCTGATGCTTTTGGGTGTAGACTTCTGTAGATGTCTGTTAGGTCCTTCTGTTCTAATATGTTGTTCAGTGCCTCTGTCTCCTTACTTATTTTCTGTCTGGTTGATCTGTCCTTTGGAGTGAGTGGAGTGTTGAAATCTCCTAGAATGAATGCATTGCATTCTATTTCCCCTTTTAATTCTGTTAGTATTTGTTTCACATATGTAGGTTCTCCTGTGTAGGGTGCATAATTATTTATAATGTTTATATCCTGTTGTTGGATTGATCCCTTTATCATTATGTAATGTCCTTCTTTGTCTCTTGTGACTTTCTTCGTTTTAAAGTCTATTTTGTTTGATACAAGTACTGCAACACCTGCTTTTTTCTCCCAATTAGTTGCATGAAATATCTATCTCCATCCCTTCCCTTTTAGTCTGTGTGTGTCTTTGGGTTTGAAGTGAGTCTCTTGTAGGCAGCAAATAGTTGGTTCTTCTTTTTTTATCTATTCAGTGACTCTGTGTCTTCTCATTGGTTCATTCAGACCATTTACATGTAGGGTGATTATCAATAGGTATGTTCATATTGCCATGGTAGGCTTTAGTTTCTTGGTTACCAAAGGTTCAAGGTTAACTTCCTTACTATCTAAGAGTGTAACTTAACTCAGTATGCTATTACAAACACAATCATAAGATTCTTTTTTTCCCCTCCTTTTCTTCTTCCTCCATTCTTTATATATTAGTTATCATATTCTGTACTCTTTGTCTATCCCTTTTTATTACCTCTCATGACAGCTATTTAACCTGAGGAACACTTCCATCTATAGCAGTCCCTCCAAAATACACTGTAGAGATGGTTTGTGGGAGCTAAATTCTCTAAGCTTTTGCTTATCTGGAAATTGTTTAATCCCTCCTTCAAATTGAAATGATAATCTTGCCAGGTAAAGTATTCTTGGTTCAGTGCACATCTGCTTCATTGCATTAAATATATCATGCCCCTCCCTCTGGCCTGTAAGTTTTCTGCTGAGAAGTCTGATGATAGCCTGATGGGCTTTCCTTTGTATGTGATCTTATTTCTCACTCTGGCTGTTTTTAATAGTCTTTCCTTATCCTTGATCTTTGCCTTTTAATTATTATATGTCTTGGTGTTGTCCTCCTTGGGTCCCTTGTGTTGGGAGATCTGTGCACCTCCATGGCCTGAGAGAGTATCTCCATCCCCAGATTGGGGACGTTTTCAGCAATTACTTCCTCAAAGACACTTTCTATCCCTTTTTCTCTCATCTTTTTCTTCTGATTCCCCTATAATACGAATATTGTTCTTTTTGGATTGCTCACACTTTCTATCCCTTTTTCTCTCATCTTTTTCTTCTGATTCCCCTATAATACGAATATTGTTCTTTTTGGATTGCTCACACTTTCTATCCCTTTTTCTCTCATCTTCTTCTTCTGATTCCCCTATAATATGAATATTGTTCTGTTTGGATTGGTCACACAGTTCTCTCAGTATTCTTTCATTCCTGGAGAACCTTTTTCTCTCTGTGCCTCAGCTTCTTTGTATTCCTGTTCCCTAAATTGTATTTCATTTATCATTTCCTCCACCATATCTAATCTCCTTTTAATACCCTCCATTGTGTTCCTCAATGTTTGGATCTCCATCCTAAATTCGTTCCTGAGTTCTTGAATATTTTTCTGTACCTCCAGGATCATGTTTATTATTTTCATTTTGAAATCTCTTTCAGGAAGATTTATTAATTCAGTCTCACTCAATCCTTTTTCTGGTGTTGATATTTTGCTTTGAACCAGGTTCCTTTGACGTTTCATATTTGTATTTGGTGCCCTCTAGTGCCCAGACCCCTACTCTCTGTAGCTGCTCAGCCTATGGAGCAATGTTGGAGGTCACAGAAGAGTGGTGCTGCTGCCCTGGGGGGAGGAAAGCGCTGTTTCCTGTTTTCTTGTTTTTATGCCTGTCTCTACTGCCAGAACCAGTGGGCCAAACATACAGGTGTAAGCCTCTATGCTTTGCGTTTGGATCTGCTATAGGTGGGGTTTCCCTGTGGCTGGCCTGATGCCAGGGCAGGGACTGCTGGTTTGTGAGCCATGTGCGAGCTGGCTGGGAGGAAGGCACCACAGGCTGCGTTATCACTGTGGGGTGCCTTGGAGCTGCTAGCCAGCCAGGGGGATGGAGCGGCTGAAGATTGTGAAACTTCCCAACCTGCTCTGAAGAGTCCACCCAGACAGTTTTGCTTACCTGTCCTTTCTCCTGAGAAGTAAGCTCTGTGCAATCCTTGCCCCTTTAGCAGCCGTCTTGCTTTTAGGAAGTCTCTCAGACGGCCCACCCAGATCAGCTGATATGAATCCATTTTCCACAAACAGTTGGAATCTCAATCTCTCCAGGTATTCTGCCTGTCTTAGCTTTCCAATCTCACTATTCACCAGAGCACCATGCAATGTAGGTTCATGCTCCCAGAGCAGACCTCCAGGCTAGGTATTCAGCAGTCCCAGGCCTCCACTCCCTCCCAACTCTGTTTCTCTTCCTCCCACCCGTGAGCTGGCATAGGGGAAGGGCTTGGATTCTGCTGGGTCATGGCAGCTTTGGTACGTTACCCTGTTCCATGAGGTCTGTTCTTTCCTCCAGGTGTATGCCTTCTGGCACAGCCTTCTTTTCTGTTGCTCTTTCAGGATTGTTGTATTAGTTATATTTTCATATTATATGTAGTTTTAGAAGGAGGTCTCTGTCTCACCTCAAAGTTTTATTTTAATCAAGAAGTGTGAACCATAGTTAAGAATAAATTTGCTGCCTTTAATGTGTGATAATGCCCACCACAGCTAACTATCTTGCTGTTCTGTTCTCAAAACTTGTCTTCATCCTCTTTAAGTGGTTCAGTCCCCAGGACAAGCCTACTGATATCCTTGGCTTTGGAGAAGACAGAATCTTTGTTCGTGTGCTCTAATCTCATATACACTCTAATTCCCTTAAGCTCCAGAATATTTATTTTCACTGAATAATAAAGTTTAAAAAGATCATTAGTCTTTCTTCAGTTTAAAATTTTTATGTGACTTAGTAATTTATGGTAAATTGGATTTCACATATTTGATTATATCACATAAATAAGCTGATAATGCATTAATCCAATACCAAAAAAATCACTTTAGACTCATACAAATGTACTTTTATAAGTGTCTGACTGAGCTGTTAGATTTAGCAACTATGGTTTACAGCTTCTGACATAGCTCCTAATGATAGCCCTTATATAATTTCCTTCTCAAATATAAGTCAGATCTAGTGATTTTCTTGTAATGAAGAGACTATGGCAAACATGATAAATATCACTTCTGTGACTAGGCTGTAAAAGACCAGGACTTCTGATTTGTTAGCAAGCTGTTTATTCCTGTTTTTGATAATGTAGATGTAGTGGAGAGGTCCATGTGACAGGGAACTGAGGGTGACCTCTGCCCAATAGCCAATAAGGAACTGAGGTCTTCTTTCCACAGCCATGAGGAACCAAGCTCTCATCAACCACAAGAGTGAGCTTGGAAGTCGTTTCTTTCTTAATAGAGCCTTCAGATGAGACCCCAAAAGTTGACTACAGCCTTGTAAGAGACTGTGAAGACAGGGGCCCAGTTAAGCTGTGCCCTGATTCTTGACTCACAGAAACTGACATAAGTGTGGTTGTTTTAAGACGTTAAGTTTTGGGTTAATTTGTCAAACAGCAAAAGATAAATAACACATCAGTATTCATCCAAATGACAATTATGCAGGAATATCTAAATGCCAAATAAAAAACAAGTAAGCAAAAAACATTTCTTAAGCAGGTAATGACCCTATACTCTACTTTTTAATAATAATCTCAGGCCCTCAATAAATTTTTATTAACTTTTACTTCAGAAACAATTCAGATACCCAAATTTTCATGTTTCCCAACAAGCAACAGATGTAAGTTTTTTTAAAAATTGGAGATGGAAACTTCAAAGTGCAGCCAAATTATCAGCAGTTAGATGTGACTCAGGGAAGGGATCCAATAGGAAAAAGAGAAAATTAAAGATTTTGAGGCTATATTTTAAAGTATAGAATAACAAAATTTTAAATTTTTTGAGAGAATTCATATATTTAACACATTATAATATTTAAGATCAAAATTATAGTCTTACCTAATCAATAAAAATTTAAAGTATAATTTCAAATAAATTCAGTATAATATACTTTTAAGTAATTTCTAAGTTAAACAAAACTTTGGAGAGATTTATAACAAAAGTGTTTACATTGCGTTGAAAATAAATGATTTACTTGGAACATTTGCTTTATACAGCAATTCATTCCTAAATGAAGCAAGATAAATGAAGTGTTAGTACATTTTAAAATAATTTTCTGTTTGGAATAATCACTGTACATCAGTCTGAAATTTTTTCTATGAATATATGACATCAAGAATTAGATATAATAATTCAAACATTTGAAGCAATATAGAGTTCAAAGGGATGTTTAATTCTATTATTACTGTAATGTGTTCATCACAGCAACCAACCAAGGAAACTCACTGGAGTTTCAGTGTCCAGAGATTTTACTGTGGCTTCATCATGGAGCCATGGTTGATTAATAGATAGCTCATGTGACTGAAATCAATTTCCAGGTATATTGATCCCAGGTGACCCAATGCTCTAATTCTAAGTCATATTGTTTGCCTTTCTGGCATGGCCAACCTGCATGCTAAGCTTGTTGGGATGCACCTAAGCAAAAACGTTCCTATCAGATATGCCATAGATATCCTGCCATAAGACAAGAGCATAGGCAAGACCTCTCTTTGGGCAAGGCAAATTCTTTACTATACACTGACAAACTCTGCTTTTTAAGTGGAATGATAGACTGTTAACATTATGTAATTATGGATATGGTTGAATTTAGTCCACCGTTTTGTTATTTGCCTTCTATTTGTCCTCTCTAATCTTTATTTATCTTTTCAGGACTTTTTTTGTATTAATTATTTAATTGTAAGATTCCACTTTATATCCATGAATAGATTATTAGCTACATCTCTTAGTTTTTATTCTTAATGGTTGCCTTAAGGTCTTTAATGTACATATTTAACTATTACAGTCTAGCTTCAAATATACCATTTCATGTGTAGTATAAAAACTTCACATCAGTATACATTCATTTTACTCCTCTTGGCCTTTACCAAGTGTTATACATACATTTAATATCTTAATATAGTACAAAACTTTGATACAGCCTTACTATCTTTGCTTTAAACAGTTATCTTTTAGAGGTATTACACAATGAAAAAATTTTTTACATTTTCTCATTGTTTGCAAATTTTTGGAAATATCTATTCCTTTTTACAGTTCCCAAGCTCTATCAGCTATCATTTCCTTTTGTCTTGAAAACTTCTTTTAAATTATCTTTTAATGCAGGATTACTCATTATAATTTCTAACAATTTTGTGTAAATGGAAAAAAGTTGTTTTTTCTTCATTTTTGAAACATGGTTTCAGTGGCTCAAGAATTCTAGGATGACTTTTTTCCCAGTGTTTTACAGATATCATTCCACTGTTTTACAGCTGGTGTTGTTTCTGACAACAAATATTGTATCATTTTGTTCTTTTGTGAGTAAATTAGCTTTATCTCTGGCTGCTTTAAAATTGTTCTTTTTGTCAGTGAATTTACTGCAGTTGATTATGATGTAAATCCGTTTTCTTTTTCTACATCAATTCTGCTTGGGGTCCATTTGTAAGATGTTTGTTGTTTCTTCAAATATTTTTATGTAATTTCTTCTGTCTTTTTTCGTTTCTTGATACTCCAATTACACATGTATTAGGTCACATTAACTTATTCCACAGTTCTGATATTCTGTTCAATTTGCTTCACTCTTTATTTTCTTTGTGCTTCTGTCTTGCAAATGGGTTTCAGTCCTGGGCAAGTTCACTATGGAATCAATGCGACCAAAGAAATTGACAGCAGAACACTCTTTGGAGTGAAAGAGTTTATTACCTGGCTTGTTCTCCCGGTGGTAAGCGGAGCACTACCGTCTCTGCCTCTGCGCAGAGCACTGGGCCGAGCTCTCTCTATAGCACAGTAATAGCTTATTGCCTAAAGGTGTGGAAGCAGTAGCCCAGCAACAGGCCAGTTACATCATCAGGTGATTTAAGTACAGTGAGGATCCTGGCCATAAGAACCCCAACTTCCCTACACCTTACAGGATTCTCACCTTACAATCTACACACTTTCCATCTTTTGCAATGGTCCCTGTACAAGAAAGCTGGAGCACTCTAACCAGATTCCACAATAGCAACCAAGGATAACAACTTAAGAGATAGTAAAAAATTAAGACACAGGTAACAAAAAAAATTATAATAATCCTCAAGGCAGAGGAGGTTCCTAATCCACAAAGACTTTAGGGGTGATAAGACACATGTTTTAATGCCACACCAACATAGGCAAATCTTGTCCATCAGGTAGGGTACATGCAAGAGAGTGGTCCTGTGATAGGACTGTAGCAGGAAGGGGGTCCCTTTCAGGTCTAGTATACCATACTTTTACTCCTCTCCCCATAGGGGTTACCAAAAGGTCTATGTATAGTGCTACTGGAGGTGCATGCACTGGCCATAATGATAAAACAAAACTGTCTGGTAAGATGCTCCTTCTTTCTGGCCGTTCAGGATATACTACTGTGACCTTTGGCGGCCACTCTGCTGTTATTCCAGGAATACACAGGAGGCCAGCTTCCAGGCCTTGCCCCCCAGGTGCCAAGAGAGCCAGCCGTCCTTGGTCCATGTGTTGAAAGGTTCAAGGCCATGTTTACTCAATGGAGTCTCCGGGATTCAGTTCAGTTGGTGCTGGCAGCAAGATGTTATTCTGGTGGCCGAACCTCAGCTTCAGTGATTCTTCCTTGGTTTGCACTTGCAGTTGTATAGGGGAGGCAGCCTTATGTTTTAACATGTCTACAGGGCTCAGGGCTCCCTTTCAGGGTCTCTCATTTAAACGCCATAGCACAGTTCATAAGCAGACTGACCACCCCACAGACTATTGGTATCTGACTTTAGTCTGGATTCTAACAAGCCATTGTGCCTCTCTATCATGCCTGCTGTGGTAGAATTGTAGGGCACATGAAACTTCCACTTAATTCCCAGCTGTCACACCCATTCTTGCAGTGTATGTCCAGCAAATTGGGTGCCCTGAACACTCTCAATTACCTGTGGTTGGCCACAGGCAGCAAAGAGATGCTCCAGGCCTCTTTTGGTCATCTGCTCATCTGCACAAAGGGTAGGAAAGCAACCAGAAGTCCAGTAGCTGTGTCCACACAAGTCATCACATACTGATATCCTTCTGACACAGGTAGAGGCCTAATGTGGTTTCTCCCATGTAGCCAAGTCCTGGGCTACAACTCCGTGACAGATGGTGGGGCTGTGAAGGTATCCCTGTGGAAGGATAGTGAAAGTCCATTGCCGTCCTTCCCACGTGAAGGCAAACTGTTCCTGACTTTCCTGCTCAATGTTAATGGAAAAGAAGGCATTAGCAAGATCTACCACATAATGATATGTTCCTAGTTCATGGCTGAGGGTATCCATCAAGCCTGCAGTAGAGGGGACAGCAGCATGCATAGGGGGTATGACCTTATTCAGTTCTCTCTAATCCACAGTCATACACCAGGAGCCATCTGACTTTTTTACTGACCACACTGGGGAATTGAACGGACTATGGGTGGGCTTTATAATACCCACCTTTCCAGCTCTTTGAGAGTTTCACCAATCTCATTATGCCCCCCCACCAGGCAATTTGTATTGTTTGATATTAGTCACCCGCCGAGGTACAGGGAAAGCTATGGGTGGGTGCCTAGCATGTCTCCTCAGAACTGCCTTTACCACACGTACTCTCAGTCTGAACTCACCTGCCGTGGCCTGCAACCATAGACCCTGCAGGATATCAATCCCCAAAATAAACTCAGGGATAGGAGATATATACATGGCATACTCCTTTGGGGGTAGATGCCCTATTCCCAAAGGGATTTGGGCCTTTTTCAATCTGATACCCTTCCCCCCATCCATCTATGATAGTGGGGGTCCCAGGGAACCGCTCAGGATTACCATGAATCAGTGAACATTCAGCCCCAGTGTCCACCAGAGCCAGGACATGTTGTATGTTCACTGGGGACCAATGGATAGGTATTTCAACATGTGGTCTCCAGTCCCTCCTGGTCCCTCAGTGCAGATACCTTGACCTTCCCCTCAGTCAAACCATGTTCCCCAATCACCTTCCTGTGTGGTCTCCAGTGAGGTTGGCTCGTTCTCCAGCAGGAAGTCTTGCAAACATGCAGGCCGGACTCGTGGCTCTGTCTCTGACCTCTGCCTCTTTGGTCTTAATGGCTGGAACTGCTGCTCTGGTTTCAGCTCTTGCCATAGCTCTAGTAAGATCCTATTTGACTTCCCATCTAAGTTCCTTCCCTCTGCCCCTGCCCATATTAAATCAACCCACATCTGTGTCCTCATAACCTTCATGGTGCCCTGTAAATTCTTCTTGTGAGCAACAGGTCATATTTCTTTCCAAGTTCTCGTGGCTTCAGCCTCTCCTAAGTCTGCTACTGTATTTGTCACCTCACTTATGGGATGCCCTAAGTGAGGGGAAAGAATGTTCACTAGAGACCCAAAGAGGGATGTAGGAGCCATTTGAAGTACAATATTTCTCATCCCAGTAGTGAAAATCTCTTTACCTGGGCCATAATTCTCTGGACTACAGATGGCATTTCTCATGCGTAGCTCTCATAGCACCTGTTGGAGTTCAGCATATGTCTGCCATCTAACAGAAGAGGATGGTAGATCACCCGGATTGGGCCACACAGCATGAAGTGCAGCCATAAGTCAGTCGAGGAGGGAGTGACTCCCTGGGGTCTGATGTGCATTTTGTAATCGTTGCCTCAAGGCAGGCTGCACTTTCAGGGAGGACAGCGTTCCCATCTCTGACCCTGACAGAACAATTCCATCCACCCCTAAGTCCCACAGGAGCAGGAGCCAAGCCAATAGTGACTCCGAGGGCTTCTGCCTAAACCGGGAGCCCAAATCCACCAGCTCAGCCTGAGTATAGGGGCGGGACATAGAGCGCTCCACGACCTGGGGAGGGGGCTGCTCCTCTCCTTGGGGAACCTTCAGCTGCTGGGTCTTTATTTTCTTTACAACCACTGGGCGTGCTTTTAATACAGGAGGCACCAGTGCCTCTGGCATCACCCCTTCATCTTTCTCCAGCTCCTCCATTTCTAGGGCTGATGGCACCTTTCTCTCCCCTCCCCCGAGTGCCTCCTCTGCTACAACCCTTACCTTTTCTACTGTGCCTCGCAGCAATGCCAGCTCAGTCTTCAGAAGCTCTCTTACCTTCACCTCAATGCTTCCCAGCTGATGTTCTCTTACCACCTCTGCCTGTGCTTCCCTCAGGAGTTTATCTTTTTCCTTGATGGCCTCTTCCTCCTTCACAACACCTGGCAGCACTGCCGTACCTTGCTGCCGGTGCTCTTGTGTCAATGACATCTCTTTCTTCAGGGAATCCAGAAAAGTTTGCAGCTCACGTTCTTGTGCCACCTCCTCTCACATTAATGCCATTTCTCTCCTCAGGGAATCCACGGAAGTTTGCAGCTCGCATTATCATGCCGCCATTTCTTGGGTCTCCTCTGTAGACTTTTTTAATACTGTGAGAAGCAGCCAACCCACAGTCCCTGCTGCCTCATGGGCACTCAGCTTCTTAAAGGACCTACTTACTATACCAAGGGCGTCCCGTACTGCCTCAGGTGTCACTTGCCTCCAGTCCTGGGGTGGGGCCCAGTCCTCTAGGGGGCAAGCCACCTCAGATTACATACCCATTGGGGGATGATCCACTGTTTCCCCATTCACAGGGGCAGCCCGCTGAACCACCCCTCCCATAAGGGCAGCTTGTCCTTTTCCTTGGTCAACAATGAACCCTGCTGACTTTTGCCAGTTGTCTTGCCAATGGGTTTCAGCCTCAGGCAAGTTCACTATGCGACCAAAGAAATTGACGGCAGAACGTTCTTTGGGCTGAAAGGGTTTATTACCCAGCTTGTTCTCCCAACGGTAGGTTGAGCACCAGTGTCTCTGCCTCCACGCAGAGCACTAGGCCAAGCTCTCTATACAGCACAGTAATAGCTTATTGCCTAAAGGTGTGGAAGCAGTAGCCCAGCAACAGGCCAGTTAAATCATCAGGTGGTTTATGTTCAGTGAGGATCCTGGCCATAGGAACCCAACTTCCCCACAGTTTCCTTGGATAGTTTCTATTGTTATATCTTCAAACTCATTAATCTTTTGTTCTATAATCTCTAATATGCCCTTAAACTCATCTGGTAATTTTATTTTTTAAATTTCAGAATTTTCATTTTTGGAAGTTTGATTTAGGTCTTTCCTACATATTTTGTATCTCTACTTAGTGTTCAGTCTTTCCTCTAGCTTCTTGAACAGTTAGAATACAGTCATAATAACTGTTTTAATGTCCTTATCTACTAATTTTATCATCTGGGTAGTTTTTAGGTCCTTTTAATTTGTTGATTTTCCTCCTCCAGTTGGGTTGTCTTTACTGCTTCTTTTCATGACTGGTAATTTCTAATGTTTGCCAAACATGAATTTTATTTTGTTGGGTTAGCTTAAGAATATTTCTATAAATATTCTTAAGCTTTGTGCATAGATCCAGTTAAGTAACTTGGAAAATGTTTTATCCTTCTGTACCTTGTTTTTAACTTGCTATACTGGCCAAGAGCAGCATTTTGACAATGGCTAATTTTGCTCTATTACTGAGGTGAAACCCTTCTTAAAGGCTATCTCATGCTGCATGAATTATGAGGCTTTCACACTTGTTGATGGTAAAAAAAAATTGATTTGCATACTCATATTTTGGGGATAGTTGTGTCTAATTGTGTCAGTGGTTATATTCCCAGCCCTGGTTAATTTTCTCAAACTAACTTGTCAGTACTCAATTGATAAACTTGAGGGAGACCTTCTATGGATCTCTGAAATTCTCTTTCTGCATCCTTCCTTTCCAGTATTCTGTGATGCAAATCTGTCTAACTACCATGGCCTCAACCTCCCAATTCTGTCTCTTCAGTTTAGGGAGACTGGTCTTGCCTGAGTTCCTTGTTTCTTCATGATGGTCTGCAAATGATATCCAGGCAGTAAATTGGGGCATTTAGGGCAAATGGGCCTCATCTCACTTTTCTACTGTCTCTCAGAGATCACTACCCTCATTTCCAGAGGTCCAAGGTCTTAAAACCATTGTTTAAAATATATTTCTGATTTTTTTCATTGTTGCAGATGAGAGGTTAAATCTACCCTTTCTAATACCATCTTGGTTAGAATCATGTCTTCTACTTTTTTTTATATTGAACAAAATAAGTAGGGCAGATTTCTCAATTTTCTGCTTCATTAATAGGAAAGTAACATTCAGCATTAGGTAAAATTTCCAAAGGATGCTAAGCTAAATATTTCATCTTAAGTTGAATGCAGTGGATGAATAAAGTGATTAGTTGGGATATCATAATTATCATTTATTGTTAAATATTAATTTAAAATACTGATTTAAATATAACCTTATGGTAAAAATCTAATTTTGAACAAATTGAAATTATGTAGTACTTTTATATTTATAGGGACCAGGATGAAAGAAGTTTTAAAAATGATTAACTCCACAAAAGTAAAATAACAAAGAGGAATTAAAAAACAAGGAAATACAATAAATAGCAAAATTAAAATGAAATGAAATTTTTGAAATTTTCACAATTCATGCAGTGAGCTAATTTCCTCTGAAAACAATCTAAACTGAATTTTAAATATTAATAATCTAGCAATCAAAGGTAAAAATTTAAGGGACTGTAAGTAAACCCAACAACTTAAGACAAATAATTTTAAAAAGTAGAATTTAAGACTAAGGAGGTATATTAAGTGTCACCCACAAAATTATAATAGTCATAATCATTTACACCACAATCATAAGTTTTATCATACTTAGAGGAAAAAACTAGAATAGTTTATAAATTACAATCAGCATGAAATATGCCAATAAATCTCAAAATTTGACAATTAAAAAGTTGAAGATACATAGTTAATTAACATAATAATTAATTCTAGTATCCCTCTGTGTGTTCACCATGTATTTATCAATCTTCATCTATCTCTCAATTGATACAGACAATGGAGGTGCAGCTCATACCGAAGATAGAGACCAGCCTTTCTGAGGTGGAGCAGACAAAGCAGGGAAAGGAGAGACACAGGCCGAAAGAACAGCAGTAAGGCACCGATCTTAAAAAATATGCTTCATGCAAGACTGAAAGTACAGAAGTAAATCAGTATAAAAGGAACAGGGGATGCTGTCAGGAAACAGACTCTGAAGAGATAGGTAAGGAGCCAGACCAGCAGGGCCTTTTATGCTACCAGATTACTTAAGTTTTGATCTTGGCAGTAAGGAAGCAGCATGTTTGTTGTATACCTCATGAGCCTTGGATGCTACCTGACTTAACTCCAAATCTGACTTATACTCACTAGTTATATAACCCTTATGTAACTACTTAAAGTTTCTGGCCCTCAGCCCTTTCATGAGTAAAATGGGGGTAAAAAAAATACTTAACTTTCAGTGTTGCTGTGAGCACTATGAATTATGTAAAGTGGGGCATATGATTGCTACTCAATAAATATTAGCTATTTATAATATTATTATATATTACATACATATGCTATATAATATAAATTAGCTATTGATAATATTACTCTTTTTGAAGAAGAGGAGTGGTAAAATTTTTCCTTTAAAAACTTACATCTTCAACTATAAAATGTGAGAGATGGAAGATCAATGGAGACACTTTTGATGACAAAAGTGAGCAATTTTATGGAACTGATGAGAGTAGTCTAGGGGGTTATGGGACACGATGACTGACTTAATGTGGAGGTAAAGTAGAGAGAGAGTAGCAGTTTCTCTTTAAACTGATTCCCTTCAAAGGGGTTGCGTTAGTAGAACACGTTCAGGAGTAGTAATAATAACAGCACTTAATATAACACTTACTTGTGCCAGGAATCTAGTAACTGCTATAAAAGTGCAACTATTATTCAATCTTCACAATCAGCATGTCTTGTGAGTGCTATCTCAATTTTACAAATAAGGAAACTGGGCCATAGAGAAATGAATTTACCTGCTTTTCATCATTTAGCTGGTAAATGGCACAGTTGGGATACAAACCCAGACAGAAATGTTCCATTAACAAAGTTTTAACCACTCTACTCTATTGCATAATTATGAAAATGGTATAGAATATGTAGAGCAGATGAGATAATCAATGTTCTGAATCTTTGTACCAAAACATTTAAAATATTGGTCTCAGTTTCCTCATCTGTAAGTTGTGACTATAAGAGTAAATAGTTTATGACTATCTTTCATTTATAAGATTCTATTAAATTTAATTTGACAGTGGTAAACAGGCAACTCGGTGACATACAGGTAGTTAATAGCAAAGCATAACTGGGAAGGTATGACTCTAAATGCAATGACTTTTTATGTAAGGAGCGAGGTGTGATGGGATTTTTTTGCTTCAGTTTTGTTTTGTTCACAGTAAATATGACCACATGTTATAGGCGAGGGTGGGAGTGAGCTTGTCTTTCTTTCCATCACTGTTCTCCTTCCTTGAACCTTATAACACCATGCCACCCCTTGAAACAATTTTCACAACAGAAAAAAAATATGACAGCAATCTCTCCTGAAGTTTTTTTGCCACAAAATACACATTAAAAAAATGCATTGTATAATTAATTATAAAAACTTTTTCAAAGTGCACAGTAAAATAAAAGTAAATAAATGCATACTCATGAACTATGAATTATGGAATAAAGACCATCATGACTACTTCAGTGCCAGTCTCTTCCTTTTCATTGATCTTTTTCTTCACCCTCTGTGGTTCATATTTCTGAAGGAAAAATAAAGAACAAGACAGAGGAAGTACCTGCAAAGAAAGTAAATCTAGCTGTAAGAGGAAAAGCCTAGAGACAGACAAGAAGGCATAGGGAATAAAGAAAGAAATGCTGACAAAATAGAAAAAAAAAGAACAAGATGAAAATAAGTAGTGACAAGAGGAATACTGAATTATGAGAAATTGCATGACCGCAATAAATTAAAATTTTGAAAATCAGAAAATACGATGTTAAGTTTTTTCAAAAATAGTTGCTTATGTGGCTATTTTGTGTACCAGGTTTTGATGTTAAGGATTTTAATAGCATCACTTGAACACCCCAGACTCTGTACCATCAGTGCAAGAATAACTGAGGAGAGTGCTATTGTTGCTCTGCCTTTGTGTTCATCTAAATGTATACAAGATGATTTGTTATGCAAACAAGATGTAAATTAATCCATTGTGACCTAAAGGCAAGAGACTCAGTGCTATCATATGCACCTAGGGCAGGCAGTTAGGAAACATAAAAGGAACATTAACTACTGAGAGTGTGTTATAAAAGAGCCCAGGCTGATGGTGATTTCACTGGTCTGGATGCTGTTCAAGGTAGAGCCCTTTTCCAAATGTAATTCTCTCTGTTATGTTGCATAAAGCTACAGTTAAATTATCTTTTTCCATCAAGATCCAAATCACATGTAATATAATCACCTTTATAAGTAGGACTATCCATCATGACTGATGATGCAAAGATGAACTGGATAGCCAGAGGTCTGATGCACTTATCTTTTACAGAATGAAAGGAAAGAATGTTTTTTTGCACAATATATAATAAATTTCTAATAAGTAGAAATGTTTTAAATTCATAAAATAGCTCAGTTTTAATCAGTATACATTGGCTATCTCTACCTTACAAATAGATTGAGTTTTAGCAATATATATCAATTCAGAAGATATTTTCATAAAAGATGTCAAAACTGTAGATAAATGTAAGATAGGTTCTCGGAGATACCAAGCAGGTACTAAGAATTTGTGGTTCAAGATGCTTATTAGTTTTTAACACCTGTGAAATGAAGAAGAAAGTAGAAATGGGCAGAAGGAGTCAAATTGTGATGTAGTCCAGACAAAGCCCCAGCCAAGCCACTGGGGAACTCTTAGATGAGTACTGCCCATTGCAAGGGCCCTGTAAGTTGAAAATCACAGACCTTTGTATCCCTGCCTTGCTCAGCCAGTGAATGTGGATGCCACAGGAAAGGTGTGACCTTGAGTGCACTATTTTCTACAAAAGAGACAGACCTTAAGGAGTGGACAGCCAGAGGCTATCTGCTGAATGCACTCCCCACAGCTGAGCAGTGGGTTCTTCCTGGAAATGGGATCTGGGTGGCACATACTCACATCTGCCACAATAGAATAAGCAGGGAAATTTTTTTCTGAACAGAAAACTGAAAGAAATACAAAACTGAATTTTGCCAGTGAATAAAATAGTGTATCAAAGGTGGAAGGAATAGCAAGTGCAAAGACTCTGAGACAAGAATGTGGTTGATATTTGAGGAACAAGAAGAAGGGTAGCCAATGTAACTTAAATAAAGGAATAGAGAAGAATAATATAGGAAACAGAGTTGCATGTGGGCAGTGCCAAAGATTACTGATATGAAGTGTGATGAGAGAGTTTTAACAAGAAATAACCTCACTCACGTTTTTAAAATATTTCTGTGGCTGCGTCAAAGAGAATTGGTGGAGAGGAAGCAGGAGATAGGGCTGAAAGCTATTACAGTAATCCACCAAGACATACTGACAGTTTACACTAGGATGATAGCTGGCAAGGTGGTGAGGTTTGGTCAGATTCAATTATAGTTTGCAGTTCAAGCCAACAGAATTTGCTTGATGTGGAGTATGTATGTGAGAGTGGGCCATCAAAAAGGATCCCTAGTTTTTGTCCAGGAAATCTGGGTAAAGACTAGTCCTCTTCTGAAGATGTTGAACAAAGATGGTGATCACAGTCTCAGATCACAACTGGATCTGAAATATGTCCTGTTAGACATAGTAAATGTGAGTAGAGATGTTGAATCAACTACCAAATAGTCAAGTAAAATTTCATGGGAGACATCACAGCTAAACATTTAGGTGACACTGAAAGTCATGGAAAAGGACAGGATGATAACACCAAAAGTGAATGTTAATAATAAAAAGAAGACATGATGAATGAGCCTTTTTTAGCTCTGTATCAGTCAGTACCAGCTTGGTTAAAATGTAATTAATAGCTTCCTTATTCCTCACTATACATGCTTAAAGTGGGTTAGCTGGGGGTTATTTCCACCTTGTCTTTACTCTAGGACCATAATTAATTTCACAGTTGCCATTACTATGGGATTTTGTAGGCTACCATGGCAGAAGGAAAGAGAATGTGGTAAAGCATGTACAGGCTTTAAGGCTTCTGCCCCTTAAGTAACACACATTGCTTGCACTTCCATTTCAATGGCCCAAAGTAAGTCATCTGGCTGTATCTAACTGGGGAAGTGTAATTCTAACTTTTGTCTTGAAGAAAATAAAGTTCAAATATTTGTGAACAGCACTAATGACTTCACAAACATTTCAAACTTTTGAGGTAAATAAAAGATGATCCAACAAAGCATATTGAATAAAGTGGCCAACTGTGCTTATAGCACAGAGAAGACAAGTAGTGAGTCTATAGCATCTTACTATGCTGATGGACAGTGACTGCAATGGGGTATGTGGGGGGGACTTGATGATGAGGGGAATCTAGTAACCACAGTGTGCTCATGTAATTATGTATTAATGATACCAAAATTTAAAAAAAGTGGTGAACTATGTAGGAAGAAAATGAGAAGGTTGAAAAATATTTGAAGAATAAATCATGACCTATTTTATCATACCTCTGTGATATGATATCTCTATGACAAGTCTATGAAGCAACAACTTGTTTTGTACAATATATGAAGCCAATTACAGTTTCTGGTCCCACATGTACGGAGCTTGGAAGCCACCATCCTAACGAGTAAAAAGCTGAACAAGACTGAAAAATCAACGACTTTTCTTGGATCTGTAAGACTGCGTAGGACACATTGTAAGCTACTGCTCCCTGGTTTGGAAAATATGGACAGGCAAATAAAGGAAGTCACAGCTTACCAGAAAGAGGCTTTCCCTGCTGTGAGAATCAGTGTTGGGTAGGAAAACCTGAATTGCAGTTGAATTGCTGAAAGCTCAGTTTGGACAAGACAGAGAGTTAAAAACTCCAAGGGCATGCAATCATAGGCAGGCCTCCACCATATTGTGAGATTTACTCCAGGAGCTTGACCAGAATATGTGAAGCAAACAAGAGACAGTCAGTGGAGAGATTAGGGAAAAGCCTCCAGGGAGTCCAGAGAGTGATGATGAGGACAGCTGTACAGAGGACAGGAGATGGGATATGTGTGTGCTAGACACAGCAGTCAAAACATTCACTGGGCCAACATCTCCTAACAAGAAAAAGTGCTTGTCTGTCAGAGGCAGCCCAGGGGGCATATTTGATACTCAGTGACCCTGCACCCCCTTGGCACAGCTGTCTGGGTCAGGCATGCACACATCACTCAAGGAGACCTAATTCATGCTATGCGTAGAACTAATAGCTGGCTAATAAGATTACTGAACTAGAAAATGAGTTTGAGGAATTAAAATAATAGACAAATTAGAAACTGTTAAAATCAAGAAGTAGGAAGAGATTTCAGGGGCAGGCTGCACCCAAGATAATTTTTAGAAGGAGAGGCTACTTTTAAATTGAAATTTGAGTTAAAGAAAAGACTTATAATGTAAAAGAAGACAAGCCTTTCACATACGTAAAGAAGGACTCTCTGCAAAGGCACAGAGAATAAATTAATAGGGATAATGGCAATGAAAGCGAAGACCTTGCAGCTCCTATATACAGAGCTCATGTTATAAAGCCTGGCTACATGGCATTTCTTTTTTTCTGAATCCCGAGAAATCACTATCTCCATGCCCTTTGTTGTGCTGGGTGTGCCAGTATATGCCCTATGTAACTTGAGGTAATTTTGGTTCCTTGAATCTAAGATCCTGTCAGAAAGAAGGTGAAGAAAAGAAGTGGTGAAAATCTTCCACTGGGACTATGGGGTCAGTAGACAAAGTCAGAGGTGGTGAGATATTGTTTGGCCATTTTTCTCTACCCTGTGCATTTTATGCCCTCACCTACTTTCGCATTTTTAATAGCAAGTTCATGTAAGACCTGGAGGAATGCCATCAGATCCCTATTTTGACATGGGAATCAAGTTGCTCATATTATCACTGCCAGAGGAAAACTCTAGGCTCTCTTTTCCATCATTCACCTCAAATCCAAGAGGGTCTAAGTTCAAATATGAACTCTGTCTCTTATAACTCTATGACTTATGGCTACCTCCCCATCTGAAAAATGGGGACAATTAATATCTTTCACCTTTCAGTTTGGCTCTGAGGATTAATAGCTGCAACATGGCACTTAGTGGTATTCAATTTATTGTAGCTATTCGTTTTTTATTACTAGAAAGCATTTAATTCCTTTCAGGTCTCCAAGGCTTGGAAGAAGAAATGGGATGAAGAATTAGTGGTTGGCAGATTCTCATTCTGAAAGGGAATCAACTGAAACTAATGTTAGGGAGGAAAAATTTCATGCTTTCTCAAGAAAAACTATGGACAGGATCTCTTAATATTCAGACATTAAGAATGAAGCATTTATTTTGTACAAGTATGGACTTGCTTATATTTCAGACTCTAGACAATGCAAGGAAGTTTTTCCTGACATCTTCTTTACTCAAGAGTTGAAGCCTTTTAAAATGTCACTATGGGGATAAAATTAACTTTTAGCCTTTCCTGAATATTACAGGTAATTTTTACATAGGCAAAAATTAATTTACTTAGCACTTAAGTAATTTGTTTCCTCTTGAAGAGCTTAGAAATAATTATTTGAATAATACAGAAATTTTAATAGTATTTTTAGCCATCATATTTTAAATATGTAGACTAGAAATAAGCAACCTTTATGGAATATCTTATCCTTGTTAAGTGTTGCAGCATGTTGCTTATTCAGGAAGATATTGACTTATTCAAAATGTACTTCTAAGGTTTGCTAATAACCATGTTTTACTAAATATGAGTAAAATTTTACTTTATATACATTTTCCTTCAGAGCCAGGACACTCAAAAAATTCAGTTGTATTTCCTTATATTCCTTGTGAGTAAAATTGCAGTATTTCCAGAATCTCTCTCCTGGCCTTAATGCATCTCCATATTAATAGGTGATTATGAGGGCATGGAAAGGCGAGTGAGTGTATGTGGGGGCCAGAAAGGTTTTTTTTTTTTTGGCCTCTGTCCAGCCGGGATGGGGAGAGACCTGGATGAGTGGGAGTGGACAACTTCTTGTAATAAACAGGTTTCTCCCACTTTATTTTTCCCTTTGACTGATTTTGGCTTCGAAGGTTTACTTGCCCCAGGCTGGGAACACATTTTCCCCCCAGTTACAGTGTGGTATTGGAATATGTTCACAGTGTTCTTTCATTCTCCTGGCATCTATCTTCTATCACGCTTTGGGTATAATTTGTCATGTTTCTGTACCTTTACCAAATAGTTTGGAGTGAGCTGGAATAATTTGTGACCACGAACATAGCTGTCACTTGCTCCTTTGAGACTAAGATGTTTTATATTAGCTTTTCTTGTTTTCTGAAAGTTTATGGAGCATCAGAATCTGTGCAATAAAGTTAATGTTTCTATTGCTTGGATTACTTTTATTTCTCAACATAAATAATAAGATTCCAAACAAGAATCTAAACATGGACCCCACCATTGTGGCCTGATTATTCCCAGTCTCTCTGGCTGAGCCAACACTTTCACTTTCCCTCTTCTCATTCCTTCTTGCTTCTTTTCCCCTCCCTCCTCCCCTCCCTTCTCCCCTCCCTCCTCCCCTTCCTTCTCCTCTCCCTTCTCCCCTTCCTTCTCTTTCTTCTTGTCCTGCTTCTCCTCCTCTTTCTCCTTGAGATATAATTGACATATTAATTTCAGGAAAACAACATAATGGTTCAACTTTTGTATATATTGTGGAATGATCACCACAATAAGTCTAATTAATGTCTATCACCACACAATTACAAAATTTTTTTCCTCCTACTTCCTCTTTCTTTCTTTTCAGAATTATGTCATATGGCTACAGCTAGTTGCAAGGGAAAGTGAGTATTTAGTTGCTCCAACCAACAAAATCAACATACTATTGGCAAGAAAAAAGGCAATGGATGTTGAGCAAAAAGCTTAATGTGTTGCACATATTATGTTCACTGTGTTGTAATTATTTTTGCTTGTCTCTATCCTGAATCAGAAGCCTTGACTTAGTGCCTAGAATAATGTTTACAACATAGTAAGTGCTCAGGAAATGTTGGTAGAATTTCAAAATGGAAATTAACAATTTCATATGCTTTCTTTTCTCTAATATACTTTCAAAACTAACTTTGTAAAGTAGCATATAATAAAAGAAAATCCAGAGAAAATAAACTAAAATTCTGTGTTTATTAGAAAAGTCTTTGTTGATTCATTCTATCTCACTTGTTTATTAGCTTCACAGAACTACTATAAAATTCAGCCAAATCATTCATAAATGTTACAATAGAATTTCATATCAGTCACCATTTTTACATAATCCTAAGTATTAGCAATAAAAAGGAAAAATAGCTGAAGCATTTAAATGTGCAAAGGAAAGAATTAACAAGAGTGAGAACACCCAGTGAGGATAAGCAATATTTGGGAATAAGAAACAAATCTACTTTCTAGAAGAGCAGATTTTGGATATATCATACAATATATATACATAAGTCTATATGTTTCAATTTATACATTCATAGACAAACCATTTATCTAGGTTCCTGCTGTGTGTGAAATTAGAAAAACAAAATAAAGTGACAGCGTATGAAAACAAATATCTAGAAATCCAAACCTCAGGCTGCTTCTACAGGCTCTAATTATGCCTATATTTAATAAAGTGTTTTATTTTCAGTGACGTGTCTCTGGGAAAATCATAAAGCTGAAGAAAATCTTTAAGGAGCAATAGTCCTGCCCAGCACTCACATATGACAGAATTATAAATAATGCTGGATTTCATTAGGTGCCTGATATTTAGTAAACAATAAAGTTAGCATCCATTTCCTTTCCATTAATATTTGCCAAAGGAGATAAACGTTATTTCACTCTATCCAGAGATCTATTTCCTCACCATCAGCTTTTTAAAAACAACTAACTAAGGCCCAAAGTAGTGGTATTGAATTTTTATTTATGTTTTTTTTCTGTTGTGCAGTAGTTAATGATAACAAAATGCTTTGTACCCTAAGGTAGTTATATTTGAAAAATATAATAAAATTCATTTCAATTAGGTAATATTCCTATTAGAGCTTGATTAAATGAGGATTTTAGTATATAACATTTTTTTCCAACTCCTTAGGATATAAACAAAGAATATGGAAGCAGAGACACTTTCTGGTTTAACTCTTAAAGGTAAAAGATATTTAGAAATGAAGTCTTCAGTATTCATTTTCATACTGCTTGGGAATATCTGCTGAACATGGCATGGCCCACTTTTTAGATCTGACCTCTACTTTTAACAGGGTAAAGACAGGGGACTGACATAAGCAGGGTAGAATGGGGGAACTGACCTACCTGACTAGCCAAACCCCAATGTCAAAATATATGATAATATAGCATTATCTAAGTAAAGAGTCACCAAATAGGTGAAGTTCCATGATAAAGTAGGAGAGTATCTTAACAGATGGCAGGGAATGTGAGGAAAACAATGGATCAGATGATACTTAGATAATCATGAATCATGTCAGAACCAATGTCCTAACCAATGGACCATGATCCTATCTACTAGAAAGTTTACTTCAGACCTATCCATGGTCATAAGTATGAGGAAAGTTACTGGAATGAAAATTTAGGAACCATAAGTCAAGCACAGTCATGTGATCTGAAGTACCAGGTGTGAACTCTGGAACCAGGAAGAAATACAGCTGATCTGATTATGCAGAGGTGATAGAACTATCAAACATACTCTGTAGTTCCCCATGCCAAATAAGATATATAAATAATGCTAATTTTTTTGGCCACCATCCTTTATTGACTACTATCATCTTTCTTCTTCTCCCCTCCAAAGACTTCAAATCACTGAAGTAACTTTGACTCTAATTTGTACTCATTAATATCACCAACGCATAATAAGTCTCATAATCAATGGCTTCAGTGTTCACCCTGCAGCATATATCATTGCAGATATTCCAACTGTACTGAAATCAACCCTTCTCTTAGCATCCATACACAGTTTTTTTCTGGCTTTCTTTTTCATTCTCATTATCTTAGTCTCCTTCACTGACCCATTTCCTAGATTTCTAAGGCTCTCTCCAGGATTTTGACTTTTGCAGTTCCCTTCTATACCTGTAATATCTCATTGGGCAATTTTATTTGTTCTTATGGAGTAACATGTTTTATTTGAGACTTCCTGTCTTAATTTTAGACTTCAAAAAGACAATAACTTACCATAGTTGTCAAGTATCCCATATTCCAAAATGAAATTCTATACCATGTATTTCAAATGTGCAATTAATTTTTCACTGTATTTAGTTATCAGGAAGAAAATGGATATGGGACAGAACAAGCAGGTTATTCCAGGTAAATGTTAGGCTGGAATTTTGTCTGATTTGTTAGGATTTTTCTAATAGCACCTGAGTTATTTCACATGCTTTTTTTTAATTAAAGTATCATTGATATAAAATCTTACGAAGGTTTCACATGAGCAACATTGTGATTACTGTATTCGCCGCTATTATCAAGTCCCCACCACAATACCCCATTACAGCCATTGTCCATCAGCATAGTAAGATGCCATAGAGTCACTATTTGTCTTCTTGGTGCTATAATGCCTTCTCGTACCCCCCTACATTATGTGTGCTAGTAATAATACCCCTAATCCTCTTCTCCTTCCCTTCCCGTCTGCCCTCCCCACCCCCTTTCCCTTTGGTAACCACTAGTCCATTCTTGGGTTCTGTGATTCTGCTGCTGTTTCATTCCTTCAGTTTTTGCTTTGTTGTTATACTCCACAAATGAGTGCAATCATTTAGTACTTGTCTTTCTCTGCCTGGCTTATTTCACTGGGCATAATACCCTCTAGTTCTATCCATGTTGTTGCAAATGGTAGGATCTGTTTTCTTCTACTGGCTGAATAATATTCCATTGGGTATATATACCACCTCTTCTTTATCTACGGATGGACACTTAGGTTGCTTTCATTTTTTAGCTTTTGTAAATAGTGCTGCAATAAGCATAAGGGTGCATATGTCTTTTAGAATCTGAGAACTTGTTTTCTTTGGGAAAATTCCTAGGAGTGGAATTTCTGGGTCAAATGCTATTTCTATTTTTAGTTTTTTGAGGAACTTCTATATTGCTTTCCATAATGGTTGAACTATTTTACATTCCTACCAGCAGTGTAGGAGGGTTCCCCTTTCTCCACATCCTTGCCAGTATTTATTGTTCCTTGTCTTTCGGATGTTGGCCATCCTAAGTGGTGTGAGGTGATATCTCATTGTGGTTTTAATTTGCATTTCTCTGATGATTAGCGATGTGGAGCATCTTTCATGTGCCTGTTGGCCATCTGAATTTCTTCTTTGGAGAAGTATCTGTTCAGATCCTACACCGATTTTTTAATTGGGTTATATGCTTTTTGGGTGTTGAGGCATGTGAGCTCTTCATATATTTTGGATTTTAACCCCTTGTTGGATATGTCATTTACAAATATATTCTCCCATACTGTAGGATGCCTTTTTGTTCTACTGATGGTATTCTTTGCTGTACAGAAATTTTTTAATTTGATGTAGTCCCACTTGTTCAGTTTTGCTTTTGTTGCCTGAGAAGATGTATTCAGGAAAACGTTTTTCATATTTATATTCAAAAGATTTTTGCCTATGTTTTCTTCTAAGAGTTTTATGGTTTCATGACCTACATTCAGGTCTTTGATCCATTTCGAGTTTATTTTTGTGTATGAAGTTAGGCAATAATCCAGTTTTATTCTCTTACATTTACCTGTCCAGTTTTGCCAACACCAGTTGTTGAAGAGGCTGTCATTTCTCCATTGTATATCCATGGCTCCTTTATCGTATATTAACTGGCCATATATGTGTGGGTTTATATCTGGACTCTCTATTCTATTCCATTGATCTATGGCTGTGTTCTTGTGCCAGTATCAAATTGCCTTAATTACTGTGGCTTTGTAGTAGAGCTTAAAGTCAGGAAGCATAATCCCCCCAGCTTTATTCTTCCTGGCATAACTTTGGCTATTTGGGATCTTCTGTTGTTGCATATGAATTGTAGAACTGTTTGTTCTAGTTCATTGAAGAATGCTGTTGGCATTTTGATAGGGATTGCATTGAATCTGTAGATTGCTTTAGGCAGGATGGGTATTTTGATAATATTAATTCTTCCTACCCATGAGCATGAGATGTATTTCCATTTATTGGTGTCTTCTTTAATTTCTCTCAAGAGCGTCTTGTAGTTTCCAGGGTATAGGTCTTTCACTTCCTTCATTAGGTTTATTCCTAGGTATTTTATGCTTTTTGATGCACTTGTAAACGGAACTGTTTTCCTGATTTCTCTTTCTGCTAGTTCATGATTAGTATATAGAAATGCCACAGATTTCTGTATATTAATTTTGTATCTTGCAACTTTGCTGAATTCAGATATTAGATCTCGTAGTTTTGGAGTGAATTTTTTAGGGTTTTTTATGTGCAATATCATGTCATCTGCAAACAGTGCCAGTTTAACTTCTTGCTTACCATTCTGGATGCCTTTATTTCTTTGTGTGGTCTGATTCCATGGCTAGGACCTCCACTACTGTGTTGAATAGAAATTGGGAGAGAGGGCATCCCTATCTTGTTCCCAATCTTAGAGGAAAAGCTTTCAGCTTTTCACTGTTAGGCATGATGTTGGCTATGGGGTTGTCATATATGGCCTTTATTATGTTGAGGTACTTGCTCTCTATACCCATTTTGTTGAGATTTTTTATAGTCAATGTATGTTGAATTTTGTCAAATGCTTTTTCAGCATCTATGGAGATGATCATGTGATTCTTCTCCTTTTTGTTGATGTAGTGGATGACGGTGATGGATTTTTGAATATTGTGCCATCCTTGCATCCCTGGGATAAATCCCACTTGATCATGATGTATGATCTTTTTGATGTATTTTTGAATTTAGTTTGCTAATATTTGTTGAGTATTTTTGCATCTATATTCATCAGGGGTATTGGTCTGTAATTTTCTTTTTTGTCTTTGCCTAGTTTTCATATTAGAGTGATCCTGGCTTCATAGACTGAGTTTGGAAGTATTCCCTCTTCTTGTACTTTCTGGAAAACTTTACGGAGGATGAGTATTAAGTCTTCTCTAAATGTCTGGTAAAATTCAGCAGTGAAGCCACCTGGTCTGGGAATTTAGTTCTTGGGTAGTTTTTTGATTACCAATTCAATTTCATTGCTGGTTATTGGTCTGTTCAGATTTTCTGTTTCTTCCTGGGTCAGTCTTGGAAGGTTGTATTTTTCTAGAAAGTTTTCCATTTCTTCTAGGTTATCCAGTTTGTTAGAATATAATTTTTCATAGAATTCTCTAATAATTCTTTGTATTTCTGTGGTGTCTGTAGTGACTTTTCCTTTCTCATTTCTGATTCTGTTTATGTGTGTAGACTCTCTTTTTTTCTTGATAAGTCTGGCTAGGGGTTTATCTATTTTGTTTATTTTCTCAAAGAACCAGCTCTTTTCTTCATTAATTCTTTCTATTGTTTTATTCTACTGAATGTTATTTATTTCTGCTCTGATCTTTATTATGTACCTCCTAGTGCTGAATTTGGATGTCATTTATTTTTCCTTTTCCAGTTTCATTAATTGTGAATTTAGACTGTTCATTTGGAATTGTTGCTTCTTGAGATAGTCCTATACTGCTATATTCTTTCCTCTTAGAACTGCCTTCACTGCATCTCATGAAATTTGGGGCATTGAGCTGTTGTTTTTATTTGTCTCCATATATTGCTTGATCTCTGTTTTAAATTGGACATTGATTCATTGGTTATTTAGGAACATGTTGTTAAGCCTCCATGCGTTTGTGGGTCTATTTATTTTCTTTGCACAATTTATTTCTATTTTCATACCTTTGTGATCTGAGAAGTTGGTTGGTACAATTTCAATCTTTCTGAATTTGCTGAGGCTTGTTTTGTGGCCTAGTATGTGATCTACTCTGAAAAATGTTTCATGTGCACTTGAGAAGAATGTATATCCTGTTGCTTTCGGGTGGAGTGTTCTGTAGATGTCTGTTAGGTCCATCTGTTCTAGTGTTGTTCAGTGCCTCTGTCTCCTTATTTATTTTCTGACATGTCGATCTGTCCTTTGGAGTGAGTGGTGTGTTGAAGTCTCCTAAAATGAATGTATTGCATTCTATTTCCACTTCAATTCTGTTAGTATTTGTTGCACATATGTAGGTGCTCCTGTGTAGGGGGCATAAATAATTATAATGGTTTTATCCTCTTGTTGGACAGACCCCTTTGTCATTATATAATGTCCTTTGTCTCTTGTTACTTTTTTTGTTTTGATATCTATTTTATCTCATACAAGTACTGAAACTCCTGCTTTTTTATCCCTATTGTTTGCATAAGATATCTTTTTCCACCCCTTCACTTTTAGTCTGTGTATGTCTTTAGATTTGAAGTGAGTCTCTTTTAGGCAGCATAGATTGGTCTTGCTCTTTTATCCATTCTGTAATTCTATGTCTTTTGATTTGTGAATTCAGTCCATTTACATCAAAAGTGCAATTTTGTGGTAAAAAAATTTTGATTTAAAGCTGTTAGTCTAGCAACTTCCTGAAGGATATAATATTGTTCAGCTTCATTGGGGAGGGTAAGTGCCAGCTTTTCCCTCAGCACAGCATCCAATACTTAAAATTTGTCTGTTCAAATTTTTAGGAATGTAAGCACATGTTGAGTACCTGAGATATTTAAAGACTAGAATTGGCTAAAAGAATATGGAAGTGACTTTGCTGGCATCCAGCTTTTATTTTTCAGATGATTAGGAACACCTGTATATTTCCCAAAGCCCAGGGAGCAAAGCCTGTAGTGTACCAAAGAATCTGAGGAGGATATAGTAAGATGCCAGCCAGAAGAAAACTTTACCTGCATTAAGGAATCTGTAGTCAGATGCTGTTGTAATATTCAAGGAATCCATAAAAAAGTACCCAAGACACTCAACTTGGAACCTGAAAGCACAGATACCAGGTCACCCTCAGCAAGTAAGATGTTTACAGCCTCTTCTCCTTTCTCTCCCTCCAATCTTGGATGAAGGCAGGAAAGATGAAGATAGTACAAAATAAATAAATTTAATAAATCCATCTCAGTGTGGGAAGACGTAGACTTCTTAGGGAAGCCAGAGTTTGAGACTTATCAAGACTAGATTATATGTAGTCCATGGAGACTGTTCTGGAAAAAAAAAATGACCAGAAGGTTTTCTAGTTATCAAAGAATGATCTAGAGAGGGATCTATTGGAGATGTCATCCAACAGGTACGAAAATTGCTTACTCTGAGAGTTTTAAGAGACAGTAAAAAAAAAAAAGAATAAAATTATTTTCTTCTTGTAAACAATGAAGTCTGACATTTTGATGTAAATGATTACACTAATAACTCTCAACACTTTATCTTCATCCCTTACCTCTTAAGACTCATATTTCTTGCTTCCTATTGACTATCTTCACCTGTTAGTCTCTATATTTGCTGGTACCTTAACTAGCATGTTCAAAACCAAATTCTTCTCTGTAAAGCATGTTTGTTTTCCTATATTTTCTCTCAATAATAGAAACATTGTAATCCATCCAGCCTAACATGTTAGCAGTCTCAAATTAACCTGACCCATATTTCTCCCATATTCCTGGCATTTAATTCAAGTACTTTTTTGCCCCCCTGAATAAATTTTACTTCTAATCCTTTTCCTTCTCTGTCTCAATCCATTGACTAAATTCTACCCACCAGTATTCTTTGCCTAGACTTTTGAAATACTCTCTTATCTGTCCCTCTACTTTTAATATCATCATATATTATATTCCAAACTACCTCTGTAGTTCCATCTTTTTAAAACAAATGTGATTATTGTATCCTTCTTTGCCTAGGCATTTTTGCACAAGAACTTTTTTCAACTAGAATTCTTTCTTCTGCTGGGGAACTCATAATATCATTCAAGAAATCATCATCAGTTTTTGTGTGTTGAGTAGGGTGAGTCCCCAGCTCTATCTCTCAATCACATCACTGCATACAAACAGCCATTATAACATGATTAACAATGAACTGTGATTATGTGTTGTTATTGGCCCTCTTCTCTCCAAAGGGTGAATCCCTGAAGTGCAGGGATCATTTTTGTCATATCAATGCCTGTTTTTTTTATGAATGAACCCAATGATGGATTACTACATGTATTACCAGACATACTTTCTCCACTTGTGGCTCCAACTGGGGTTATTCTTAAGACTTGGAGGTAAAGTTAAGCCTTTATATTTGATTCATTTGACCACTGTGAGGAATGAGTAGTTCAACAAGATTGGGGAGGCAAGGGCTCAAAACCAGACTGATCGTAATAGGTACCAGGATTCAGCAAAAATAAAAGCCATGCATTCATTTCAACTTTATTTTTCTCTTTCCAATATTTTATTCTTGGGGTACTTTAAACTGGAGTTATCAGTTTGCATATTGTTGTAATTATTATAATTCACCATTGTAGATTTGATTGTTCAAAATACTTGCAGTTTGTTAATAGATAATCATTTGCATGTAACCTTGTTGCTTTGCTTTAGCAGTCATTCAGTTCTTGAGAATACTAAGAATAAAGTGTTACATAAATGCTAAATAAGATTAAATAGCCAGCTTGGACTGAGTAGCTGAGCACAGCTTTGTTTAGAAATTGAACAAAGATGGCACCATGAGAAAATATACCACAAAAATGTAATTATTCAGTTTATTATCCAAGCAAAAATGTGATAGCTTTTTATAATAACTCCTATAGCTTTCATTTGGGATATCTCTATGAGGAAAATGTATTTGCTTATTTGCCATAGCTTCCATCTAGTAATACAGTATTATATTTGGAGAAAGTGAGAAAGACATTTCCCCATATATGTTTATTCATTTATGCCACGTTTAAGGAGTTTTAATGAATATATAAATTCTTGATTAAACAATTAGCCCCACCATTAGGGGGTGTCCGGAAATATTAATTCCTGATGTGTGATTAGATTATCACTTATATGAATTTCGGTCAGAATTTAGAAATTTCATCTAATTTCCTAACATAAAGCATATCTTCAAATGGCATATAATGACAACAATCATTGATGCATGGGGTAGAAAGCATGGCATTGTATTCTATACATAATACCATTTCAAATTGCTGTCAGTGCAAAGTTAGGTAACAAATGCAACCTACTCAGTTATATATCCTTAACACCAATAATTTTACTTCTGTAATAAATTAGTCAACAACAGAGATTCTGACCCCATGTTTCCCAATATACCTAGCACAGTGTTAAAATAGTATTAGATAACAAATTACCCATTAAAATTTTGTAAAAATATTGTGGAAGCCTTGTCACTCCTCTCTTGGATATTACAATTTCATCTTTCTTCCATTTCCTGTTACTGCAATCAGTCATATTCATTACATACTTAGTGTATGTAACTGTTGTCTCTTGTCATTGCAGAGATCCTTTCCTTACTATCACTCCTCTTTTAAAGCATTAAATGGAAAAACATGAACAGTATGGCATTCATAGTTCAAGATTTCAAGGCAACCAGTTGTTTGCCTCATTTACTTGAGAATAAAGTAACTACAATACAAAACAACCATTTAATCAACATTTAAAACTAATAAAAATTTAGTTTTTAAGTTTAATAACAGGTATGTGCCTTTGCTTTCCATTAACTACCTCCCCACATCTATATCTCTCTCTCTTCCACTCTCCATTCCCTTGTCTCCCTTATATTTCATTTTTTTTCTACAAAATACATACATACACACAATCTGCAGGATAATCATGTCTGGGGACTCTTGCACAAATAATAGCTTATCAATTCAGCAGCAGAGATCACTAGAAAAAATAATTTGAAAATTATCAGCTATAGACAATAAAATGAGCTGATATGAAGAAAAGTCAAAACACTGTTAAGAGGTGGCTTATTTTTTAGAAAGGACCTGTCAAGAAGATACATATGGCACTATTCTACAAAGCTTTACTTTTTACAACATTGACTGTTTTAATGTTTGCTTTACTAATTTAATTCCAGTTATTATGGGTAGTACTGCCCATTAAGCAGAGCTGTGAAAAAGGTGAAAATAATCTTTAGCATTTCCTGTCCTCTATTCTGTGATTCTCATCTTTCTTTGAGGGTCTAATAACCTATCGCTTTCTGCTCATACCCATTACTGCCCAGATTTTCACCTTTGGTACCTGAGCTATGACTACCCTTCTACAATGCTCTGTGTGCTATGAAATTTAGCTTCTGCTAATATCAGTGTGTTTCATTCTTTCACGTACCTTCTAGCAGTCCTAATAGTTAATCTGAATAGATCAGGAATCTCAAATAAGAGTAAATACCATAGGCAGGTATGTAGTGGTATAGAGTGAAATAAGAAATGTGTAAGATAATCTGAATAGTGAGGACTGAAGCAAAGTGGAGATACCAGCCATGTCTAAAATGGAAAGCCATTATTCAGCTATAGCCTAAGAGCACATGTAGAAAGGAAGGCCTAGGGTAAGATATTTAGTTTTTGTTTTTTTAAAAAAACAGAAGCCATAAATGTGGGCTTTCATGTGAAAATTCCAATCCTTCTGAAACACTGTGCAGGTATAAAACAAAGTATACTGTAGGCAGAATTTGGACTATGTGTCACTAGCTTGCCAGTTGTTTGATAAATGATTTTCAAATCAAGTTAGTTGCTTAATATTTCTCTTCAGAGATGCCCAGTTTCACGAGAGAAACTAATACTTAAAAATAATTATTGCTTTGTAATGAGTGATAAAAATTGTAGAGGTGAAGGATCAGTGGAGCCAAGAATGAGGGAAGGGAGTATTTATCAGCCCAGAATGTTCTGAGGGAGTGCTTCTTAGAGGAGAGGAGTCTAGATTAAGAGAAGGTGTTTACAAGGGAATAAAAAAAATTATTTTAATCAGAGTTACATGTGGGAAGAGACAGAAAAAGAAAGAGCACCATGTACTGAGGAAAGACAAATTATTTAAGGTTCTTCCCCAAAGAAATGGAACTGAAAATTCCAGACATAAGATTTTATTTCTGAGGGAGATTATTTTGGGCAGGAGGGCCTTTTGGAGTCCTCTAAATTTGACATAAATCCTTCTCTTTTTCTCTATTTCCCTCTCCAGATGATTTTGACATGACCTTGCTACTCCTTTAGATCAAAGGATACTCATTACATAGTTTTACAACAAATTTTATGGTCAAGGAAGTTAAACATTTACACTGGGAATATGGCAAGGTTACTCTTCACAGATATTTTATTAGAAGATACATTGCTTATTGTTCCAACGTTTCTCCTGTTTTTAAAACTATGTCTTCTTTCAAGTACAAGTGAAATAATTGATTATGTAGTTATCTCAGTCATAGGGGGCACACATCTGTGGAAATGTAAGTTAGAAGCCCTTCAAAATCTTCATTGAAAAAACTGTTCACATTCATTCTCCCTCTCAAATTTATGCAGAATGTAATAGTATCTATGAACAGAAAAATCTAGTTGAAATCATGTCATATCATGTATCACACCAGGAGTAATAAATAAATATAGTAAAAACATTGTGAAAATAACTAGTACATATGTTAATAAAGAAGGGGTGTAGAGATGAGAGCTTGGAGAAATAAATAAATGTGGAGTAGGTATTTTGAGCCAAACTTATTGTTGATCATAAAATGTTTTATATTAATATATTCAAAGATTTGTGTATATATCCTAACCTATTCACATTCAAAGAATCTGTTGCTAGAGTGTATAAACATGTCACTAGTGAAGATGAGATTTATCCTTCATCTCTGGCCTCAGAAGCATGAGTCCATTTATTGGTTTTATTTAAATGCAGTTATTGTTTAGCAATCTGAAAATTGTTTGCAAGGACTCTATCACATGCATTTTATGAAGGATAACCTTAAATAATGACACTGACCTAATTATTGCCTACACATACTTGAAAAAAATATCAGTTTTAGTTCATATGATTGCTTTTCTTTGTCTCTCCCACCATCCTATTTTATGAATGTGCTATAAATGTGTTAATTTAGCTGGTAGACTTCTTTTTGTTTCTTTGTTTTTTCATGGACTTTCCAGTTTATAGATTAATTAACTATTCCCATTCTTGATCAAATCTAAGAATGCTGATCAATATTTACTGAACACATTTGAGTGAATAGCACCAAATAAGAGGAACAAATGCTCACTCATTGATGTTTCTCTGCAATGAAAAATATTTTAAGGTGTCAAGTGATTTGTATTTGTGGATATTTGTCTCTTGGGATATAATGGTATAATCATTATGTCCTATTGAAGACAAAATCCTAACACTGAATGGTTTCTGCTAGGCTATGAAGGAAAGAAAATGACAATATCATCATTCTGGAAAAGATGTGTGTGAGTTGATCTAAATGATTATGATTTACACTGTCTCAACATTTCTATATGAAACCTCTGCAAATGAGCTTCATTTAAGTTTCATCTTTCTTAAATTTTTGAATGAGTGTGTGACTTCACAGGAACTGCTCAGAGATTCTGTATTTTACTTTTCTATTATCTAAGGTTGCCTTACTTGTTGAATTCCAGTTTTTATTTATGCATAAATATCAGAGACAGGAGCAGCAGAGCTAGAACTAAATTAAAAGAGCCTCAAAAGGGAAAAAGACATGAAACCAGAAGTTTAAAATGAAATACAGATAGTGCCACATAAAATTCAGTGTTACTGATTAGGTAAATTTTTCACTAACTTGAAAAAAATCTTTCTCTTTGTGAGGACTCATACATATGGACTAGGGCAGGGGGAAGAAAATCACATTTTTTTAGTATTCTCCATCTCAGCCAAACTAAATATCTTGCTTTAGAAAGTTAGTAAAAGAGTAGTTGCATTCATTTTCTTCTGAGACTCTTTAAAATTAGCAGAGTGGATCTTCATTCCATAACAAATTCAAAAAATGAAATTTAACAGTTCATATAAGACTGTGACTTTAACAAACAATAGACATAGAGTTATGTAGTTTGATTTTGTAATTGTAAGGTGTTCTTTCCTCTTAATTCCTAAATAAGACATCTTAATGAATCCCAGATATATTCAAGCAGCTGAAATCTATTCCCCACTAAACCATCTCCAAGGCAATTAGGATGACCAGTTAAAAAATCCAGTTCTGTGCATTTATATCCTTTTAGCTTTTGTATCCTAAGATTAATACTCCAGGTCTTTGCTTATAGTTTCATGGCTGTGTCTATGGGTACGGGAATGGAGGAATAAGAACTTTGAATATTGATTATTCCAATTTTAAAGTGCAAGTTGTATTTTAAATAGATCTCAAACAGCTTGTGAGGTGGATTGGGGTTTGAGAGTAGTACTGTTCAAATTGTGAATATCCTGATGCTATAGCTTGAGTTGAAACTTGGACAACTAATTGTAATTGTGACCTCCTAGAATGAGACTGCCAGTGTTCACAGAGTCATTGTTTTAATTTCAAGGTCAAAGTCACTTTAGACAAGTGGCATGTTCTTTTTGAACAGAAGTGAGTGTGTAGCATATGGTAAGTGGATAAACGTCTACCTATCAATTAATCTCTGTGAAGAAATGTATTTTTAAGTTATGGGATAATTCTTTAGCATTTATATATTTTTTTGAGATATGGTGGTGTGAAGAAAGTGAAGGTTCCTATGGCCAATTGTCACCTGGCCCTGGTTAGCTAGCTCACTACACACATGTGGGCAATGCATCGTTATTGACTCTATATAAAGAGCCCTGCCCAGTGCTCTGGGTGACACGGTGACATGACTGCAAGGCTGCAGGAGAGCAGAGCAGAGGCTAGAGTGGTGGCAGTGCCAAGGACAGAGACTGGGACAGCTGTGTGGGCAGAGAGGCCCAGAGGCAGAGAAGGGCTTGCTACATGCAGACTTGGTCTGAGTGGACGGAATTCTAGTGATTGACCTGCCACCATGGAAATGAAGTTGGGTATAACCCTTTCACCCCAAGAACATTTTACTGTCATTTCTTTGGTCACATTGAATTCATAGTGAACTTGCCTGGGGCTGAAACCCATCGGCAAGACATCGTGGTAGCCTTAGAGGAAGCAGCACGAGAAGCAGCAGCATGAGAGCGCAGGCTGCCAGGTGCCGTGGGGCAGGTGAAAGCTGTAGTGGAGCCGTCAGCCCCAGAAATGCAGGAGCAGAGGTTTGATGAACCGGTTGGGTTGGAGGCCCAGCCGGTGCTGGCAGTATCGGCCCCTCCTTGGTTGAGACCCCACCTGGTTGAAAGCTGGTGGAAAGCCCGAAGGACTTGGCAACCCCGGGGTTCTTTCAGGAGAGGTGCAGCCCCTCCTCAGGTTGTGGAGCACTCCATGCTCTGCCTTCACCCTCAGGCTCAAGCACAAAACAAAATATGGTCTGCTTCTCGAAGGAAGAATTTAAAGGCCCCGTGAAGGTCACAAGGACACAGATATGGGTTTGAAAAGGCAGGAGCAGACAGAAAGAAATTGGATTACTGGAGTTATGGCAACAACTGAGACCGGAGCAGCAGTTCTGGCTGTTGAGGATGAAGCAGAAGCCAGAGACAAAGCAACAAGATCAGCCTGTGTGTCTGCAAGACTTTCTGCTGGAGAGGCTGGAGAAGGTGCATATTGTAAGGCCCACCCATGGTTCTTTAAAAATGTACAGAGGGACCATGTACAAGGACCATGAAGAGGATTGAGGGCACATAAATTGAGAGGTGAGAATCCTGGAGAGGTGGAGTGTGGATAAAGTGAAGGTTTCTATGGCCAGGATTCTCACCTGGCCCTGGATGGCTAGCTGACTACACATGTGTGGGCAATGTGTTGTTAGTGACTCTCTATATATAAAGAACCCTGCCCAGTGCTCTAGGCAACACAGTGGCATGGCTGCAAGCCTGCAGGAGAGCAGAGACAAGACTTTGGAGTGGTGGCAGCACTGAGGACAGAGACTGAGACAGCTGCAGGGGTAGAGAGTCCCAGACGCAGAGACCAGCTTGTTGTAGGCAGATTCGCTCTGAGTGGATGGAATTCTAGTGATTGACCTGCCACTGTGAGAATAAAGTTGAGTATAAACTCTTCACCCCAAGAATGTTCCACTGTCATTTCTTTGGTCTCATTGAATACATAGTGAACTTGTCTGGGGCTGAAACCCATTGTCAAGACAGGTGGAATAACTTGTTTGTCCTGTTGAAGACTGAGTGCTAAAACTACATAATTTCAGCTAGGAAGTAAGAAAAGGAAGAAGTAGTTATAGCAATCTTAGGTATATTTGAATTACAGTAAGTTTTAATGATTTACACTCTACCAATATTTCCAAATAAAACCTCTGGCCCAACATCACTGAAAATAAACAAAGGCCTTGAAGAAAGTGAGGTGTATTTGCCAATGGGTCTAAGCCCCAGACAAGTTCAAAATGACAGTGGAACGTTCTTGGGGTGAAAAGGTTTTTATCCAACTTTATTCCCATGTTGGCAGGTCAATCACTAGAATCCCATCTACTCAGAGCAAGTCTGCATGCAGCTAGCTGGTTTCTGCCCTTGGGCCTCTCTGCCCAGTGCAGCTGTCTCGGTCTCTGTCCGCAGTGCTGCTACCACTCCAGTTTCTGCTCTTCCGCAGCCTTGCAGCCCTGCAGCAGCCCAAAGCACTGGGTGGAGCTCTTTACATAGAGTCAATAACAATGTATTGCCCACATGTGTAGTGAGCATGCCGGTCTGGGCCATGTGAGAATCCTGGCCATAGGAAGCTTCACTTTTTTCCACATGAGGTAAAGAAAAAATGGCCTGCAAGTAAACTTTGAGGTCATTTATTTTATTTATGTATTATCCTAGACACTTATTGTACAACAGATCTCTATGCATAAAGCATCAGACAAAGGGGCTAAAAGATGATTTTTAGTCTGGAAGATGATTTTTCATAATACATCTAACACAACCTCTTAATTTTAATTGAAACATTAAATTAATACTTATTTTTAATAAGTGTCCAACATATAGTATTTGAACCATTATACATATTACAAAATACCACAATAAGTGTAGTTACCATGTTAGCATGCAAAGTTATTACAGTGTTATTAACTGTATTCTCTGTGCTGCACTGTTCATCCCTGTGACTTACTTAATTATAACTGGAAATTTTTACTTCTTAATCCTTTTCGTCTGTTTATCCCACCCCTAATCCTCCTCCCTTCTGGCAATCACCAATTTGTTCTTTGTATGTATGAGTTTGTTTCTGGTTTATTGTTATTATTTGTTCATTTGTTTTATTTTTTCTTAGATTCCACATTTAAGTGAAATCGTAATTTGTCTTTGTCTGACTTACTTTATTTTGCATAATATCTTGTAGATCCATCCATGTTGTCACAAATGGCAAGATATTATTCCTTTTTTATGACTAATATTCCACTGCATATATGTACCACATCATCTTTGCCCATTTATCTTTCAATGGACAGGTAAGCTACTACCATATCTTGGCTATTGTAAATAATACTGCAGTAAACATAGGGGTGCATATATCTTTTCAAATTAGTGATTTTTGTTTTCTTTGGGTAAATACCCAGATGTGGAATTACTGAATTATATGGTATTTCTGTTTTCAGTTTTGAAGAAACCTCCATATTGTTTTCCATAGAGGCTGCATGAATTTACATTCCCACCAGCAGTGCACGAGTGTTCCCATTTCTTTACATCCTTGCCAACACTTGTTACTTCTTAGCTTTTTGGTACCAATCATTCTGCTTGCTTTGTATGAGGTGATATCTCATTGTGGTTTTGATTTGATTATGTGGAGCTCTTTTCATGTGTCTGTTAGTCATCTGTATTTCTTTGGAAAAATGTTCAGGTTTTCTGCCCATTTTTTAAATTGGTTTGTCTCTTTTTTTGGTGTTGAGTTGTATGAATTCTTTACATATTTTGGGTATTAACGCTTTATCAGATATGTCATTTGCAAATGTCTTCTTCTATTCAGTTGGTTGGTTTTTTGTTTTGTTGATGGTTTCCTTCACTGTGCAAAAGCTTTTTAGCTTGATATAGTCCCAGTTGTTTATTTTGGCTTTGGTGCCCTTGCCTGAAGAGCCTGATCTAATAAAATATTGTTAAGACCAATGTCAAAAAGTGTACTGCCTATGTTTTCTTTTAGGAGTTTTAAGGTTTCAGGTCTTACACTTAGGTCTTTAATCCTAGATGAATTGACCATATAAGTGTGGGTTTATTTTTGGACTCTCTATTCAGTTTTATTGATTTTTGTGTTTATTTTGTGCCAGCATCATACTACTTTGATTCCTATAGCTTTGTAGTATAGTTTGAAAACTGCGATTGTTGTATCTCCATTGTTGTTCTTCATTCTCAAGATTGCTTTGGCTATTCAGTCTTTTGTGAGTCCATACAAATTTTCATATTATTTGTACTACTTCTGTGAAAAATACTATTGGTATTTGATAGGGATTGCATTGAATCTGTAGATTGCTTTGAGTAGTGTGGACATTTCAACAGTGTAATTCTTATCTGTGAGCATGCATATTTTTCTATTTATTCATGTCTTGAATTTCTTTCATCAATGTCTCATATTTTTCAGAGTACAGGTCTTTCACCTCTTTGGTTAAATTTATTCCTAGATATTTTATTCTTTTTTGATGTAATTGTAAATGGTACAATCACTGCGTTTTAAGGAGTTGAGCTCTTCCAAGATGCACAAAGGCCTAACAGAAGGAAAAAGATGACATATGAAGAAATTTTTTCTTCTACTCATTTCCAAGAATTACTCTTTTTCTTTAAAGCAGTAATTCTTAAACCATAGTGTATACAAGACATACCAGAAGGGCATCATAAAATACAAATTGCTCAGTCTTAACTCCAGAGTTCTTAGGTCAGTAGATGTGAAGTAGAGCCCCAAATCTGCATTTGTCATGAGTTTCTTCTTCCAAACAGTGACCATACTTTGAAAATCACTGCAGTAGAACAATACCGGACAGGTTAACTTTATTATATAGTCATATGGTTATGTTTATTTTTTGCAATTTTAAAAAGAGGGATATGTGATAGCAGTGGCAAATACAAGGAATATATCACCATAAGCTGACTGCTTTGCACATATGTGCACATATACATATATGTGTTATTCAATGAAAAAAACACTTTCTAGAAAGCAAAACACCTGCATTCTTAATCATTTAGAAAATTTCTTGAAAAAATTAATCACTCTGTGTCTCAACTGCCCCCATATTTCAGTGGAAATGGCAATAATTTGTTTGCTTTGAAGCACAAGTCTTAGGCAGTACTTGAAACTTTTTCTAGGCCTGTACTCTATATAAATAGTATTCACTCATTTGACAATCCATCAATAACATTTCCACTTGATATAATCCATAAATGATGAACATTGTGGCCAAATAATTGAGACCAAGCTATTAAAATTTGCTATTTCTTAAGTTCTACAGCTTGCTTCTATTTTTTGATTCTTCTGTACTTCAAGAGATACCTTCTAATTAAAATATCCTAGAACTGTAAAAAGCAAGTAAATGTTAACCATATTCTTATCTTTCATCATTTTGTAAATTTGATTCCTCCAACTCTACCTCTACTTTTACTCTCAAGTTTTTCATCTTTTTAAATTTCATATTCTTTTTTAAAAAACACACGTACTTTTACCAAGTTGTCCATTCTTGGAATCTATTTCTATAGTGTTATTTCTTACTTCAACTTTGGCACATAGAACTGCATTCACCATTCTTATTTAGATGAACTGTGTTTTATTCAAGGATAAAAGTGTGTTTACATTTAACTGACTCTCTAATAATTCTCATAGCTTTGTTGGCTCCATGTTCTTCAGACAATATTTTTAGGAATAACTCTACAGTAGGAAACAATTATTCTCACAATATAATTTGTGTGTGTGTGTGTATTTGACTCCTGTTTGCTAAATGTATTATACTAGTTTACATAGTTACTTAGCTTCCATTCTTCTGCCAAGTCATATGTAAGACTCAGATTTAGTTTATATTCTTCCACTAGACATGTCATTTTCTTTAAATATGTAGTGCTACTTGGAAGTCTTGATGTTTCCCTAGGTAACCTTCTTTCAAGTCATTGTAAAAATATTCAGGTAGGTCTTGGTAGATCACCAAATAGGTGATACCTTGTATATTTGTCAGTATTCTCCAGAGAAACAGAACCAAGAAGGAGATTGAGAGCGAGAACAAGAACGAGAGAGGTTATAATTGGTTCATTGTGATTATGGAGGCTAGCAAGTCCAAAGTCTGCAGAGCTAATATCCCATTTTGAGTTTCAAGGCTGTCAGGCTGCTTTATAGCCAAGAAGAGCTGATACTCCATTTAGAAGGCTGTCAGAAAGGATAATTCTGTTATTTATGGAAAAATCAGGCTTTTGTTCCATTCAGGCCTCACAAAAATACTGTCACAGAAAGATCCAGAAAATTACTTGACTGACTAGGTGGACACCCCATGGACCAGACAAGTTAACATAAAATTATTACACTTTGGCATAATTTCCTCAGCATTGGAAAGAGCCTATCTTTCCCTAGCTTGTCTTTTTTTGCCTGCAAGTCATTCCCTGTTCTAAAAAATTTTATCTTCCCATTCCTTCTTGATCAAATATATTTAATAAAACCCTTAACTACATAACTTTATATTATTTAAATACTAAGTATATCACCTACTTCTTTCTTATAAAGTTCTGTTAAATGAATCTAATAATTAATAGAAACAAATTTTTCTTTAAAGAATACCCTATTGCCTTTCCACTAAATTGCTACATATATTTAAGCATAGAATCATCTTGACTTTTATACAGTTCCATATACGTATGGAGGTGAAATCAGCCATTTTATTATTTTATATTTTTCAGTGTCTTCTCTGGGTGAGCAGCACAATAGCTATTAGCTTGTACCAGTTCTCTGGTGGAGTATGAATTTGGGCAAATTACAGTGAAAAGTGACTTGAATAATGTGTTACTCTAGCCATGATATTTGCTTATATTTAAATTGGTTATTAGTTAGATGTATAACAGTAGTACCTGAACAAGCTGATCATCAAAATCAGATGGGAATTAATTAAAAATACAAAATCATAGTCTACACCTGTGGATGTCTGTTTCAGAATCTCAGGACTGAGCCCCCAAATCCATACTTTTAAAAAAATACCTAATTATGATGATAAACTGTTGAGATGGAGAATATGGAGAAATACAAAATTTTAAAAATTCCTTGATTTTTTTAGTTTTAAGGATTATTTGGACATCCAGATAACATTTTTTCATAACAAAATTGAAATAGTTCATTGATGCCTTTTATCAGATCCTTTTAATTTCAAAAGTCAACTTTTCCACCATCATTATATAGTCCCAGTGCTTCTTGAGCTGGCATCTTACTGTTGATTTATTTATTTTTCAAAGTTCTTATTATTTTCTTTGGAATATCAAGCACAGTGTTCCTTACAGTTGTTTTCAGTTGGTCTTAGGATTTTTGCACCTGATTTACCTTCCTTTGTGGATTTTCTTGTTTTGCTTCCTTGGCCAATTGTACCATTAAAAATGCCATCACCCCACCTCACCCACAACGACCTCTTTTGCTTTGCCAGTTAGCCAGAAAGGGATTTTGTTTGAGCACCTGGGTTTCTTGATCCTTGGCACACATTTTGCCTGAGCTTCTAATAAGGTGTTTTAAACAGTCTCCAGGTTTCTGGTCAATTATTTGCTTTTTTTTCCCATCTCCTTTGCATTTTTTTCTAATATCCACATTTTGAGGTAGGTCCCTTTTATAAAATTGAGTTAGCATGTGTTCAATGTTTCTTCGCTTTCCCACTCTTAGCAAAATGTGAAACTTAATCATATACTGATCACTAATATATAGTGGTTTGTATAATTTCTGATTCACTTCCTGTCTTTTATGCAGAGCTCAGTTAGTGTATTTCCTTTCCATATGGAGTCTAAGATTACTTGATCTAAGAAGCAGTTATTTATTCCTTGCAAAATGTTTCCTTCATATCTCTCCTCAGTGAGAAAACATGAATCCAGATGTGACTAATTAAAATTCTTTTTAATTACCATCTGCCCTGATTTTGAGTATGCACACTTAGGGTTAATATTTTTAGCACTATATATATTTAAGCATCAGATGAAGAGGATTGAAATAATCATAAATATCAGTTGATGGCACATTATCTTCATTGATGTCTCTCTTGATTGACTGATTAGTTGATCATACCTCTTCCTTCATTAACCCTCTATCTTCTCCCTCTAGATAGACAATGATGTTAAGAAGCTTAACAACTTTAACAACAAACAAAACCCAACTTTTTGTTTATTAATTTGTAAAAAGTATTTTTATAGATATTTTACTCTGCTTCTTTTAAATCTGGGCTGTGTTTTGGGGTAGTACTATGCATATATATAACCTGTTACTTCTATGTACTGTATAGTGCTCCATGGTAGACATCCATCAGTTTCTTCCTGTTCCTTCTCTGAACGATTTGTGACTCAAATAGCCTACAACTCTCCAACATCATTCAACCCCAGTCTGTAGCATCATCACCACTGATTACAACTGATTTAGAAAAGAGAAGAATAATTCTCTAAGTTTCTTCTCAGTAATATCTTCATTTACATCAGTGTTTATTGACTTCAGCACTATTAACGTTTTGGACGGGATGAATCTTTGCTGTGGATATCCTGCGCATTGTAGGGTATATAGCACTATCCTCAGCCCTGCCCGTGATATATACCAATAGCACCACAATTGTGAGAATAAAAAGTCTCAGACATTGCCAAAAGTCTCCTGGGTGGTGAATCACCTGCTGTTGAGAACAATTGGTGTGTATTTTCTAAATATTTAGATACTGTTGTTAAATCTTACATGTTCTTATTTGTCCATTGTAGCTTGTGGCTCAGTGGTACTCTAGTTTCTTTTCTGTTCATTCATTGTTATACGTCCGAGATGTCAATTGCATGTGGTTACTCATTTCTTGACAGGCATTCCCCTGCTCCTCTCTGCTTGATTTATGTAATTTTTATATAACCATCAGGAAATAAAATCAAATATTGGCTTCTCTAGCAACACACTTTTTAGAAGCTAGTTCATTACATGTTCTTTATATGTATAATGTTATTTTTTAATACATTAGCCAGACCTGAGGTTAAACAGAAATTTTAGTACTTATCTTTAATACTTCATTTAAAATTTGTAAATAGCACAAGAAAACAAGTCTGTGATTTGATAGTCATACTTTGATTTTAACTATAACCTTAATTATCTAATTATCTCAGATTCTTTAAACTGCTTCTGTCTATATTAAAAATAAAGCCTAACCGAAAGGTCTCCAGCTAAATGGAAGATTCTACACCAAAAGAAATATCCACAGATAAATTTTCTTAGATTATCATCAAATGTAAACAAGGAATGTATATATTTGGGGTTTTCTCTGAGTGACTCTCAAAAAAATATGAAATATTATGGTAAAACCATCATTTCAAATAGTCTAAAGTCATGCAAATGAAATATTTTAAAAAGTTTATGTAAATGAAAAAGTCACTGGATTGAGACAATATATTTGAGCTTAATAACTGGTTTTCCCATATTGCATTGAATGTCTTTTAGCTTGAATTGTCTAAATAGTTTCTTTAGCTGACAAATAGCAGAATTTTTAAAGACAAAATGAAATTAAAATTAATGCAATTTAAAAATATTATAAAATAGAAATGATTATTATTTGCCAGAATTTTAACACAATTTTTACTCTCCTCATGTAGAAAGTATTACTTGTAGAGGCAAGCAATGATTCACACAGAGAATTTCATTTGGACCCCATGAAGCTACTGGCAACATCGGCTGTTTTGCCTTTAGACTCATCTTTGATCTCAGATTTACGGCATTATGCCTATCTCCCACCCCTCTACTCCTGCTAACAGTACTATAACTCCCCATTTATAGTTTGTCACTTGTTTTCCTCTCTATCTTATCCATCTACCCTTGGTCAATACAGAGGACTTAGGTATTTCTGACTTTTGGTTCAGCATCCCTGACCTCCCCACCACCCTCCTCTGGTTAACAGATCTTTCTTCTTAACTTTTCCATTAATGGACCCAGTCAAAATCCTTACACTCATGACCATGTATAAGAGACCAACAAATATATGCTGACTATAAAGATCCAGCTTATAGATGAATAATATTCATTAAAACAGAAGAAGCAAGTCCTGATAGTATTGGATTTTCAGATCATGCAATACTTAATATCCTCCACCTTTTCCCATTACACTCATAATAAACTCAATGTCCTTGCAGTAGCATCCAAAGCCCTATCTGATTTGCCCTGTCTCTGCCATCTGACCTCATCTCCTCACATTCAACCTTAGCACATTTCCATCAGATCACACTGATACTGTTATTCATTTTTGAGTAAGCCAAAATAGACCTTGGCATATTTTTTTTCTGCTTGGGATGCACTTCTTACACAGTGAATACTTAATAAATACATATTAAATTAATGAATATTGTTTTCTCCACCTCTGTGTCCGTGTCTGATCTCTGCAAGCTGTTGTTGAGAGTTAAGGATGAGGGTTAAATCTTTGTGACTTACAATGCCATCCTACCTAAGTGCTGTGTCTATTCTCACTTACTCAGTGATGGTTATCTATCAAACCTCTGCCTGTGAATAAATGAATAACTGTAAACTGTGCATCAGATGCATATTTGCCTAGACCTAAGAGGAGATGAGTTTGTAATATTTTATAGTATTTTGAAATAGAGTAAAAGAACTCAAAATATTCACTTTAATTTGTACCTAATCTCTTTTCCAGTTATATAAATCGCAAAAGGAATCTATTGAATTAACATGCTAAGAATCTGTAAACAATTTATTTTGCTATTAGTTCTGTGAAAGTTTATTAATTTCTAAAATATAAATTAATCATATAAGTAATGGATAAAATAATAAATAGAATAAAAGATTGAAACATTTAGAACATTCATAATTGAAATCTGTGATACAAATACGGCTTTTTAAAAAATAATTACAGGAAATTGGTGGGCACCTGAGAAGCAGGTTAAATAAGTTTTGATTTGTTCTTTCTGTCCATGCTGAACTTTGCTAATGCTATCTAACACATGAGGATGCGTTGAGCTTAATATTTGCCATAATCTGAAAATAGAATTCAGATACTACATTGCAGACACCCACAATGCAGTGTAAATATTTCCAGCCAGCTGTAGTCTCTCTCTACAGCAACTAGATATGCAGAACCACATCTCCTGTAGGATGAAGAAGAGAAAGTACACTTACATATTCCAAGCGAATGTGCATCCAATTTGAACAGTTTCATCAGTGAGAAAGACACGTACTTCATGCTTATTTCTCTTATGCTTCCATTTCTGCATAAAGTGGTCTGGAGCAACAGAGGTGGGAGAATATTGTTAATCATACATGAAAACTTATTAGTCATAATAACTACCTAAATGAAGAACACCAACACCAAAATGTTAACAGGCCATAGGCTTTGAGTCATAAATACATCTATACCTCAGTTCTGCCATTTAAAAGTGACATTGGGCAAGTTTTTCCATTGCTCAAACTCCAGTTCATTATCAGTAGATAATATTTAACTCACAGTACTAATTGAGAAGATTATAATAAGGAGACAGATTTAAAGGGCCTAGAAGATTTGTTGATACATATGTCGCACGCAGAAAATTTAAGCCTTGAAAGATCACATCACCAATTATCCAACTGATGATAGATTCAAAGCCAAATGGGCAGCACTATATTTGAAGGGTTTTAATGTGTGTTATAGTTAGGAATCATGTCTTGAGTGACCTTGCATAATTAGGACCTTGCTCTGTGCCTCTCTCATAATCGCTGTTCATTAAGTGCTGATTTCTGTTGAATGGTATTCAGTGGTCAAAAGTGAATATGAAAGAAAAGGGGCAGGAGAGAAAGGGAAGGCAGGTCATATACATTGATTCACCTTTCTGTCAGAGACTGTTGATTCTTTCCATCCTAACAACTTGAGTTTTCTTCTGCCAACACTTAATTACCCAACAGCTATGAGTTTAGCAATCTGAACCTTTCCTCCTGTCTTTTACTGGCCAAATTCTGGGTTATTTATCCACCCTCTGGGTTATATCCTGAGTTATTACCACAGCACCCCTTTTCTCCAGATCTTCTGCTCTACAAAGCCATACAGAACTCTTCAGAAATTGAAACATTATAGGAAATGGTTTCATAATAATTTATTTGTAACAGAATTGTTTGTTTCTCTAAAATCAGTTCACTAAGGAAACAGGGTTCAGTTTTCCTTGCAAAATCTTTGTGTGAGGCACAAGGTGAGATGCTCAGAACATCCTGAGTCAATTTAAATGGACAAGTTTGTCCAAGACCTGAGTGTTTGTCCCTCCCCTGGCCTCTATTATTTGTCACAGGGGGAGGAAGAGAACCAGGAAAGAAGATCCACCCTAACCACACTACCACATCAGATGCCATTAAAACAGAACTTTCATAGCCCGTTAGGGCAACACATTGCTCTGCAAAATCAAATCACAGATCCCATCCAGTGTTGTTACCAAGGCAGCTGTGGTTCTGCCTTCTGTCAGTAGTGCCTCCATGGTGATTGGTGGGGGAAGAAAGGATGCTAGACCCTTAGCAGTAACAAAGGCAGATGCAGAGAAAGATAAAGTTGTATTTTAATGGGGTGAAGCTTAACAGCAATTTTTTTTTGGCAGCAGGGGAAAATGTAAGGAAGAAGGAAATGATTTACCGTCTGGGGTTGAAGATGGTTTCAGTGATTCACTTGTTATTGCTGTGAACTACAAAGCCTTTTCTTAGCTTCCCATTTGGGGATATTAGTCTTTTTTTTTTAATTGATAAGGAGAGAATATTAGTTCATAACAAAATAATACCCTCCATATTATCTCTCAAGGACATTTTTCTCCCTTTTCCAGAGACCCTTAGCTTTTGTGTCCATTTGCTTTTCTGTCTACAGGCAAGTAGACAGCTCTAGAAGAGTTGTTTATAGTATCATAAATGATTTTCCCTAATTTTTTTCCAGTATCAGTGATCACAATACCCACTTCTAAAGAAGTTGTCATGGTTGTTTATGTCTCTTCTCCAGGCTGGGTTTCAACATGAGTCTGCCTTAGATTTTGTCTCTGAAAATGCCTATTGATTTGAATGCTAGTCAGACTAAAAGGAGAAAAAACTCATTTTATGATTTGTACAGCTGTTTCTGAGCCCAGATTCTTATAAAAAGTGCCCCGGTGGCATTTCCTTACCACAAGATTAGCAGAATGGGGAAAGCTAAACATTTTCTTTTCTAAAGAACTAATGGAAACAAACCTATTTTCAGGATTGGCCTGTATTTGGTAAAAATTTGGAACCATTGAGTTGCATCATGGCCATAAAGCAAAGAAGCTATTCCAAATCTTAATTTCTAGCCCGTGTTTAAGCAGCTGCAACAGAAGAAAACAAAAAGAATTTCTTCTGACCTTTCAAGTCTCTCCCAGCAAACTGATTTTGCTAAGAAATTTCACAATGGTCATTTCCTATTCATGTCCCAAACAGATGTTTAGTGCCTTTGAAAACTTTCCTTTGAATTTTATATGATACATACAGGATGATTTAGATGTGCTCATACTTATGCCTTGGTGGTAGGCTTTTGTTTGAGGGAATATGAAAAAATTTCAAAAAGTAGAAGGGTAGGAACTTTAAGTAGGATTTTTTGGGAAAAACACATATGCACATGATTCTCAAGGGGCTGACATCATTGAGATTTAGCAGTTGGAGTATCATTTAAAGTGGCTCTTTCTTTTTAATGATTTTTCCTGCATTCCTCAGTGGGTTTCATTACCATTTGGACACCAGCTCTTCAAGGGATGAAGAGGCATCATTTGCTCCCCAGGGAGGGATGAAGACTAATGTAACAGAATTTTGGAGTATGAGCAAGAGTACAGAAACACAAGCCCCTGTGGATTGTGGGAAAGCAGAAAGCTTTTCATTTGATATTATTCAAACTCCAAGTCTGAGGGAAGAATCACTGTAAAACTACATGTTAAAACCCAAAAGTAATCTCCCTTTCCAACAGAAAAAGGCTATGCTATGGTTCTAATTGATAACATACTTGCACTTTTTCCCCACAAAGCATCTTACTCATAAACCCACTGGTTGTAGATTATTCTGTTCTTCACAATTTGAGAATTCCACAGTTTCTCCCCATCCTACTCAGCTGAATAATTTGTTGATAAAAATTAAGTAAAAATCCTTTAATTTCTTAAAATGTTTTAAACATAGGTTGTTTCTTTTTTTTTCTTGTTTCCCTATTGATGAACTATTTAATAACCTAGAATGATCACCATAGTTCTTTTATATTTAACTTTTCTGTCTGTGCAGGATAAATTATAAATAGCTGAGTATAAATCTCAACAAAACTAATTAATTTTGTCTCTGTTTCTCCTAATGAGTGGTAAATTCAGGTGGACAAGATAAAAAAAAATTGGTGAAAGAAACTGCAAGCTGAAATTACTGGAAAAATTGTTGACCTAAGAGAGATTAGAAATTGAGGCAGGGATATAGAACATTAAGAGAAAGAGAATTTACTGCTGAGAATAGGGAAAAGGGCAGAAAGTGGTTGTAAAACAGTGAGAACTGCTTTCCATAAACCACATAAAAACCCCATCTCATTACCCTATAGACATGGGGTACACACACAATAAAACCTTTGTAATCTGGCATTTGAAAGGAAATGAGGTGCCAGTTAATGTTAAGCTGTGCTTAATAAAGACTAGCTCATGTTGTCTCAGGTGCTATCATACTGCCCTTATCCTCCCATTAAAGACTTAGACATAAAAGGCATGAAAGGGCAGTGGTTTCTACATATAAATCATCATATTTTTTAAAAATAAGACTTTGGTACTGTAGGAATATACTTTCCAACTCTTCACCAGAATGTTCACCTGGCAAGATGGGAATACTGCTCACTGTGTTCACCTTCCTTAGGCATCCTCATTATTGAATCCCTTGAAAATAGCTACATTCGTCTCTTGTTAATAATAAGAGAGAGGGATCAGTAAACATATACAAACAAGATTCCTTAGCTGCGAATCAGAATCCTGACAATCTGAAGAAAGAACAGGAATAAACACTAGAGCCACTCACTCACATATTAAAGTACAGCAAAAGATAGCTCCCCAACTTCCATGTCCTTGACCATCTAAATTTTGGTTCAAACTCCATGCAGTATGACAATGGATAATAAACATCTAGATCTAACATACTTCCCTTAATTCTTTTCACTTTCTGATCCTGTCCTCTCAGTTACATAGACATTACAAAATGTTTCCTGTAAGCAGGCAACTTTCATTCATCAATTTTTCAGTATCAAGATTTGTCTAAAAAGCTGGGGTGCAGATGAGACATCATTGTTGCCCTTGAGGAGTCTGATATGCTCAATCCCCTTCACCTGAACATTTGGGCTGGCACTGGTTCTTTGTGGTGCCTCCCCTATCATGTAATGTTAGCCCTTTGGTTCTTGAGAACAGCCTCATTTAAGTTTGAGAGGACTTTATGTTAGGGATTTGTGCTGAGACAGGTGTTGATACTATGTGTCAGAGGTTCTTAAAGTTAAATATATGACAGAATATCCAATTTTCTAAGGCCTTTTAAAAATATGTATTCCTTACCTCAGATTGCCCCTTCAGAATTAGATTCTCCATACATGGGGGACAGGGGATTCTACTACAGATGAGAAACTGCACCCCAAGTGAGGTTGTAATCAGCCAGGTTGAAATCAGGTAAAGACCAGGTAAGTCTTACCAGATCTATATTTGTATCTTAATCTATTTTAGAATTGTGTATAAAGTATATTGAAAGCCTGGAATGGGAAACTTGTCCAAATGTGGATGTACTATGTTAGTTTTTTCTCTTCCTGGGCCTATGCACTGTTACAAACTTCTATCTTGTGTAACACAGTGAAGGAAATGCCATAGACATTTCTGGGAGATCAAGAAAATTTCTGGGGGTATTTTATTTTATTTTATTAGTTTATTTTGGTATCATTAATCTACACTTACATATGCAATATTATGGTGATTAAACTACCCCCTTCATCAGGTTCCCCGCCATAAACCCCATTACAGTCACTGTCCATCAGTGTAGGGAGACGCTATAGAATTACTACTTGTCTTCTCTGAGTTGTGCAGCCCTCCCCGTGCCCCCCAAACATTACATCTGCTAATCATAATGCCCCTTTTTTCCTCTTATCCCTCCCTTCCCACCCATCTTCCCCAGTCCCTTTCCCTTTGGTAACTGTTAGTCCGTTCTTGGGTTCTGTGAGACAGCTGCTGTTTTGTTCCTCCAGTTTTTTTCTTTGTTCATATACTCCACAGATGAGTGAAATCATTTGATACTTGTCTTTTTCATCTTGGCTTATTTCACTGAGCATAATACCCTCTAGCTCCATCCATGTTGTTGAAAATGGTAGGATTTGTTTTCTTCTTATGGCTGAATAATATTCCATTGTGTATATGTACCACCTCTTCTTTATCCATTCATCTACTGATGGACACTTAGGTTGCTTCCATTTCTTAGCTATTGTAAATAGTGCTGCGATAAACATAGGGGTGCATCTGTCCTTTTCAAATTGGGCTGCTGCATTCTTAGGGTAAATTCCTAGGAGTGGAATTCCTGGGTCAAATGGTATTTCTATTTTGAGTTTTTTGGGGAACCTCCATACTGCTTTCCACAATGGTTGTACTAATTTACATTCCCACCAGCAGTGTAGGAGGGTTCCTCTTTCTCCGCATCCTCACCAACATTTGTTGTTGTTTGTGTTTTGGATGGCAGCCATCCTAACTGGTGTAAGGTGATAATCTCATTGTGGTTTTAATTTGCATTTCTCTGATGACCAGTGATGTGGAGCATCTTTTCATGTGCCTGTTGGCCATCTGAATTTCTTCTTTGGAGAAGTGTCTATTCATGTTCTCTGCCCATTTCTTAATTGGATTATTTGCTTTCTGTTTGTTAAGGTGCATGAGTTCTTTATATATTTTGGATGTCAACCCTTTATCAGATACATTTTTTATGAATATATTCTCCCATACTGTAGGATGTCTTTTTATTCTACTGATGGTGTCCTTTGCTGTACAGAAGCTTTGCAGCTTGATATAGTCCCACTTGTTCATTTTTGCTTTTGTTTCCCTTGCCCGGGGAGATATGTTCATGAAGAAGTCGCTCATGTTTATATCCAAGAGATTTTTGCCTATGTTTTTTTCTAAGAGTTTTATGGTTTCATGACTTACATTCAGGTCTTTGATCCATTTTGAGTTGACTTTTGTGTATGGGGTTAGACAGTAGTCCAGTTTCATTCTCTTACATGTAGCTGTCCAGTTTTTCCAACACCAGCTGCTGAAGAGGCTGTCATCTCCTCACTGTATGTCCAAGGCTCCTTTATCAAATATTAATTGACTGTATATTTTTGGGTTAATTTTGGATTTTCTATTCTGTTCCGCTGGTCTGTAGGTCTGTTTTTTGTGCCAATACCATATTGTCTTGATTACTGTGGCTTTGTAGTAGAGCTTGATGTCAGGGAGTGTAATTCCTCTTGTTTTGTTCCTCCTTTTCAGGATTGCTTTGGCTATTCTGGGTCTTTTGTGGTTCCATATGAATTTTAGAATTATTTGTTCCAGTACATTGAGGAAAGCTGTTGGTATTTTCATAGGGATTGCTTTGAATCTGTAGATTGCTTTAGGTAGTATAGCCAATTTGACAATATTTATTCTACCTAGCCAAGAACATGGGATTAATTTCCATCTGTTAGTGTCCTCTTGAATTTCTCTTAGGAGTGTCTTGTAGTTTTCAGAGTATAGGTCTTTCACTTCCTTCATTAGGTTTATTCGTAGGTATATTATTCATTTTGATGCAATTGTGAAAGGAATTGTTTTTCTGATTTCTCTTTCTGTCAGTTCATCATTAGTGTATAGGAAATCAACAGATTTCTGTGTGTTTATTTTGTATCCTGCAACTTTGCTGAGTTCAGATATTAGTTCTAGTAGTTTTGAAGTGGAGTCTTTAGGGTTTTTTATGTACAGTATCATGTCATCTGCAAATAGTGACAATTTGACTTCTTCTTTACCAATCTGGATGTCTTGTATGTCTGTGTTTTGTGTGACTGCTGTGGCTAGGACCTCCAATACTGTGTTGAATAACAGTGGAGAGAGTGGGCATCCTTGTCTTGTTCCCGATCTTAGATGAAAAGCTTTCAGCTTCTTGCTGTTAAGTATGATGTCAGTTATAGGTTTGTCATATATAGCCTTTATGATGTTGAGATACTTGCCCTCTATACCCATTTTGTTGAAAGTTTTAATCATGAATGGATACTGAATTTTGTCAAATACTTTTTCAGCATCTATGGAGATGATCATGTGGTTTAGTTCTTTTTGTTGTGGGGGTGGATGATGTTGATGGATTTTCAAATGTTGTACCATCCTTGCATCCCTGGGATGAATCCCTCTTGATCATGGTGTATGATCCTCTTGATGTATTTTTGAATTCGGTTTGCTAATATTTTGTTAAGTATTTTTGCATGTACATTCATCAGCGATATTGGTCTGTAATTTTCTCTTTTGGTGAGGTCTTTGCCAGGTTTTGGTATTAGAGTGATGCTGGTTTCATAGAATGCGTTTGGAAGTATTCCCTCCTCTTCTACTTTTTGAAAAACGTAAGGAGAATGGGTGTTATTTCTTCTCTATATGTCTGGTAGAATTCAGAGGTGAGTCAATCTGGTCCGGGGGTTTTGTTCTTGGGTAGTTTTTTGATTTCTGTTTCAATTTTGTTGCTGGTGATTGGTCTGTTTAGTTTTTCTGTTTCTTGTTTTGTCAGTTTTGGAAAGTTGTATTTTTCTAAGACATTGTCCATTTCTTCTAGGTTTTCCAACTTGTTAGCATACGGATTCTCATAATATTCTCTTATAATTCTTTGTATTTTTGTGGGGTCTGTTGTGATTTTTCCTTTCTCATTTCTAATTCTGTTTATGTGTGTAGATTCTCTTCTTCTCTTAATAAGTCTGGCTAGGGGTTTGTCTATTTTGTTTATTTTTTCAAAGAACCAGCTCTTGGTTTCATTGATTTTTTTCTATTGTTTTATTCTTCTCAATTTTATTTATTTCTTCTCTGATCTTTATTATGTCCCTCCTTCTGGTGACTTCGGGTCTCATTTGTTCTTTTTTTTCCAATTTCAGTAATTGTGTCTTTAGACTATTCATTTGGGAATGTTCTTCCTTCTTTAAAGAGGCCTGGATAGCAATATACTTTCCTCTTAGAACTGCCTTTGCTGCATCCCACAGAAGCTATGGCTTTCTGTTGTTTTTGTTATTAGTCTCTATATATTCTTTGATTTCTGTTTTGATTTGGTCGTTAAGCCATTGATTAATTAGGAGAATGTTGTTAAGTCTCCATGTATTTGTGAGCCTTTTTGTTTTCTTTCTAAAATTTATTTCTAGTTTTATGCCTTTGTGATCTGAGAGGTTGGTTGGTAGAATTTCAATATTTTTGACTTTGCTGATGTTCTTTTTGGGGTCTTGTATGTGGTCTATTCAAGAAAATGCTCCATGTGCACTTGAGAAGAATGTGTATCCTGTTGCTTTTGGGTGTAGAGTTCTGTAGATGTCTGTTAGGTCCATCTGTTCTAGTGTGTTGTTCAGTGCCTCTGTGTCTTTACTTATTTTCTGTCCGGTTGATCTCTCCTTTGGAGTGAGTGGTGTGTTGAAGTCACCTAAAATGCATGCACTGCTGTCTATTTCCTCCTTTAATTCACGTAGTATTTGTTTCACATATGCCGGTGCTCCCATATTGGGTGCATATATATTCATAATGGTTATATCCTCTTGTTGGATTGACCCCTTTATCATTATGTAATGTCCTTCTTTATCTCTTGCTACTTTCTTGTTTTGAAGTCTATTTTTTCTGATACAAGTAGTGCAACACCTGCTTTTTTCTTCTTGTTGTTTGCATGAAATATCTTTTTCCATCCCTTCACTTTTAGTCTGTGTATATCTTTGGGTTTGAGGTGAGTTTCTTGTAGGCAGCATATAGGTGGGTCTTGCTTTTTTATCCATTGTGTTACTGTGTGTCTTTTGATTGGTGCATTCAGTCCATTTACATTTAGGGTGATTATCCATAGATATGTACTTATTGCCATTGCTGGCTTTAGATTCGTGGTTACCAAAGGTTCAAAGGTTGCTTCTTTACTATCTAGCAATCTAACTTTACTTTCTTGTTAAGTTATTGTAAACACCGTCTGATATTTCTTTATTTCTCTCCCTTGTTATTCTTCCTCCTCCATTCTTTATATACTTGGTGTTTTATTCTTTGCCTTTAGTTAGTATTTGGATGGTCTGCTTTCTTTGCTATGATTTTTTTTTCTCTGGTGACATCTTTTTAGCTTTAGGAGTGCTTCCCTCTAGAGCACTTTTTCCCAGTCGTCAGCCTCAGGACTCCCTGTCTGCTGGGCCGAGTGTGCTGGGACGATCCTGGGCCCTTGTCTCTTTAAGATGTCCTGTAGAGCTGGTTTATGGGAGACAAATTCTCTCAGCTTTTGCTTGTCTGGAAATTGTTTAATCCCTCCGTCATATTTAAATGATAATCGTGCTGGATACAATATTCTTGGTTCAAGGCCCTTCTGTTTTATTACATTAAATATATCATTCCATTTTCTTCTGGCCTTTAAGGTTTCTGTTGAGAAGTCTGATGATAGTCTGATGGGTTTTCCTTCATAGGTGATATTTCTTCTCTCTCTATCTGCCTTTAATCCTCTGTCCTTATCTTTGCTCTTTGCCATTGTAATTATTATGTGTCTTGGTATTGCCTTTCTTCGGTCCATTGTGTTGGGAGATCTGTGGGCTTCTGTGGACTGCGAGACTATTTCCTTCCTCAGCATGGGGAAGTTTTTGGCAATTATTTCTTCAAAGACACTTTCTATCCCTTTTTCTTTCTCTTCTTCCTGTGGTACCCCTATAATGCGAATATTGTTCCTTTTGGATTGGTCACACAGTTCTCTTAATATTCTTTCATTCCTAGAGATCCTTTTATCTCTCTCTGCCTCAGCTGCTCTCTATTCCTGTTCTCTGATTTCTATTCCAATAACAGTTTCTTGCATCTCATCCAGTCTGCTGCTAAGCCCGTCGATGGATTGTCTCATTTCTGCATTATCTTTCCTGATTTCCCTCACTTCCTCCCTCAGCTCTTGTATATGTCTCTGTAGATCCATCAGCATGGTTATGACTTTTATTCTGAATTCTTTTTCAGGAAAATTGTGCATTTCTATCCCTTCATTTTCCCTCTGTGGTGCTGTCTGGGTCTGAGTGAGCTTGGTCTGGACCATATTCCTCTGTCTTTTCATGGCGATAGAAGTGGTGCTGGTAGGTGCTACGTATGTCAGCTGGGCTCTTTAAGACTTAAAAAAAAACAGAAAGAAAAAAATGAAGGAAGGAAGAGAAAGAAAAGAGAAAAGAAAGAAAAGAAAAGAAAGGAAAAAAAACCCACCCACCGGGAGTAGATTCTGTAAGGATGCTGTAGGTGGCATTGTTGCTCCACTATTCCACAGCTGTGGCCGAGCATTTCCTCAGGGCCCTTTGTAGCTCTGGCTGGGGCGGGAACGAATGGGAGGTTGTTCGCTGTGTGAAATTTTAGTGCGGCTACCTTTTCCCAGTCACCAGCTTCAGGACTCCCAGCCTGCTGGGCTACGTGTGCTGGGACGATCCCGGACCCTTGTATCTTTAAGACCACCAAAAAAAGCGCACACTTTTCTTTTGTCCCGGGGAGCCTGCTGCAAGGACCCCGGTGCATTCCCAGCTCAAAATCTGCACCTTCTGCCTCTCCAATATCCAAGACAATGTGCGATGTGTCAGCGCTCCTGGCGCAGATCACCAGGGCTGGTTATTTCACGGGGTGTACCTCCACTCCCTCCCAGCTCTGAATCCTCTCCTCCCACCGGTGCACTGGGGTTGGGGAGTGCTTGGGTCCCGCCGGGTCGCAGCTCCGTATCTTACCCGCCTCTTGGGGTGCCGAGTCCTCTCAGGTGCAGATGCAGGCTGTGCGCTGTCCTGTATATTCTGGTGTCTCTTTTAGGAATAGTTGTATTTGCTGTATTTTCATAGATATATATGGTTTTGGGAGGAGATTTCCGCCACCCTGCTCATGCCGCCATCTTCCCAGAACTCTTCTGGGGGTATTTTAGTGCATAAATATATATAGTCAGATTATAAAATTTTACAGATTCAACCTAATCATATGTTATGTAAATGTGTACAGTGTATATTTAGTCAGGGTCTTAGAAATATATCCACAGACAACTGAAAAATCATAGCTCTTAAGCATATTTTTTTCCACCAGCTCTAATGAAACACTGAAGCCCCCAAGAGGATACACCTAGACTAAATAGAAATTTGTACCTTCCACTGGAATTATCCAACTTTTATAATCAGTGTGGCTTCAGAAAGCTAATCTTTCCTTCCTGGGAGCCTTGGGATTTTTTGATACTACAGGTAGAGTGCCTGAGCCGCCTCTGCCCTGCTGCTTCCTAATCTCTGCTTTTCCCACCCTACAGAGCAGAGGCTCATGAAGTGGTAGATGGACAACAAACAGCCTCAGCCACTGCTTAGCATCTATGTGGTAAGATCTGTGGGTCTTGGCCGATGATGCTCTGGCTAACTCTGTCACATACAGTTCTGTGGGTTTATCAGCTTTTCTTCCCTTTACACTTTTTCCCTAGTTCCTCAGACCTTTTTGTGCTGAGGGTGGTCTCTCACACCAGCCTGTATGAATCATAAACCCCCCAAATTAAAAGAAAAGTCCAGTGAGTCAGTCATCTGTTCACTAATAGGAATCTTTCTGTGGATTTGTGTGTCTGTGTCTTTTGATAAGTTCTGTTTTAAAGGAATACAGGCTCCCAGATTCTGGAATGTAGTATGCTTGCAGCAACCTCTATGTGAGGTGGCCTCCTGAAGGAGGCTTCCCCATAAAGTGGAACAACCATTGGATTCAGAGTTGACTTCAGTTCACGTATATCAGTGACCTTGGAAAAGTCTCTTTAGAGTTTATTTTTCTCATTAAAATGATAAATTGAAATCATATAATCTTTAAAATTATTTTACAGTTTGATGTCTCTAGGAAATTTTCCTTCTGTATGTGGACTTAGCTCCCTCATGTTTATTTAGTTATCATATTTTCCCTGTTTCTTTATTTGTCTGAGCAAGGATGTTTTCCTTTCTCAAGACTAGGTGTTTTCTATTCAGATCTCTGCAGACTGCAAAGTATCCCAAAGTGAACATAAGCACTGATGGCATTATAAATCCCTGGCATCACACCAAAATTGGTTAAAGAAATGAAATACATTATGTCATAGGCTTAGCTAATTTCAAAGTTATGGACCATCTCCGGATTTGAGGGCTTAATGTGGAAGCAAGTACAGTGACAAATTAAAGATGATAAGGTTACTGTTCTGCCTCATGCTGCAAATATTCATAAGTTTTGAGCTGAGTCTCTCACAGGAAGCAGGAATCATTAGGAAGATATGCTGTATGTTTCCTTGACAAATATGTATAAGCATGAAAACCAGAAAATAGTGGGTAAAGTTATACTCATCTATTGTCCAAATTAAAATTAAGAAATCTGGGTTCAGAAATGTTGATTTTAATCTAAATATATGGTGTAACCAAATTTTTCTCATTTATAAACCAGCTAAGAGGCTGACTTACAGGTAAATCAATTGCCTATAAAAAATACCTATGTGGATTTTTGAAAATACTTCACTGAGCTCCATAAGTATTATTATTAGCCCAAATGTAAAAGAAAATTCTCAAATGTTTTCAAAGTAAGAGATAATCAGTATCCTCATTCAATTTTCTTATAATTTCATGATTTTTAGCTTAATCTGGAAAGAGTGAGGTCATCAAAATTCTCTAGGTAGTAAATTCTAGCTTTCTTTATTTATAGTAAAAAAAAAAATGTTCCTGAAGTAGAAAAGGGGGAAATAAAAATACATTTTGACCTTGTTTCCCTTTTCTCAAATATTTGATATCAAATATATATATCTATGAATATAGATATCTATTAATGTATCTATGAACATATGGATAATTACATACAACCTCTCCTTTCTAGGTACACCATAAATTGTAATTTTTGAAGACTGACTACTATAAAATTTTTTCTTTTCAAAGTGGTAAACCAAGTATGTTCATTTTAGTGAATGTCAGAGACCTAATAACTGAAAAAATTAAATCTTTCTTTATTTTTAATATTAGATTAAGCAGTTCTTTTCATGGTGGGAAAAAAAACCCTCAAAGAATAAGTGATAGTTTTGTCATGAACTGGATGAAGGCTAGTAGAAAATTCCTATCAGTACCCCTCTGTTGCCCTAGCAGGACACGTTGGGATGTAGTTGCTGCAGCAGTGAGAGAAAGTCATCCTCATATAACAGCCAAAACAAAGAGTGTCAGTGTACTTTTTTCTGGTTACTTTTAATTGATACATAATATCAGTAGTTATTTTAGAAAATCACATTTCATACTGTTACCAGTGGAATCCGTTGTGTTTCCCCAATTCTTGTTTTCTTGAATTCAGTCACAAGACCAGATAGCAAGAAAAAAACAGTGAGGAATTTTTTGGGTTCAGATGAAATGTGCACTCTTGAGACAGGAGAGTGGGCTGTCTGGAAACCAGAAGCAGCTGGTCTGTTAAGTTGGCTTTTTTTTTTTTTCAAGATTGCAGGAAGTCCTGCCCTGTATCTTACATCCTTTGAGTGACAGATTGATTGACAGCTACAGGTTATATAACCCTTTTCTCAGTGTGCAGGCATCTTACGCATAAGTACCTAAGTGAAGCCCACAGGGGGCCAAAACTACAATGCTAATTAGATTTAGATGTTCTTTTAATGAGGTGGGGTTACTTTCGGACAAGGTTTTCTGGCCCTTCCGCATGCCCTGTACTCCGGGAAGCCCCTGTGGTCCCAGGTGTCCTTGGCTGAGGACCTGGGAACTAAGGAGGGCTTAGGGGTTGGCCAGGGTCTTCCTTGGTGATGGGCTGGCCCCTTTCTCCTGCTTCTAACTGACTGCCTGCTGTAACAATACCCTTAGGATTACCATTCAGTGAACTTAGGTTATGGGCAGCAGCACGGAAGTGGAATGACTGTTAAGTAAGTGGTTCTTCCACAAAAATGACCACCATTTATGTAGCACTATTCTCAGAGTCTCAATTTCTTTCCCTACAAAACATTGTTAAAAAACCTTACTTCCTGTGGTGGATTGCAGTAGAGAGTGGGTGTAAAGCCTCTGTTTCAGTACTGTTGCATGGGGTTGTTAATGATACTGATGGTGAACACCGGCCCAATGCCATCCATTGAGCTGAGTGCTTTACATGCGTTATTATGCTTAAACTTTTTCACCCACCCTATGTAAGTCTTATTCTCGAATCCCCTCCCTGCATGGAGAGGTTAAGGCACAGAGCTCCTAAATGGCACGACTGACCTCAGAACCCATATTTGCTCAATCCCAAATCTCAACTGTTAACCATCGTACAACACCTGCTCCCTAGATGTCCATAGTAGTTCTTGAAAAATGAGTTATTATTTACTATTCCCCACTTTACCTCAAAAAAATAACAGTAGATTGAGTGAGTGCAGAGATTCTAGAGAGTGAAACAGGGAAATCATGCACACATCCAACCAACATAATCCTCAGTCATCATTAATTTACCAAATAAGCTTTCAAATGGAAAGATTATGGGTTTTCCGACCTTAATGAAAGTGGACAAAGTGAAAACAGATCTCTTTCATGTTTGTGTTAATGTATGTTCTCTCATGTGGTTGGAATTGGAAGAGATTCAGAGCCTGGCTTAAGCACAATGTAAACTGGTCATAAAACCCCACATGGGTGCAGCTATTTATTGCTGACAGGGTGTTGACTAAATTGTCATATACACTGGCTGCCTTAGAGGCTGGCAGAAAACCATTTCATATGGCCTATATTCCAAACTGGTACCACTTTCTGGGATGACTATAGTGGGGCTTTTACAAAATCCTGAAGGCTACCTGATTTGGAGGAACCACCTCAGAAAATTCTAGCAAGATATAATGATCACTAGCAGATATGGGGTCTATAATTGGCCCCTGTGTATTGATCATAGCTTCCAGATTTAAGGATTCGTCCATATAGTTTAGACTATTAGTCATGAGGTCTACATGGCATTCATTAGCCCTCTGGCCCACTTAAGCCATTTCTGCATTTCCTGCTGTTTTTCTCTGGTGGTTTTTCCTGCTGTTGCTGTTTTGTAGACAGCCTATGTTCTAGCCCCTGCTGCCTCTTAAAATGGTCACTAGTTATTGAAAAGATGTTTCCAAGGTTTCTTCCTGGTGTAAGAAAGATTGAAAGAATTTGAAAAACTGCAAGAAAATGGACAGTTTATTCATTAACAAAAAAAATTTCCCACAGAATAGTCAATTAAAAGAGTCTAAAAATAAATGTATAAAAAATTAAAAAGCTCATCATAGCATGTATTATTCTTTAAGATCATCTGTATCAAAGTTAATGATACTTTTTGCTGCCACTTTGACATTTTAGTTTATTGTTCCTGTTCCAATCATGGAATGATGAGCCTGGAGTGAAGTAACTTAAGAATGTAACTGATCTTGGCAAGATCAAGGATGCATCTAAAGAGTGAGAGGATAGTGTGGTTTCACTGAACTTCATAGCTGCAGAAACAAAACAGTCAAAACAGGTGTGGCCATTTATTACTCTGTGTATTTCCCCCTCCCCTTTGTTAATAAGTTCGAGTGGTAGTACCTCCTCTGGGGTGTATTGATGAGTAATTTTTAAAGGGACAGAAATATTAAGGTGAAAAAAGTAATAGCACAAATGTGAACTAAACATTTATATACATAATCTATATATTATTTTGTTTGAAAAACATCTGTTTCCCTTTCGCTTTTGGGCATCTACATAAACTACATGTTCCAGGCACTCTTGCAGTAACACCTCCATGGAAATGAGTTTAACCATTGGAATGTGGATGAAAATGACACCTGACACACAGTCTCTTCCTGTGTGAGATCCCCCGTGCCCTTGATACACTGCCTCACAGAGAGCTCAGATGGCCTACATGAGGCAGAACCACAAAATCTTGCATATCTGAGTCATGGCTCTAAGGATAACTGCAAAGATCAGGAACACCACCTTAGACTTCCGTGTGAATTGCATTTTGTTAATCTAGTGATGTTGTGGAGTTTCTTTAATAGCATTTAACCTACCCTGCCTAATATAATCAATTACAGAAGAAACAAATCCTTTTGAATTTAGTAAGTGATAATTAGCTTATAACCCTTGGAAATGTGTGTTACAAATGAAAGTCACATGCCTTCCTAAATTGTATTTAAGTGTATCCCATGACCTGAACACCTAACTACAAGTATCGAATACTTATGCAAGAAGCATGGGAGCATCTAGGACTGGGACATAGTGATAGTCCAGTGCAAAAGTCACATAAAGCAGCAGGTGATGCTGGCAAATATGCTCATAAAAATAATTACATGCAGTGCACCTATGGCATACCAGTCCTCATGTGGGATTTTTCTATACATGTGAACTAATTTTAGCATTCCTTGATGTAAGTGTCCTTTCCATATTATAGTTGTAAAAATTTAACATTCTCCAGAATTAAGTAATTTGACCACAGGAAATTAATAAATGAAGTACTCTGGACACTAGCCTGGTTCAGCCTAGCAGTTGAGAATACTGTTACTTGTGGGGTGAAAGAGCAGAAAAATTCACCCCTAATATTCCAGATCTCAAGGCTGTTGGCTCATGAATGACATCCAGAGAAACATATGAGAGCTCACTTGTGAGAAACAGATTACTTAGTCTTCTCAGCTGAACAGAAGGAAGGCCTAGCTCTCAGTGAGGGAGAACAGGAGCAGGCCTAGGAAGAGAGGTCACCTGGGATGGGGAAACAGAAGGCAGTGCTCCAAGGAGAAATTTAAGCTATTCTAAAATGGGAAGAGTTTGGGACTTTCTAAACTCTTAAATTCCCATTGTAGAAAAATCTCAATCCATTTTTTTTTTCAAGCTTATGTGGAAGGGATGACTTTTTCTAAACTTTGGAAACTCTGTTTGGTCTAACTTGGAATGTATCCAGGCACTCTACAAATTACAATGATTTGACATTAATATTGAGTTACAATGTTAACTGGAGGCACACTGTTTAACTGGGCAACTTGTGAATTGATAATTTATGCTTTGGTACATACAGTATAATGGTTTCTCATCATTAAAAGCAGTCAGAAATTGTATAAATTTACCCCTAAATAATATAATAGTATGAAAACACTGCAAAGCCTGAGGTGCTCAAGAGGATTCACATAATAATTGGTACATTTTTCTCTCAGATTGCCTTGAAATTTTGTCAGTGTTCCCAAAAGAAAAAGAACAAAATATGTAGTGTGACTTGAATAGTTTTGATTACATTTCTTTCTGAGCAGTTCTTTCTATAGAAGGAATGGAGTTCTCTTTATCATATGCACAGCTCCAGTTGGGACTTGATTAAGACAGTTAATGAGAAAATGCCCTACTTTGGGACATCAGCATGTCTGCTGTTTGATATTCTGTATATCACCTCTGAACCTTAAAAATTGGCTTAAAAATATGTATTCTTTCTGTACAAGTGACAAAGGGAATTGTGGGGGTGCTTGTTTGTGTGTCTCTGTCATAGCAGAGCTGTGTATATTACAGATTAAAGATAAAGTCATGGCCAAAGTATCCTGGGCCTTAGTTCAAGAGGATTGGGAATAGATTGGAAGGAGGAAAAAATAAATCCCACAGAATACACTGGCTGCTTCTTACACACTTCACTGAGCACAAAGATACATTAGAAAAGGACACTTGTGAGTAAACCCAAACTCAGCATTTCTCTTTTGTGTCTCCCAGGAACATAGTCAGGATGGTTTAGGAGCCCAAGTAAGCTGAGAAATCTTCCAGAGTGGAAGGATTTTCTTTCTCCCCTTTCTTGGAGGGGCCATAGGTTGCTGAGAAACAACTTGTACTGGCATGATGTCCTTTATCTGTGAAGGTCAAATAGGAGCCTTGTAAATTTGTACGTCCTACTGGCCTACACACTTCCATATTGACAGATATTAAAACAAACTGTAGTGCCCTGGCAGAGAGAGATCAGAAACTTTTATGCTCAGAGTAAGATGGTGCCTCCCCTGTCCTCTAGGCAACGCCAGGAGGAATCAAATAGGAACGTCAGAGGCCCCAGCGAGATCCCCGACCTTCCTGCCAACAACACTCACCAGCCTCTGCCTCTGTGCCTCAGAGCCTCCAGGACTTTCATCATAGTCTTTATTCATGTTTTATGTCGTAAGAAGCCCAAGTGCTCCAGGTCATCCTTTACCTTCTAGGTACTAATTTCCCTTATTTCTGTATATTCCCTTCCCAATACTGAAACCCTTCTTCTGTACTCCCTGGAATTTAAAGTCCATCACTTAAGATCCATGAAAATTCCCTGGATTCTCAAATCCTTTTTTTGACTGCTCCCCTACCATCTGACTCTGTGTGAAAACTGAGTCTCCCTGGAAGATGATATTTCCCCTGGAGTTCTCTCAAGTAACACATTTTTCTCCTCCTGAAACCCTTTACTGCTGGGCCCATAGGTGGGTTAGTGGTCCTCTTTACCTCTCGTTCCCACTTCCAGACCAATCTTCCTCTTCTCAGCCTTTCCCCACCCCATCTTATTTCTTCTTGTAATGCACCCCACTAGCCTTATTTGATGCTCTCACTTAACGCCTCAGTCATTTACCCTTATTTCTTAAAGATTCATTGTCATTCTCTCCAAGATGACTATCTTAATTCTTGGTGATTGTGATATCTGCTGAGACTTTTCTTCTAACACCCTGGTTTCTTAGGGTGTTATTGCCTACTCTGTTTTAGCTACACTGGCCTTCTTTCTTTTCTTTAAACATGTCAAGCATGCTCCTACATTAGAGCCTCTTTCTTGATGTAGTTTCTGCCTATTACAGATATTTTCCTCCTGTTATCTACATACCTTCCTTTCCCACCTCTGTCAAAAAATGTCACCTTCTATTTGTGACCTTCTGGGACCACTGACTAAAATTCATCACCATTCCCACCACACTCCCTATTCTCTTTCCTGCTTTAGCGTTCTCTGTGTGATAGGCTAAATAGTCTACTTATTTATTTGTTTATTGTCTGAATCCCTCTTGAAATGTAAACTCCTTGAAGTATTTTTTTATTGCTAAACATTCAGCATCTGTAATAGTGCCTGATGTATATTTAGTCACATAAATATATGCTGAATGAATAAACAATCCAGTTACTCATAAAATAACATAACCTAGGCTTGACGTGTGGGTTTTGAGGCATAACATTCTTCCTGCACGATCACTTGTTTGAAATCCCTACCATGACAACACAGAACTCATGTGTGCCCACCTAGTGTTTCTCCATGAACAGGCCTGGCAGTGGCTTACCACACAAATATCTGTGGAGAAAATAATTGAATAGGGGTATTAGTTTCCTAGGGCTACCATAACAAAAATACCACAAACTGAACTGCTTAAACAACAGAAATGTATTGCCTTATAGCTTTGAAAGCTGAAAGTCCAAGATTAATGTGGCAAGTGGATTGGTTCCTTCTGAGGGCTATGAGCAAGAATTGTTTTATACCTCTCCTCTAGTTCTACTGCTTTACTAGAATCTTTGTCATTCCTTGGTACATAGAAGAATCACACTCATCTCCTTTGTCTTTATATGACATTCTCCCTATGTACATATCTATCTCCAAATTTCTCCTCTTTATAAGAAAATAGTTATATTGGTTTAGGGCTCATCCTAATGGTATAATTTTAACTTGATTACCTCTGTAAAGATGTTATCTTCAAAAAAGGTCACTTCTAAGATACTGGGAGTTAGTACTTCAACATATGACTTTTGGGAAGATAGAATTCAACCTTCACAGAGTTTTTATCCCTAATATGGAATAACATGCTACTGGGGTGATAGATGTCTGATGATATTGAAGGTCTCAGAGAGAGTAACTTAATGATAAAAATCAATAACTTGAGTTTAGAATCCTTGTCTTGCCTATAATTTCCAACATGCTATAATACCTTCTTGGAAAAAAGCCATGATACTGATAATTAGGACATATAATACTTAGCAAAGAACTCAGGTCAAGATAGTATAGTCTCATTGATGTCACTTCAGAATTAATTTATTAGAGTGGAAGGAATTTATATACAGAAAAATAGATATATTTTAATCAGTTTTAACACAGTTCCAAAGAAGTCTTGAGGGACAGAGCAATAGATGTCAGCCTGACCAGGCTGACACAAGTGAAGGCACCCAGGGGAAACCTCTGGAATGATGAGTAATGAATAGCATGCTCATTCATGCAAAGGCACAAATTTCAATTTCTTCAAACAAATCTAAATATAGAACTTTTTTTTTCAAGGCTGTAAACATGTTACAGCTCCTGATACCTCTGAAATAGTAGAGGAATGACTTCTTGGGATTGGGAGTATGTTTTAGCAAAAGCCTACATGTACCAGTGAAAACAGGATGTTCACATCATTCACATAAAATGATGTTCTTATAAGATGAACAGATTTCTATGGTAGGGAAGAATGAATTCTGATTTTTTTTATGGTTAGATGATAATAATCTTACATTTGTTGAGTTAGCATTAATAATGTGCTTTCTGTGTGTTGGATACAAGTTATTTTCAGATAAGTAAAACACAATTCCTGACTTCAAACTGTTCAAATCTAATGAGACAGTCAAGAAAACGAATCCATTCAAAGACACTGAAATAAGTGACCTCAGTAGAGTATTAGAAGAGTATAAAGGAGAGCACCTTCCTTCTCTGAGCATGTAGGAATCAGGAAATACATTCAAAATGTTTGATTTAAGTTGAGTCACTGAGGAATGCTTACCTGGTAAAAGGAGGGTGGGCAGGGAGTTTCAGAGAGCAGAGTCACAGAGGTAGGATAGTAGGCACAGAGGGCTGTAAGTAATTCAATATCGCTGGGATTTAGCTTTATATTTGAACTTTTATGTGATCATACTTGCATTTTAGGAAAAGTTTATCCTGGCATTGATATAGAACATGAATTGGAGGAAAATGAAAAATTAATCAGGAAGATAAAAAGCAGAGTGATCCATTTTGCAACTATTTTAATAGGATATTGTCTAAAAGGGCAGAAATAGAAAGGAAGAAATGTATGAGACTTGTACCAGATAGAATCAACAGAATGTGAAGAGGGTGAATTAAGTGAGAAATATGAAAAAGATGGTTCCCAAGGTTGTCGTTTAGGTTGTCATTGAGGATTTGCTGACTTTGGAGCGCCTTTGTTACATCCACATAAAGACATCTAACTACCTTGGCTAGGTGGGTCTGAAACACTGAGCAGACCAAGGCTGGAGATGCAGACTCGAGAGTTGTCCTCTTTAAAGACTGTTGTGGACTTCACCCAGGATTGCAAAACCATCTACATTTTGCATAAAAGGGGAGAAGGATCATAGCTTTTTTTTTCTTTTTAAAGACTGAAAATAAAAAGGTGAAGAAGAAAAACAAAATAACAGTATTTTGGAATAGGCTGTTACCAGAGAGGAAGAATGTTTAATGATACTGAATGTCTCAGAGAAGGCAAGTCATGATGAAAATGTTCCCAGACACTGGCACATAGGAGGTCATTGAAAACCCTGGTAAATGAAGTCTTTCTCAACAAATATCTTAAAGTAATTGAATGTAGTCTATGTGCTGATATTTAATTAATATCTCTGATAGTGAAATAATAAAATGTCACTTTCTTCTCTCAGAGCTAATGTTCTAATATGGTTGAAGTAGAGACAAGGAAATTTAAGTTACACATATATCTGGAAGAGAAGAAAACTTGTTGGGAATAAGTTTGTATTTTAGTTTTTAATTTCTGTACTTCTCTCTTTATTATTTTGTGAATTATAAAGCAGTAGAGAAAGACAAAGGATGAGGTGAGATTGTGATATGAATTTATGAAGCTGTAGTAATTGAGTGTATGTGTGTCATCAGGTATAAGTAGAACTTTCCAGCAGAGATTTCAAGCTCTTTTTCTCTTCTATTCATTTTATATTCTTATTTTTTCTGTTTTCTCACTCTTGGCTTTTGCTCTCCTCTGACAATTTCATCAGGACAAGAACATAGCTGGGTTAATGGGAACACAAAATAGGGTTGTAGTTTGGGTAAAGCCAAGATTCCACTGTACATATAATGTAGATACAGAGGGTGGGGTCCAACTGGATCCTACAGCTGTTGAAATTTACATGTAATTATTCATCTCCATGAATATCAGTGATTTTTATAATGTTTGGGACATTGTGAAAGGTGGTTAGAAAACAAAGATCTATAAGACACAGTGCTGTCTTGGAGACGCTTGCAGACATGTACTGTGATGATAGCAGTTTCCATTGAAAATATTTCCAATATTACATTTATTTAAAAATAATAGCACATATCAAGCCAACTTAGGTGTCTCTTTTAGGGAAGATGTCTCTTTTAGAGTTGTGAAGTCCCATTTGCCACTACATTATCCCACTGAGATATCCCTCATCCATTTTCTCCTTTCATCCATTTGATGCAGACTCAGATGCATAAACTCCATCTCCCTCTGGCTACTTGCTTGGTTGCTAGGATTGACTTTTGTTTCAGTTTTAAAGTAGGAGAAGCATATCTCAACTGGTTCTCTTTCTTCACCACCATATACTGAGGTTCTCACCTCCATTTCTATATTGAACTTCCAAGTCTTTCTTGACAATAAAAAAAGACTGCTGAGAACAGAGCACCTTCTCTGCAATAGTAGACAATTTTACTTCAGGGATCTTACACCCCCAAATTCATTATTGTCATCTAAGTAAACTTTGTATTTTCCTACAAAAAGATGTAGAAGAAGGAAGTGGTAAGAAGCCATGTTAAGTCAAAAAAGGGGAATCAAAGGTAGGGTATCCCAGTTTTACCCAGATTACTTCAAAGTGACTCTTATTATCCCAGCATAAGTAATAGCACACCCTTTTATTCTCCAGTGTGTCCTACTCTGGATAACAAATTATATGGTAACACTAATTAAAGTCCTGTTCCAAGATCCAAAGAATTTCCAAGAGATTAAGTGAGGCTTTCAAAATAGGGTGAAAAATAGTAGGATCTATTTCTAATTAACATCTAATAAATGGAAGGAACAACTCTCTGTCACTCACAATGTCCCAGCTGGTGAGGATATAGCAAGGGCTTCAAGTACAGGACTCTTCAATGCTGTGCTGTGATCACCTATAGATGTCTGTGTATCAATGCTGAAATTATAAATGGTTCTCAAACTTGGGTCCTTCACAAAGAGCGCCACTGCTGCTGTTGCCCATACAGTGGCAAGTTCCAGATGAGTGTACATGGCACCTTCCTGGTTTCATGCTGTGCAAGGAAGCCAAATAACTAGACCATATCTTCCTCTTGCCAAACAGTTTACACCTTGAATATGCTTTATCTCCAAGCAGTACTAAGCAACATCTTTCACAGCTTCCCCCCTGGAGGATGCCCACTAAAGTGATGAGTAGATTCTGACATGAATAGAATTAGTGACTTGTTACCTTATGGAATTTTGTCCTTAATTTCAGGATAAATAAAGGAAATGACTCAATTGTGCAGGCCTAGTTCAATGGAGGCTTCAGGGAAGTCCTGTGTGCACAGCTGGCTGAATTGCCTGAGCCTTCCAGACTTCCTGAACTGGGGGACTTCCCTGTGAACATCAGAAGCACTCTAGTAATAATGTTTCTTTCTTCTTGATGCTCTGCCATTAGGCCTCCATTCCTAATATGGAAAGAAAATAAAGCTCTTGCTGCCTGCTCTGGATAACCACCTGCTGATGCCACAGACAGAATAGGTGGGGAAGCTGTACTTCCAGTTTGTCAAGGCGGCCAATTTCCTAGTATGTGAATCTGTGGTGGTTTCACACACCCAACTGAGAAACCTGCTGATTCCCACCCTACACTGAAATTAAACCACAAAATGAAACCATCCTCTAAGCCATAAGATGCAAACAGTGCAGTGCTACATTCTGCAACCTCTTTCAAATCCGAACTTGCTCTAGAACACTACTCCCTTTAATGTTACCTTCCCCACCCAGATATGATTTTTTACTTCCCAGAATAATCAAGCCAACTGATCTCCTCTTTGGAACTACTTTTGGAGTTTTTGAGGTCTTCAAAGATTGTAACATTTCTCCACTATCCACCACTCTGCTACCCCATCCCACTGCTAATAGGTAAATTAGATCACATTCGGTATCTCAAACAGACTTGAGTTTACATAATTTCCTCTCATAAAATCACTAATCTGTCTAACTCCCCATAGAATTGATATACCATCCTTTGCTGACTCTCCACCCAAAACACTCTCATGGATAACTGTTTGCTTTCTTCCTGGCTCTTGTCCACATTTCTCCTGAATAATAATTCTCCAGCAATGGATCATTTGAGAAAGGACTAACTGCCTAGTGGGATTATCAGGACATTCTCTGGTGGACCAAAAACGGACACAATGCCCTGAACAGGGGCTTACATAAGAATTTCTAACAGCATACCGTTTCCTTCAGGCTTCTCATGACAGATGCACTAGTCCCTCTGCTGGAGTTGGAGGACGGCATCTGGCTTCCATTTGGGTTATGAAGATTAGCAGTTCCTTTACCCATAATCTGCCAATGTTTGGTGCACTGGTCTCCCAGGCTGTCTGGATGATACTTCCTTACTATACCACTCTCTCCACAACCAAGGAAGCAGTCAGGAAAAGGGTCTTATTTCTGTACCTCTCATTTAGGAACTCATTCTCAATGTTCTTGCTCTGTTCAGATGTCCCTTATTTCTACTTTTTATGTTTTTTGTGTTCCTTTCTCTGCTCAAGCATTCACTCTGATGTGTATTTTTATGGTCTAATTGGATATCTTTTCTGACTTTGCTTATGGATCTTAATCTTATCATCTCTCTCTGAAACTCATATAAGGGCCAGCTTTGACCCACCGCTGTGCCCACAGAAACAGTGTCTGATAAGTAAGGACTACTTTGGCATATATGTACAAAATGGTTTGCACTGTAAATAGTATGGGCTGTTTGGTCAAACTCTTGGTCAGAAATAGACATAAATTATTTTCTCATCTTTAGTTTCTAAATGTTCAGATCTCAAACATAAACACAAACATGGGAGCACATACAAACACATGCACATACAAACTTGGTGGTTCTCTAATACTTTCCTTCTACCTATCACTTTTGGATGTTACTTATATACATGCCATACTTGATCTTCCTTAGGGGCTCAAGAAAGCCCTCAAATAGAGCTTTAATTATCCATGGGGTCATATAGCATCTTTAAAATTTTAATTATCTTTCTTAAATATGAAAAATTTCCCTTTTCCTCATCTACAGGGAGAATATTTCTTGATCATTAGCTTAAACATCCTTGAACATTTACTTAAAATCCAAAAAAAATATTTTCTTGTTGATTGAACACTTTAAAAAATATAGTGAGTTGAACCCCCATAAATATACTTCATCATTCATGATGTAATAAACTAACACCCCAGGACACAGTGTGAAATATGCCAAGTTTCATTTTTGACCTGCATATCCTGTATCTGTTTTTAAGCATCAATAGTTTTATATTCTTTGAGTGTCTCTACTTCAATCCAAACTATCTAAGCCAGTCTTTCCAAAATTCTAGTGTGGGTATAAGTCACTTGGATATCTTGTTAAAATACAAATCCTGAATGACGAGGCTCAGGCTGGGGCTTGGAGTTCTGTATTTCTAATCAGCTCTTAAGTGACACTGATAATGCTGTTGCAGACCACACTTTGAGTAGCAAGTGTTTAATCAGCTTATCTGTGTTATGTAATAAGACAAGAGTAGCATCTCTCTTCTCTCAGATGTTGGCATTTTTTCCAGGCAATAAAGCAGAAGACAAGTAAGAGATCCCCTCTGTGGAATTTCTGGCAGCTGCTCTGGCTTTATGGGAGTCTAGAGGCCATTTCAGGGGCAGCTCTGGGGCCTCTCCCTGAACTTCCTCTTCGTGTTTGTGACCGAAGTGGCAGACACTCTTGTGGGCTGGGTTTCCTGTGTTGTTCTGATATGGTGCAGATAACATGCTTTTCTAAGCTCAACAGTAGAATTAAAAAAAGGCATAATTAAGATATTCTAATCATAATACCCACTGCCGAGTTTGGACTATTTGGGGTCAGCTTACTTCCACTTAATTGTTAGGACAGAGTCAATAAGTTCCTGTGACTTTTCTGTGATGTTGGAAACTTACATTCTTTGCAAAGTTTACATTTGATGCAAAGTACAAAAGCAGTAGCTACTAAGCCTTGTGAGAAGCACACAAAAAGTATACATTTCATATTCAGTTGTTTTCTCATATCAAAACTAAGATTTGCCAAAAGAAACACATTGGCCTAGGATAATGAGGGCCTCTCCTTGGGCAATGTCTCCTCTAAAACGCCACAGCCAAAGGATCAGGGCTTGGTACATTTCAGATCTAGTTCAGGTCCTTTACGTTAGATCCGTTTAATTTAAAATATTAACAGACTTAAATTCTGCTTTTAGTTTTTTTCCTAAGATAAAATCTGTCCTTGTTGATGTCGCATTTTATCACAGTTATGCATCAGCAATAGAATGATGCACACGGGCTTGAGCATCCATCTCTCTTACCAGCCTCTCCAGGAAAAGGATGGCAGAATTAAATTCCTAATTAAAGTTAGGAATCTGATTTCCATGCAAGACACTAAGAAGTGAAAGACATGACTTACAAACAAGATTAAAAATGGAAATGGAATAGATTCTGTAACTAGAATCTAGAAAATGTGATAAAGTGTCTGTTTTTCACAGCACCACTCTGCATTGTGAAATTACCTGGCTCTTCTGGTGTGCTGGCTATTTCTTTGTAAGTGGTTGAATAAATTTATCATCTCAGTGTCATATGAGCTCACTGCTGGCACTGTTTCAAGAAATCTCATTATTTTTTGATGTTTATGATGGATTAAAGATGAGAATATTGCTGGCCTAAGGGCTTGTTAGCCTTGTCTGTCATATTTGTCAGCTACAAAGCAGCTCTGCTAAAGGGTTAGGAAGCCGTTTAGGATAGTGGGCCATTAAAACTCGGTTCCATTACTTACACTCAGCTAGGTTGAGGAAATGGAGGATAACAAGTGTGAGATGGGCCCCATGGGATCGATTTTCTTTGTTACACACCCGAAAAGGAAAAATTGACATGACAGCAGAAACAGCAAGAAGCTCTCTCTCAACATGAGATGGCCACATCTTGTAATTTCTCACTGTGGGTAAAAAGTGCTTGTTTGAATAACCTCACATGCAACTCTGGGAATTCTGTGGCCAGGCGATATCCTGCACGATCAGCCCTGATTCTTACCGTGAACTGACCTTGAATAGCTTTCTGGCCTCTTGGAGGCAGAAGAAGGCTGCCTGAAGTCTTCTGAGTCCTAAGAATAAAGACTATCATGGCACATGTTGAGAATAATCGTTAATGCAGTGAGGGTGATAGGAAATATTCATAGTATGGTCAAGAATATTTTAAATGCTTAATGGCCTAGTGTAAAATGACCTTTACTACTGTAATTTTTAAGTAGCCATTATGTTCACAACTTTTTAGTATGTATGAAGCCTTATGGTAAGTATGTATGAAGTAAAGCAACTGACAGCTACAATGTTACTGAAAATTTGATGATCTTATTCATGGTAATGGTTTCTGAGTTTCTTTCATTCATGCTTATGTGGGAGGTACTACTTATGGGTCAGACTACCCAAAGATGTAGTTACCTTTGGGGATTTCTTTCCTTAAGTCCAGTATAATCACTGGCTACATCAAGTACTCTACTAGCTGATAGATACTGGTTAAAAAAAAAATGCAAGCCCATACCTGCTTTCATGAATCTAACAGTCTAGTACAAGGGTTGACATTAAATAATCTTCCAATTATATTAAATTGTATGTATATAATTCATCTTGTTGAGATTATTTTACTGTATTTGAAATCTATGATTTGCAAGAAACTACGATGAGAGCTCTGGGTGATACAGATATGAAACACCAATCTTCTTGGCCTACATAATGCTTACAGTATTGTGAGAGAGAAGGACATGTAGAGATTATTATACTATTTTGTAACACATTGTATTGTATGAATTTAGGAATATGTCCAGATTTAGCACTTTCCCTTCACTCCCCTCCTCTTCTTTCTTTACTTCCATTTAATTGTTCAGCTAGTCATTATGTCAACAATATGTAACAGGAATTATGTGCTAAGTACAGTCCAGATAGGATCAGTTGACTGCTTATTATTAGCCAGGCACAATGCAAATTACTTTACATGCTTAACTCAAGCTACATTTTTTTTGCTGTGATAATACAGTTTTTCAGTTTTTTTGGGTTTTTTTTTTATGATTTGGTATCATTAATCTACAATTACATGTGCAATATTATGGTTATTAAATTAACCCCTTCATCAGGTCTCCCCCAACAACCCCATTACAATCACTGTCCATCAGCGTAGTGAGATGCCATAGAAACACTACTCGTCTTCTCTGAGTTGTACAGCCCTCCCTGTGCCTCCCGAACATTACATCTGCTAATCGTAATGCCCCTTTTTCCCCCTTGTCCCTCCCTTCCCACCCATCATCCCCAGTCCCTTTTCCTTTGGTAACTGTTAGTCCATTCTTGGGTTCTGTGAGTCTGCTGCTGTTTTGTTCCTTCAGTTTTTTTCCTTGTTCTTATACTCCACAGATGAGTGAAATCATTTGATACTTCTCTTTCTCCGCCTGGCTTATTTCACTGAGCATAATACCCTCTAGCTCCATCCATATTGTTGCAAATGGTAGGATTTGTTTTCTTCTTATGGCTGAATAATATTCCATTGTGTATATGTACCACCTCTTCTTTATCCATTCAACTACTGATGGACTCTTAGGTTGCTTCTATTTCTTGGCTATTGTAAAGAGTGCTGCGATAAACATAGGGGTGCATATGTCTTTTTCAAATTGGGCTGCTGCATTCTTAGGGTAAATTCCTAGGAGTGGAATTCCTGGGTCAAATGGTATTTCTATTTTGAGGTTTTTGAGGAACCTCCATACTGCTTTCCACAATGGTTGAACTAATTTGCATTCCCACCAGAAGTGTAGGAGGGTTCTCTTTTCTCCACATCCTCTCCAACATTTGTTGTTGTTTGTGTTTTGGATGTTGGCCATCCTCACTGGTGTGAGGTGATATCTCATTGTGGTTTTAATCTGCATTTCTCTGATTATTAACGATGTGGAGCATCTTTTCATGTGACTGTTGGCCATCTGAATTTCTTCTTTGGAGAAGTGTCTATTCATGTCCTCTGACCATTTCGTAATTGGATTATTTGCTTTTTGTTTGTTAAGGTGCATGAGTTCTTTATATATTTTGGATGTCAACCCTTTATCAGATACATCATTTATGAATATATTCTCCCATACTGTAGGATGTCTTTTTGTTCTACTGATGGTGTCCTTTGCTGTACAGAAGCTTTGCAGCTTGATATAGTCCCACTTGTTCATTTTTGCTTTTGTTTCCCTTGCCTGGGGAGATATGATCATGAAGAAGTAACTCATGTTTATGTCTTAAGAGATTTTTGCCTATGTTTTTTTCTAAGAGTTTTATGGTTTCATGACTTACACCCACCTTGAGTTTACCTTTGTGTATGGGGCTAGACAGTAGTCCAGTTTCATTCTCTTACATGTAGCTGTCCAGTTTTTCCAACACCAGCTGCTGAAGAGGCCGTCATCTCCCCAGTGTATATCCAAGGCTCCCTTATCAAATATTAATTGGCTGTATGTGTTTGGGTTGATGTTTGGATTTTCTATTCTGTTCCACTGGTCCTAGGGTCTGTTTTTGTGCCAATACCAAATTGTCTTGATTACTGTGGCTTTGTAGTAGAGCTTGAAGTCAGGGAGCATAATTCCCCCTGTTTTATTCCTCCTCCTGAAGATTGCTTTGGCTATTCAGGGTCTTTTGCAGTTCCATATGAATTTTAGAATTATTTGTTCCCATACATTGAAGAAAGCTGTTGGTAGGTTGATAGGGATTGCATTGAATCTGTAGATTGCTTTAGGTAGTATAGCCATTTTGACAATATTTATTCTTCCTAGCCAAGAGCATGGGATGCATTTCCATTTGTTAGTGTCCTCTTTAATTTCTCTTAGGAGTGTCTTGTAGTTTTCAGAGTACAGGTCTTTCACTTCCTTCGCTAGGTTTATTCCTAGGTATTTTATTCTTTTTGATGCAGTTGTGACTTGAATTGTTTTCCTGATCTCTCTTTCTGTTAGTTCATCGTTGGTGTATAGGAAAGCAACTGATTTCTGTGTGTTAATTTTGTATCCTGCAACTTTGCTGAATTCAGATATTAGTTCTAGTAGTTTTGGAGTGGAGTCTTTAGGGTTTTTTATGTACAGTATCATGTCATCTGCAAATAGTGACAATTTGACTTCTTCTTTACCAATCTGGATGCCTTGTATGTCTTTGTTTTGTCTGATTGCTGTGGCTAGGACCTCCAGTACTATGTGGAATAACAGTGGAGAGTGTGGGCATCCCTGTCTTGTTCCTGATCTTAGATGAAAAGCTTTCAGCTTCTCCCTGTTAAGTGTGATGTTAGCTGTGTGTTTTTCATATATGGCCTTCATGATGTTGAGGTACTTGTCGTCTATACCCATTTTGTTGAGAGTTTTAATCATGAATGGATGCTGAATTTTGTCAAATGCTTTTTCAGCATCTATGGAGATGATCATGTGGTTTTTGTTGTTCTTTTTGTTGGTGTGGTGGATGACGTTGATGGATTTTCAAATGGTGGACCATCCTTGCATCCCTGGGATGAATCCCACTTGATCATGGTGTATGATCCTCTTGATGTATTTTTGAATTCATTTTGCTAATATTTTGTTGAGTATTTTTGCATCTATGTTCATCAGGAATATTGGTCTGTAATTTTCTTTTTTGGTGAGGTCTTTGCCAGGTTTTGGTATTAAGTGATGCTGGCTTTATAGAATGCATTTGGAAGTATTCCCTCCTCTTCTATTTTTTGAAACACTTTAAGGAGAATGGGTGTTATTTCTTCTCTATATGTCTGGTAGAATTCAGAGGTCAATCCATCAGGTCCGGGGGTTTTGTTCTTGGGTAGTTTTTTGATTACTGATTCAATTTCATTGCTGGTGATTGGTCTGTTTAGTTTTTCTGTTTCTTGCTTGGTCAGTCTTGGAAGGTTTTATTTTCCTAAGAATTTATCTGTTTCTCTTATGTTTTCCAACTTGCTAGCATATAGATTCTCACAATATTCTCTTATAATTCTTTTTATTTCTGTGGGGTCTGTCGTGACTTTTCCTTTCTCATTTCTGATTCTGTTTATGTGTATAGATTCTCTATCTCTCTTAATAAGTCTGGCTAGGGGTTTATCTATTTTGTTTATTTTTTCAAAGAACCAGCTCATTGATTTTTTCTACTGTTTTATTCTTCTCAATTTTATTTATTTCTTCTCTAATCTTTGTTATGTCCCTCCTCCTGGTGACTTTGGGCCTCATTTGTTCCTCTTTTTCCAATTTCAGTAATTGTGTCTTTACACTATTCATTTGGGAATGTTCTTCCTTCTTTAAATAGGCCAGGACTGCAATACACTTTCCTCTTAGAACTGCCTTTGCTGCATCACATAGAAGTTGTGGCTTTGTGTTGTTGTTGTCATTAGTCTCCATATATTCTTTGATTTCTGTTTTGATTTGGTCATTAACCCATTGATTAATTAGGAGAGTGTTGTTAAGTCTCCATGTATTTGTGAGCCTTTTTGATTTCTTTCTAAAATTTATTTCTAGTTTTGTACCTTTGTGATCTGAGAAGTTGTTTGGTACGATTTCAATATTTTTGAATTTACTGAGGTTCTTTTTGTGGCCTAATATTTGGTCTATTCTGGAAAATATTCCATGTGCACTTGAGAAGAATATGTATCCTGTTGCTTTTGGGTGCAGAGTTCTGTAGATGTCTGTTAGGTCCATCTGTTCTAGTGTGTTGTTCAATGCCTCTGTGTCTTTACTTATTCTCTGTCTCATTGATCTGTCCTTTGGAGTGAGTGGTGAGTTGAAGTCTCCTAAAATGAATGTATTGCTGTCTATTTCCTCCTTTAATTCTGTTAGTATTTATTTCACATATGCTGGCGCTCCTGTGTTGGGTGCATATATATTTATAATGGTTATATCTTCTTGTTGGACTGACCCCTTTATCATTATGTAATGTCCTTCTTTATCTCTTGCTACTTTCTTCGTTTTGAAGTCTATTTTGTCTGACACAAGTACTGCAACACCTGCTTTTTTCTCCTTGTTGTTTGCATGAAATATCTTTTTCCATCCCTTCACTTTTAGTCTGTGTATATCTTTGGGTTTGAGATGAGTGTCTTGTAAGCAGCATATAGATGGGTCTTGCTTTTTTATCCATTCTGTTACTCTGTGTCTTTTGATTGGTGCATTCAGTCCATTTACATTTGGGGTGAGTATTGATAAATATGTACTTATTGCCATTGCTGGCTTTAGATTCGTGGTGACCAAATTTTCAAGGGTTGCTTCTTTACCATCTAACAGTCTAACTTTACTTTCTTGTTAAGTTATTGTAAACACCGTCTGATATTTCTTTATTTCTCTCGTTATTCTTCCTTCTCCATTCTTTATATACTTGGTGTTTTATTCTTTGCCTTTAGTTAGTATTTGGATGGTCTGCTTTCTTTGCTATGATTTTATTTTCTCTGGTGACATCTTTTTAGCCTTAGGGGTGCTTCCCTTTAGAGCAGTCCGTTTAAGATATCCTGTAGTGGTGGTTTATGAGAGGCAAACTCTCTCAGCTTTCTTTTGTCTGGAAGTTGTTTAATCCCTCCATCATATTTAAATGGTAATCGTGCTGGATACAATATTCTTGGTTCGAGGTCCTTCTGTTTCATTACATTAAATATATCATGCCATTCTTTTCTGGCTTGTAAGGTTTCTATTGAGAAGTCTGATGATAGTCTGATGGGTTTTCCTTTGTAGGTGATCTTTTTTGTCTCTCTAGCTGCCTTTAATACTCTGTCTTTATCTTTGACCTTTGCCATTTTAATTATTATGTGTCTTGGTGTTGTCTTCCTTGGGTCCCTTGTTTTGGCAGATCTGTGGGCTTCTGTGGACTGTGAGAGTATTTCCTTCCCCAGCCTGGGAAAGATTTCAGCAATTATTTCTTCAAAGACACTTTCTATCCCTTTTTCTCTCTCTTCTTCCTCTGGTACTCCTATAACACGAATACTGTTCTGTTTGGATTGGTCACACAGTTCTGTTAATATTCTTTCATTCCTAAAGATACTTTTATCTCTGTCTGCCTCAGCTTCTCTGTATTCCTGTTCTCTGATTTGTATTCCATTAAGTCTCTTGCATGTTGTCCAGTCTGCTGTTAAGGCCGTCCACGCTTGTCTGATTTCTGCATTGTCTTTCCTCACTTCCCTCACTTCCTCCCTCAGCTCTGGCACATTTCTCTGTAGATCCATCAGCATGGTTATGACTTTTATTCTGAATTCTTTTTCAGCAAGATTGTGCATTTCCATTCCTTCAGGTTCCCTCTCTGGGGTTGTCTGGTTGTTCTTAGTCTGGACCATATTCCTCTGTCTTTTCATCGCTATAGAAATGGTCACTGGTTGTTGCCATGTATGTCAGCTGGGCTCTTTAAGACTTTAAAAAGAAAAAACAAATAAGAAGGGGAAAAAAGAAAGAGAGGAAAAACAAAAACAAGACAACCAACCAAAAAAAAAAAAAAAAGAAAGCCAACCGTGAGTAGATTCTGTGGGATTGCTCTAAGTGGCACTGTTGCTCCACTATTCTGCAGCCATGGCCATGCTGCTCCTCAGGGCCGTTTATAGCTCTGGCCGGGGTGGGAACGAATGGGAGGCTGCTAATCGCCGTGGGAAGTCTACGTACAGCCACCCTTTCCCAGTCGCCAGCTAAGGGGTCCGAAACTCCCTAGGACTCCCAGCCTGCTGGGTCGATTGTGCTGGGGTGATCCGGCTACTCCGCTGGGCTCCTGTCTCTTTAAGACAGCTGAAAAAAGTGGGTGCTTTTCTTTTTTTTTCCTTCGGAGCCGGCTGCAAGCACCTGGCGTGTTCCCTGCTCAGATCCTGCCCCTCTGTCTCTCCAATCTCTGCTACACTGCGCTATGTGTATCAGCGCTCCCCACGCAGATCACTGGGGCTGGTTATTTTGCAGGGTGTACTTCCACTCCCTGCCGGCTCTGAATCCTCTCCTCCCTCCGGTGCACTGGGGTGGGTGAGTGCTCAGGTCCCTCTGGGTCACAGCCCTGTATCTTACCGACCTCGCAGGGTGTCATGTCCTCTCAGGTATAGGTGCATGCTGTGCACTTTCCTGTGTATTCTGGTCTCTGTTTTAGGAATAGTTTTATTTGCTGTATTTTCATAGATATATACAGTTTTCGGAGGAGATTTCTCCCACCCTGCTCACACAGCCATCTTCCCGGAAGTTCCCTCAAGCTATTTTTAAGTGGTAGTATTATTATTCTCTTTTTATAGATATTGAAATTGGAACTCAAAGAGATTAAGTAATTTGTCCAAATAGTCAAGGGAAACATTGGCTTCTGAGCAAAGGTCTGTGTGATTTCATAGTATGTGCTCCTACCCACTATACAATTACATAGGAGATCTGTGCTATATTGTGAGATTTTCCAAGGAAAACCCAACTTTTACCCAAAACTGAATAAAGAGAATTATTTCTAAAAAATGAAAATATTTCACAGACTCTGGAGTCAATTTTAATTCATTAACAATGTCCGAAAATCAATTAAATAACACTAAAAATGTATTTCTTAATAATATGTTTTAATGCCTTAAATAATACTACAAAATAGTGTGTTTGCATATATGTTTATACATATGTATACATACAGGCACACAGTAGAAAAGACTTAAATAAAAATATGTTTATTTTAAAAATCATATCCCTGAACTTACTGAGAGAATTTCTTGTACCTACTAATTATTTTGGCTGTACCCAAAACAATGTTTATAAAAGTGTAACTCTGAGGAAGTATGACTATGGGCTGGTAGTGAGTGGCGTGTATTGGGGGAACATCCATAGCGCCCTCTGTTAACTCCACAAGCACATCCAGAAGGGTAAGAGGGAGGCAAGATGACGTTTGTTAAAGATCTGAAGTACCTGCCTCCTTCCTTCACCTTCTTTGAGACAGCAAAGCAGAAAGGAAGGATTGTTTTTTCCATTATCTTGGTTACCATAGAGGGCATGATAACATACATTAGCTCTCTCTAAGTCAAATTTTCAGCTTAGCATAACTTGTATTTTATGCAACTGTGACATATAATGATTTACAGCTTTTCCAGTGATATTTCAGGGAAACAAAGTTGGAAATGATTGCATAAGCAATAGGCCCTTGTGTCCTGCTTCTGAGGGAGAAAGTCTGTACAAAGATAGATTGTGCTCTGCCTCAGGAAACCACAGTCTAGAAGGACTGAGCTATGACTTGACCTTTGAAGACCAATAGCTATGATGTGCCTAGCTGAGTGTGGTATTGGCCATGATAATGAAGCCAGGTCACTCCTGAGTATTTAAGTGCTCAGAGACACCAAAACTAGGCCAGTTTTTTTACATGTAACATGGACTCTAGTTTAAAAAATAGCTCACTAACCCACTTGCCTGGCTGTGCACGTCCATCTCCCAGCACAGCCCATTCACATCTACTCACTTCCACAGGCTCTTGCAGGTTAAAGAGGAGAACTGTCACTCAAGGGAAGAACTGGATGTCAAAACCCCTCAAGATTAGTAAACTAATGACCTCTGCCTTGGGCCTTTCTGGATCCTAGACAACTGTAAACAAGCTTAAATTTGTATTCCTCACCCCCGTGGTGTCATACATGGAACAATCTGATACCTCCAAATTTGATTTTATGCATCATGTTTTAAAAATTTAATCCCATTATGCCAGACTTCAGATTAATTTCCCTGAAGCTTTGTTTTCCTTATGAACTCCTTTCTTAAAGCTATTCAATAACATCCCTTATCCCTTACATATGGAACTGCTGGCTACTGGAAAAGTCTGGTCTAGAAGATCAAGGAAAAAGTATTCAGTCTAAATTCCTGGAATTGTTTCCCACAATATTCCCATGAGTTCAAAGATTCTCGAAATCAAGGACTATGTCTATTATTTCTTTTGAATTCCTCAATGCAGTATCTAGCATGATGCCTTAAATATAATATGTTTTCATAAGTACTAGAAAAATTTGCCTTTTTAATATTTGTTATTTGTATTTTCAAATCCACATTATTTTTAGGACATAAGTTACTTATTTAGCAGCAAAATGTATTAGGAAATGAGTATCATTCATCCCATAATTGAAAAAAATGTATATTTAAAATTTATCTCTGCTTTCTCTGTACAATATCATGCTCTATTGAATTTTCAAAATTCACTTTTAGCTACTCATACTTTCTAAGAATAGGATAATATCTTCTATATTTGGTACTAATAGAGTTACTGAAGCTTGAAATTTTACACACCAGAAACACTGTCTTTTCTCTCCTTTTTGACAGCTCTGCTGCTGTTTTTTAATACAATCTAGTCATTCCACTCCCCAGGTGCCACAGATCTCTATCCCATCAGGGATGGTGTTTTCTCCTAGCTTTCTCTACCTCAGTGCTTTCTAACCTCAGAGTAAAGGACACCTGGTTTCCTCTGTATATTTTCCATAAATTCCCTGTATTTTCCTCTAACAGGCACAACCTATCCTGCCATTTTATTAATTCGCTACGGAAAACTAAAAACTCTTTAAAAACCTGACTTTTAAGTTTCTTAATTTGTGTATTTTTATAAAACAAAGTACAATTTAAATTAGTGAGATATTTACATATAGGCTATTAATATCTATACTATAGCATTATATATATTATGTAAGAATATAATGAACACCTAACTATATGCGAAAAAATTTCTTATCAAGATAAAATAACTATATTTCTGAAAAATCTTAAGTAAAAATACAGAATTTATAGACAACTTCTAACATTATCTGACCCATCCCTCCCCCAAAAAAGAAGTAGCAGCAAGAATAGAAAGAGTGTATCCTTCCTCCAGTTGCCCACTTCAATGAAAGTGGCAAAATTTTACAAAAGAGACACAGAGGAGATCTGAGCTTAGGGTTATTCCCAATCTTACTTTTTTTTTAAATATAAGAATTAAAATGTTAAAAATGGAAGATGAAACAAGTGTTTTAGTCTCATAAATTAATGTAATCAGAACAACTGTTTCATTTTTTGTGATGGTAATTTAAAACATCACCAGAATATTCAGTAAGTATACTTACATGAACGTTATTTATTTAAAAATATGAAAAGGGTGTTCTGTAATAATTCCATCTTATTTATTAATATTATCTATACTATACTATCTAATATATATATGAATATAAATGAGCACAGTATTTATATGAATGGCAAAAGTAGGTGCTGAGCTCTTAATTCAAAGGCAAAGATAAATAACTATTTTTCATTAAATCTGGGATTTGGTTATTTTTTAATAATTAAACAGATGAATAAATGAATGTATGAATGAAGAATCGAGACATTTTCTTTCTCTTTTGGGCTTTTCAAATAAGTTCTATGCATAAGTTACATGCATCGTGTAGCATGTAAACCCTTAAAGCTTTTATTCACTTTTTGTACTTCATAGCCAAAAGCTGTTATTTTATTTATGGCATCTCAAAAGAACTATAAAAACTGTGAATTAAGTCACTCAGTTGTCTGCAGTTCTTCTCTAAACTCATTGATTACGAGCCAAGTGGTAATTTACCACAGAGTGTCAGGATAGGGTCATTTTGTTTCTTGTTTTGTGGTTGTAATAGCTCTGTAATTGCTCACAAGGCTACAGTGTGTAAGCATTTATACATCATCATTCTTCCATTTGAATATTTATACTTGAGTAGTAGTGACAGGCAGATTCTTTTTCTTCATTTCCAAATGTTGTCATATTTTAATTATATTAGTAATAGACTGAGACACTAAAATACCACATAAAATACGTAAACTTCACAAATGGCAGTAGCCCAAATAACCCTGCTATGAGGGGAATATTACAGCAAATATGAAAGAAAAGAAACAAATTTTAAATAGGACTTATGGATTTCAAGTTGTCTCAGTGAAATAATGAGGGTAATAAAGTGACCACTAATATACTCAGTAAATTTTCATCAGTCACTTATTAAAGTGTCTGTAACTATAAATCAGTAGCTTATTTCTGATAGCAAATTGCTGTTTGAAGGATCAAGTCTACAATGATAGCATTTTAAAGCCGACATAATAACAAGTCACTCTATATAGAAGATGTGGATCATGCAGTCATGTGTCTTGTGTGCAGACAGCACTGATGGAGTTGGGGATATGGGACTTATGGGGGTGAATTATCCAGCAAAGGAAGCTTTCGTATCTGAAAAAATTATATCCTAGGTCATGTGAAAAACTTACAGTGACATGTTACTAAAACTAAATCTTCAAAGATGTCACAAAAGAAGGGAAAGGTATCTGAAAACCAAAGAAAGCTTCTAAATGATATTGAGTCGATACTGTATAGTGCATTCTCCCCAAAATATTATAATACACCCTGACATATGACCTTAAAGTCTTAGTTAAGAATTCATTCATTGATCACTAATAGCAAATGCAAGTTTGCTAAGAGCAAGTCATTCAAAATCACTTTCTCTGATGTTGAGTTTCTCTCAGTTGAGAGAAAAGCAGAACTTGATTAAAAGGTTCATTTAAATATTTGGAGTCAGGAAATCTGGGGAGAGAAGACAAACTTACTTCTAAAGAACTGCTAAGTAGAATCAAGTTAGCCACTTTTCTCAATAAAGATCAGATGTTGGTGTTCTCACAGAAAATGGAGGATTCCATGAAGTTATGTTTGAGATCGGAAGTCACTCTTGAAAGAACTGTAGGTTAGCAATGCAGATTTGAAAAAAAGAAAAACATTTTTTTTTGGCATATAGATAGAGCAAGTTACAAATGCTGTTCAGTTCAATTAAGATCAAGTCTGGAAACTAGCCACGAAGTCCTGTTTCTGATGAAATTTAAAAACTATTTTCTTTATTCCCCTACTAAATATTTACATGTTTCAGTAAGTTTAAACCAAGTGTTCATTAAGGTTTTAAATGCAAATTTTAGTTTAAGTTGAAGATAATTTTAGATGTCACCTTGATTGTACAAACAGCATCACCTGTAAAAATTTCAGGATGATTTTTGCTGCTTTCTAACCCATTCTGATAACTGTAGTAGCAGGAAATGATCAAGAAGTGCTCTATGACATTTATATTGCAGTTTGGGCTCACTCTGAACTATGGAACAAGTTACAGAACTTTTGGGAACTCTACTGTATTTTGCAGGGTTCCAACCCTACAAAAATAGGAAAGGTTAATTAACAAAGATCATAAAAGCATACAAGAATTTGATTACTGGCTGGAAAAGGTGCAGAAAACTATCCTTCAAAATAAAGCAAATAAAGCAAAACATTTATGCAAACCAGCCCTAATTTTATCTGTATCAGAAACATACAAAAGTGTCATCATTTTGATCTTTTTGCTAAAGTTTTACTAAACAAAATATATGAGCATTGGTAATTTCTGCAGAAGCATTGTTATTTCAGAAAAGCATAACTATAAAAGGACAGGATAAATGCACAATAATCAAAGCCATGCTGATTACATTTAAATAAATTTGTTATTCTCTCACTTTTAAATTAAATAATGACAATGAGGAAATGACTATACACAAAACAGGCTTTTTAAAAATAAGGATATTTATCCCATTGACTCAAATTCATCAGCTTATAAAAGCAATGAAAATATTAGGCAGTAACCAAATTTAATCTGAAGCTTATATCTCTAGACTTTGTCAAAGCATATAAATCCAATCATTCATCACCACGTATGTATATCACTACTCACTGCTCAGGCCATAGTTAAAATGCAGGGTAGGAGTAGGGCTTAGGTCACGCTTGATCTATAAGAGCTTGGAAATGTCCAGGGAGTAAGCCTTGGATTTTCTTAGCCTCTCTTTCTGCTGTGGTCAGGAGGAATAGAACACTTCTGCTTTCCCTCTGATTTATACTGAGCATTGGAGAGAATACAGAGCAGTTTGAAGCAGTTATTAGGAGGAAAGCTAGAACTTTTCCCTGTAGAGTGACAAAAACTGCATAGTGGCTATACTAAAGGATCATAGCCCCTTAAATGTCCCCTTAAAGACCAGGTAGCCTCATCTTCATGGAATACCTCTAAAGAGGTAACATACGCTGCTCGAAGTCTTTTTACTCTCTTCTAACACATGAAATGTGATGAGCAAAGAGGAGAAATGGAACATGGCAGAAAATGAGATTTTGTCATCAGTAAGGAATGAGCAATCACTTGAGGAACTTTATTCTCTCCTACCATACCTGTAGTGACACTGTTTGATTATTTCCCATCTTTCTAATCACTCCCTATCATTATCTCTTCTCCTTATGATTATTCTTTACTGTTAGTGTTTTTCAGTGTCTGTCACGTATGGCTTCCTGTTTCATCTGACTTTCTTAATAAAATCTTGGTTACATGTTCTTCTTTCCCTGTCTCTCATCCCTCCCTAAATCCTGAAATCTTTTGCCTTTGCCTTCTGTCATCCATAGTGCATCATTAGCAAACCCCTCAACCTCTCCTCGAACATTCAGCTCACCTTCTTGATCTACAGAAGTGTCTCAATTCTAAGGATACTACTTCCCCACCGATCACCCAGGAAGTAATCCACTTTCCCTCAGATGACTGGACCTGGGGTTGAAGTATTTCCTCATTTCGATTTTTACAACCTTCTTTTTCTCCTTTCACTAGAAATCCTTAGATCATAAAAGTATATCACCTGTGCTCTCCTGATTTCAATGTCATACCCCTCCTTTCTGGGAAATAACCACTGTCACCATTGTCAGTGAATTTAATATACAAGCAGGTTAGCCTCCAGCATGCTGCCCTCTCAGTGAGTTGAACTTCTCTACTCCAATGATCTTGTCTGCCTCGCTAATTCATCTACTGCCTCCTACAGTCATATTCTAAACTTTATTACCACTACCCATGCCTTTCAGAAATTCAATTCCACATATCCCCATCTCTGTCTATCCCTCCACCCTATCCAGGTCACTCATTCTAATACTTTTTTCACCCTCCTTCAGTAGCTGAAATTCCATTGTCAATCATACTTCTCTTGTATACACCATTTCCCTTGTTGCCGCTCTCTCCTTTCATGGCACTCTCTTGGAAAAACTAAAATCCTGGTTAAATAAGTCTTTCTATCTATTTCACACCTGTATCTGTGCAGCTGAATACCCCTAAGAACAACTCAGAAATATATTCACTGTTCTCCGCTTAATGTTATGGCCACAAATACAAAGTTGACTCTTATTGCTGCCTTGTAATCATACTACACTTCAGGAGTCCATTGCCCCACTTTCTTAGACAGCTATTTCACACCCCTTTTCTGTTTAAACCTCCAATATCCCCTCTCCCAACTTCACATTTACCAATGATTCAGTCTTGACCTTAACCAAGAAAACTGAAGCAGACAGAAGACAGCTTCAGTAGACTCTTCTCACCACATTCACTCATCTTTCAGCATCTGAGTCCGTGTCTGCCTTACTGCATATTACAGAAGAATATCCATGATTCTCTCTAAAATTTATCCCAGGACTGCTATATTAGGTCCCACCCTGCCTCATCTAGAACATCATTCTGGCATTTCTCTGCTCACTTCTGCATCATCAATATTATGCTGTTTACTGGCTCATTTCATTCAATCTGCAAATATGTTCTTCCTCACACCTTAAAAGAAAAAAATCCTTCTCCTGACACCTGTTCCCAACTATCTAGTACCCCATTTTTGTGAAAATCCTTTTCAGTAAAACCCCTCAGAAGATTAGTTTATGTTTTCTAATTCTTTCCCTTGCTTCTCTCCTAGCCTCACTATGAAGAGGATTTTCCCTTCTACTTCACAAAAAGCACTGCTGTGAAGTTCACCAATATCTCCATGTTGTAAAATCAAATGTTAAGTATCTAAATCTTATTTTATTTGACCCATCAGCAGTTGGTCACTTTTTTCACAGTTGGTGCTTTTTACACTTTAATATACTTTCTTCCATTGGGCTTTAGCACATCACAAACTATTGATTTTCTACTAACACACTAATAATTTTTTCTCAGTCTCTTTTGCTGGCTCTGTGTCTTCTTCCTGATCTCTAAATATTATAATGCCATAGGATTAGCTCCTGGATCCTCTTGCTTCTGTATCTGCATTCATTTCTTTGGTTTCTCATCCAGCCTCAAGGTATTGTATCTCTTGAAATGTAATAAATACATATATATAATTATATCCAACCCATACATCCCAAATTCAGACTCATATATCCAACTGTCTACTGCATGTCTCCACGTGAATGTCTGGTTAACACTGAAAACCCAGTATTGCCCAAACTGAACTCTTAGTCTAGACATCCCTACCTCAGTTGATGGCAACTCTTATCTTTCAATCGCTCAGGTCAAAATAATTGTAGCCATCCTTCACTCCTTTTAATCTCTCACATCTAAAAAAAAGCTTGGTGGCTGACTCTTTGAAACATTCAGAATCTGATGATTACTCATCCCTCAACTGTTGCCACCATAAAGCAAGTTATTATATACTCTTTCTTGGATTACTAGTCACTTGTAACTGTCTTTTTAATCCTTACCTCTTACTGTTTATTCTCAATCAAATGGTCAATATGAACATTTTTAAATTTCCCATGATATAATTCTGCTCAAATCCCTGGAATAGTTCCCTATTTCTATCTGAGTACAAGTAAAGATTCTTATGGTTCCTATAGCTCTATATCTTCTACCTGCTGTTCCCCCACCACCCAACTCCACTGCACACACACAGGTGTAGTCTCTGAATTCATCTACTACTTTCACCCTCTTTCTCTCTTCCAGACGCATAGGCCTCTTTGCTCCACTTTTATCTCCCATAGTACTTACCACCTTTAATATGTGTATTCACTTAATTGAAGCAGAATCTAAGTCAAGAAATCTGTGGACTTTTTGGGGAGGGAAGGAGGAAGTGGCTAGGGAAGGAGGACGGGGCAAGGAGCAGAGTCAAGAAGGGATGCATTATCCAGCAAGTACACCATGAGCTACTAGAGTTAATCTTATCGGAGACTTCGAGAGATCATATGAAACATATACACAAGAACTATCAGGAAGCTAGGACACTTCTTCACCAACTCCTGCACATTAGTGTTTGATAGCTACTCCTGGTGACCCACAAGAGAGTCCTCAGAAAAGAAGTACAAATAATTGGAAGTTGGGGAAACAGTCATGGGAATATCAGTGCTAAAGGGTTATGGACAGGACTCTAATGGAGTTTTATATGTTTTGGCATATTGTCTGTGCCCCTCAAATAAAATACAGATTCCAAAGAGCATGACTATTCATCTGTTTAGTTCATAGATATATCCCAATCCACTACAACAGTCTATGACACACATGAGGTGCTCAGTAAAGATTTGTCAAATGAATGAATTTGGTCATGAAATGACCTTCCTATATGGGATGACTTCCCAGTCTGTTTCTCTAACCCTTCTCTGATATTCACATCAGTACTTCCGAAAGCACCCTGGCTATGTCCAGGTACAGGTCCTACAGGCACTTCAAATACTAGATGTTGCACAACACACTTACCTCCACACCACCACGCTCAGCCTCAGACTTGGTTTCTTTGTCACCATCCCCCTTATTCTTAAGGACAAGAATCATGATGTGAGTTCATCTTCTTCCCTGTCATGAGCAATTAAGTTTTACCACTGAGCTATTTCTTGAATCTGTATTCTCCTTTCCATCTCCATGGCAAGTATTTTAGATCAGACCTTGGTAATTTCTTTTATGGAATATCACAATAATCTCTGAAATACCCTGAATAAAAACTTTGCTTGTCAATTTTACTCTTTAAGCCTTATCTAGTAAAATATTTATATAACAGAATGATATTTACAAAGCAAAAATGTAATTGTGTCATTTCATTTTCTTGCTTAAAGTTTTTTGATGACTCTTTGTCATTTAGAGAATGTATTTTAGATTCATTATTTGGCATGCAAGACCTTTCCTTTCTGACCACAACCTCTGTCTCTCACCGACTCCCCACTTTAATCATTTATCATTTTATTTAACTAATATGTGCTAGAGGCACTGCTATGTGCCACACTCTGTGCTAAGTACTATTACTTAAGACCATCTTCCTTTTCTGGAGTAGACCCAATAATATTTTATGTATATAAAATATTATTTATATAATATAAAATTATTAGCAGTAATATATATGACTCATCAAAAGGTTTTGTACTCTTCTTTATTCATAATAATGAAAGCATTATATTTTAACTATGCTGTTGTGATTGAAAGAAATCACACTCTTTTTAGCCCCCTTATTACCTTCCAGGTGCAGAAATGTTTGGTCATGGTGAGACTTGATCAGAACACCATTACCTCACTTGAAATATATTCGATGATTAGATCCCTCTCAATGCTCCAATAATATCAACATAGCAACTAAGCATTAACTGTTCCATTTGTTGAAATGTGTGTATTTCATTTTGTGAAATCATAGATTTAATTTGATTAAAAAGCATAAAAGTAATAATTTTCTAATTCTTCTCCCATGAAAGAGAAAGATAGTAATTCTATGGGGTTTTTTTTTGTTGTTTTTCTAACAAGGAAGGCAGCGTCGCTTCAAGCCTATAAAGAGTAATTTGATCAAGGACTTCTCAGAACAAGTAAGCAGTTTAAAAAAGACCTGTATCCTTCTATGGGGCTTACTTTTTAGTATGAATGATAGAAATAACAAGCAAATACATATATAACTGCACAGAATAATTATGAGAAAAATGGAGAGAGGCCTAATTAGATAAGTTGTTTAGAGAAGGCCTCTCTGAGGAAGTTTGGTCTGAGAGTTCCTGAAGGAGGCAGCCTTGAGAACTGACAGGCAAGCCTCCAAGGCAGAGGAAACGGAAGACTCAGAGGCACTTGGCTGCCGCAATGCTTTTATGTTCAAGACTCAGACAGCTTCTGTAGATGGAGCCCAATGGGTCAGGGGAGAGGGGAATGAAATAGATTTGGAAACAAAGATGGAGACTGGATAAGAGAAAATGTAGAAATCCTTGGTAAAGAGTCCTCATTTTATTCTTGGTGCTCTGGGAAGTCTTCAAAAACATTCCTGATAGGAAATTATTTAAGTCAGATATTTAAGAAATATTATTCTGACCTAGCTGTAAAAATGTATTGTGAAAAGATAATAATGAAAGCCGAGAGACAGACCATTGTGAGATGAGTCGGGATTATTTACAGGTGGAAGTGTCAGATGCTCATCTGGATATTCATATCTGGAGTCATCAGCTTGGGCTGCCACCACAAAATGCCATAGACTGAGTGGCTTCAACCCAAGAAATGTATTTGATTGCAGTTCTGGACGCTAGGAAGTTCACAAGGCACAAGTAAGGTAGGTTATCTTCTGCAGCCCCTTCTCAGGGCCACCATCTGGCTGCGTGCTCTCAGGACCTCTCTGTGTGTACAAAGACAGAGAGAATGAGTTCTCTGGTAGCTCTTCTTATAAGGATGCTTAATCCAATAGGACCGGGTCCCAGCCTCATGAGCTCATCTAACCCTAATTACCTCTTAAGTTTCCATCTGCAAATACTATCATACTGGAGACAACAACTTCAACATGAATTTGGCAGGCGGGTGGCAAAAGGGATGCAATTCAGTCCATAACACAGGTCTGGCCGATCATGTGAAACTAAGGATATTTTAAGAAGGAAATTCAGAACATAGGATGTATGAGATTACCAAGGGTAATAACACAAGGGCTTTCATTTTTATATCTTCGTGATTTTTATACGATTCGCTCTTCCTTAGAACTTGAATCTGCTTTCTGCCCTGGCTACTATTCAAGACACTCTGATCATTTATTGAGTACTACCCATGTCAGGCACTTTACACCCTTTAGCTATCATCACAGCTTTGCCAGGTAGCTATTATCTTCTTCATGTCACAGGTGAAGACACGGAAGCCTCGAAAGTTTCAGTAATTTGACCAAGGTCCTATAACCAGAATTGTAGCTCTGGTCTGTGTGACTCTAAATTCCTCACTTTCACCTATCCCGCTTGACTCCCTAAACCAATGCCACAAGCCCTAAACCTTCTTTTGATAAATTTTACTCACAGTCCTTTTCTCAAGATTTTGCCTCTCATTTGTATTTATAGAACATCTTTCCGGATTATAATAGATTTCTCATTGCATTGTAAGCAACCTTGAGCATCACCATCCATGTCATGTGTTTTTGTGCCACTCTCACCAGGGTGGAGGCAGGCATGCAGAAAATGGTTATTGAAATAAACACCCAAAACAAAGGTGATTTTAAAACTTGTATATGAATTTTTGTAAAACTAACTTCTCTTTGCAATATTCTGATTTGATTTCAACGCATTTACTCTTTACAGACTCTTCTGGAATTTTAAATTATTATAATTTTAAGAATTTAACAAAATAAACCCTTTTCTCTGAGATACGACTGTAGAATAGGGATTTCTCTAAGTGTCCAGAATTTACCAAAATGTAATGGATATGATAGTAACAAGCCCAGGGATATGATTTAGCGTTTGTTTTTTTCAATTTCATCATCTGTAAAATAGAGAAAACAATATCTATCCCCCCAAAATTTCTTGGATTGCATGTTGAACATTCTCATCCAAGGGGAGCAATTACTATTAATAACCTCAAAATTAATTAATTATAAATGGATTCTTATTTATGTCTTATGCATTTCTGTTAGACACACACATATCAGTTCAATCTTTAAAACTCAAAAGAAAGTATCCTGTTTTCAAGTTTCTGAATTTATGTATAAAGCTGATTTTTAGCTTTGAAAAAAAATGTTGAGAGCTCCCCAAAAAACTGAGTGCCAAACAAATATTGCTTGGATATGCTCACTTAAATGAGACCATGTGGTATGGAATGTGGTCTGTGTACCTGTGGGGGAGGGGTGTACTTGCATCTTTCCAATGGCTCTTGGATTTCATTTTTCACCTATTAGCCCTAAATACCTTACAGAATTAGTCTTTCCCCTTTTGGGGTTACACACTAATAAACTACAACTCTTTTTTGATTGATTTGTATTTTAGGAGATGACTCTATATACATAGTGATGAAAATCTCTCCCTCCCCCATTTCTGTAGAAAGCCAGCAATTCACTTGTCTTTCAGGTTCTTATTTTAGTACAGAATTGCCCATCAGGGCCAGGAACTTTAATATAAATCCCAAGGTCATAGTTACATCCCCACCTTACCCCTCCTGTATCCTGTGCAGATACCGTGTGTCAGGATGTTACTTACTATCATATCAGTACAAACTGCTCCCTTTTGCCAGGGCTAGTAAATGATCTTATATTTGCATTAACCATAATGTATAAAAGCCTTTTTTCCTCTTAGTTTATAGTAAATTCCATCTCTTTGGTAATTTACGGGGAGGAAGAAATATATTGATTTATAGCTCTTGGATATATTTATGCCTAGACATGTAGCTATTTTACCCACTAATATTCAGAGTTGGAGAATTCAAACTATAGGTGTTTGTGGAGACATATATACACACGTATGTATTTCTCTATATATTTTAAAATAAATATATATGCATATACATACTATATACTTGTCTGGAAAAATTAGGATATGTCTGCTTTGAGTTTGCCTCAGTAGTAAAAGTTCATGATTGTCCTGTATCTGAAAAATAATATATATTCTTGAAATTGCTTCCTTTATTGTCTCATGATATAAATAATATAAACAATACCTTTCTCTTTACTTTTTCCAGTTTCAATCAAGATCAAAGAATTTCCACTTTCTCTTTCACTCTCCAGTCTGTCCCCTTCTATCTTTTCTCTTTAGCCTTTTCCTTTTCTTTTTAGTATGGGAAATATGTTCAAATAACATTCTGTTTCAAAGAACTAACGTTAAAAGAAGTGGCACTGTGCCTTTCTATACCTCAGATGTGATGAAGGCCGCCAGGGGAATCCGTCAATTCTCAGCTAGCTCCCAGCAGCACAGCATCGTGCAGGGCGCATGTGCTGAAAAGGACCCGCCGTGTTTCTGGTCGTATTCCTGTGTGCTGCCAGCCCTTTAAATTACAAAGTGTTTTCTTTATCCTGCTTTTTTTTTACTTCTAGCTAAGTTGTATTGCTGGCATATGGGCACATAGTAAAAAATTTTCAGTAAAAGAGAATGTTTTGCTTCTATCGTATGCTCGTGCTGAGACCTATACGTAAAACAGAAGTGTGAGTCTGTTTTACTGCAGAGATCACCTTGTGTTCTCTTAGCAAAATGACATAAATGACAGTGGGAAGTATTAGGCATGTGGACAGGTGAAAATGGAAGTACATTCAGACTTTTGGACAATTATACCTGATGTGTGTGACGGTATTCCTCTTTCTAGCATTTCTTTTCTAAAGCCAATTACTGAGTATAAAAAAAAATTTTTAAGCTATTATAATGCTCATCCAGCCCCACCTAAGGTGGAGAAAGGCAAGTGGAAAATAAAGGGATCTCAGATACTCTTGCCTTATCGACTATACTTTGAAAGGACCCTTTCACCATCTCTCTGGATCTGCTGTCTGTAGGTCCCAGGTGTTGATATTTTGATCAATAAATGTACCTCAAGGCACAAGAAGACATTCTGAACATGGTTAGTAAATGTCCATTGCTTTCCTGGGTAGACAGTGTGTAGCAAGTCAATTTAGAAATGCACTAAAATGACCTCTAAAGCACTTTGCAGTTCTGAAATTCTGTTATGAGGAAACAATTAAACAGAGCAAGTTTCCAATGTGTGCACCTGCTCTTCTTATTTTAGGGGAGTGGAAAGACAATATATCCCAACAGAGACAGATAAACAAACAGGCAAGTTGGAGGTGGTGTTAGCCCAATATTTTGAAGGCTTTGCCTCACAATTTTGGCTGTTAAAGACACAGCTGGCATATAAAAGAGTTTTATATGAGTATGTGTTTTCAAATTCAGGTTTGGTTTATGTGCAGTACATGAAATCATTTCAGATTTATATATGCCCGATTGTACATGGAGTATATACAAAGATGTGATGTCCCATGGGTAACATTTATTTTGCTATTTGCAAGAGCTATTCCAATATTACTAAACTATAAAGCACTGGGAACTGTAGGGTGAAAAAAATGCTTTATATTTTAATAGCTGAGACAAAAACTATATATCTTTTTTGTATGTGTGAACTGAACCCAGTGCCTGAAGTACAGTTCCCAAACACAGGTGGACCTATCCTGTCCCTGCTTGTCCCATGATGAAGTCTAACATGCAAAAGTAGATCGAAGTGATAAATGCTTATTGCTATTTAATGAGCTGCTCGTTTCATTATTTGCCTGGAATCAAAAGTGACTAATGCAAAACCCCAGGCTACAAGGATTTATTAAAGCAAAACTCTGTCTTTCATTGATATTGTAATTTGTGGGGCTGGATATTTCTGAATAGTGAACCAGTCACAGGGGAAATGACTTAAATGGAAAGCATTGAACAATAGGATCAGTCATTTTCCTAACCTTTAATATGAATTAGGTCAAAGAAATGGCTGACTACCAGGCAGCTGGGAAGGGGAAATGCCTTATAGTATGGTTGCTCTAAAAAACAGTGTTAATGGACTATCCACAGAAATGTTTGCAGGCTGGACATCTTGAGAGCTTTGCCACTTATGACCTTTCCCTGTGCCCATTATGGATAGTGAGGAATGTCAGGATGCACTGAGAGTAATTTTCTAGAGAAAAGTCAGAAGGGCTTGATAGGAAAGAGAGTTGACCTTTTATATAGCACCATTCCCTTGTCAGTGTTTCATAAATACAGATATATCAACCTGCTGACCTTCTTTCAGATACACTGATTTAGAAAAAATAAACTAAAATAATTACCACTTTTAATTTCAGTTCACCATCCTTTGTGAGGGTTAGTTCATACCAAACTGTTCGTAAAGATCATTTGTATCACCCTAACATAGTCATATATATTTCAAAAGAGAAAAGAAGAAAACAGAAAGAAGTCATCTGTTTCTACCAGTTATGTGTTTGCATACCTTCTACCTGGGTATTTATTCACCATGACAGATGATCAAAGGGTCTAAGTGCTTTAGAGGTCATTTTAGAGTTAATTCTGAAATGTAGGTCATTTCAGAGTGTTAATTTCTGTTCTAGCTGCTCCAGCTGTTATTTTCTAAGAGGGTAGAAAGTCTCTCAGAAACAAGTGCTATGGAGACATGTTGTCCCATCTGCAGTACATAAAAATGTGTTTACATCTTGCTATTACATGTGCTGTTTTACTGTCTCCCTTATAAATTCCCCTAAAAGAAATAGTTTTCTATATTTCATTTCCTCTATTGCAATCTATAACTCACTGAGGCAGATAATATTAGATTGACAATTATAATGCAGACAGACCATTCAGACAAATATAATACGGACTTGAAACATTCAAACTTAGTTTCTATCCCACTACAGGCTTAAATATATTAGGTGAATTATATCTTTATATACATAAGTATTATTTTGGCATCAGTGCTATAAATTTTCTTTTGCTTATATCATGCTTCTAATGAATTAGTAAGATTAATAAGGCCCACAAATAAGATTCTTGGTCTTAGTTCACTGTGAGGTGCAGGCAGTCCTCAATTAGGGCCAAATGGAAAATTCATCTTCCCTTTTCAGAATTCTCAAAGCAGAAAAAAAAGGCTGGAACATAACCTCAAGGCTTGTTTAAGCAAAGGTGCTCACACACTCTAACATAGTTTCCTGATATATTAATACTTTAACATGAAAATCTCTGATATCCAACCCTGTTCTATTTTATGCCTATGCCAGTTCCCTTCTATAATGGCAGGTTCTAAAATGTATTCTGAATAGGAAATGCTGCCATTCAGCTGCAACATAAGTGATATTTCCCCCAAAAGAAAAAGGTAATATCGTATCTATAAGATTATTGACCATGGACAGAGTGGTGAGCAGCCAATTGCTGATAATTTTAGCTTTCTAGAGCTGCTATAACAAAGCCCCACAGATTAAGTGCCTTAGAACAACAGAATGTATTTTCTCATTTATTACTGAGAGGTTTGAAATGAAGATGTTAATAGGGTGGGTTCCTTCTGAGGACTGTGCGGGAAGGATCTGCTCCAGGCCTTTCTCTTAATCTTGTGGATGGCCATTTGCTCCCCTTGTCTGTTCACACGGCATTCTCCCTGTGTATGTTTATATGTCCAAATGTCCACTTTTCGTAAGGACACCAGTCATACTGGATTAAAGGCTCATCCTACATCAGTATGGCCTCATCCTAACTTAATTAATCTCATTCTGTAACAACTCTATTTCCAAAAAAGGTTGCATTCTGATGTACTGGGGGCTACGACTCCAGCATATGAATTTTGGGAGACCAATTCAACCAATAACACCTATGTATTTTAGGGACATTCCTCCTGCTTGCAAAGGATAAGAGTGGGATAATCAACATCATGTAACCTCAGGAAAATGAAAATTGAAGAATTGAAGCCACAGAAAGATAGCATTATAGTGGCGGAGGATCCACATGTATTTCAGTAGAAGGATGGATATATTAATTGTGGAGTATTCATAGAAGAACACTACACAGCAATTAAAAAGGAAAAAAAAAACTAGTGCTACTTGAAACACAACAGTTGAATCACACAAGCTTTGCAGAGCAACCAAACTCTCATGCATTGCTAATCACTGTAAGCTAGTCATTGCCTATAACCATGGGATTGTAAAACGATGCAACCCCTCTGAAAAACTGTTTAGTACTATCTACTCATGTCACTTATCCTATGACCCAAAAAACACCATTATAGATCACATACCAAAGAAAAATGAGGGCATATGTACAGTGAAAGATGTATAAGAATGTTCACAGCAGCTTTGTTAATAATATGAAAAACATGGAAGCAACCAACAAACCCTTCAATAGTAGAATGTAGAAGTGAATTTTGATATGCTCATAGTAGAATACTTCATAGTGATTAAAAAGAACAAACTGCTGCTCATGCAACATCATAGGTGAATCCTACAGACGTAATATTGAACAACAACAATAAATGCATGCTACAAATACCATTTATACAAAGTTCAGAAACAGGTAAAATTAATAGTGATAAAAATCAGTGGGGTGATATCACTAAAAGGGAGACCAGGTTACTTGTAAAGTATTGTTCCCATAAAAACATTAACACAAATCTTAAAAATAAGGAAAAGCCAGTTAATAAAGGCAGAATCTGGTCCTATCCTCCCTACACTACCTCCTTATAGCTAGTAGTATAAAAACTAGGTATATGTTACATTACTAGTTCTGAGGATCAATTGTACTAGACAACTGAGGAGTTCCCACCTACCTGAGAAATACTACTGGCTCTCTACCTGCCTAAGTTAGGAAGTAGTAGTAGTAAGAGTTTCTTCCTCACTTTCTGCTCCAGCCCAGCCCCCTCTCAGACATCTCACCCACACTACACTCTCCTAATTTATTATGTATCAGGAAATTCCCATTTTATAATGGGTATTTATGGAAAATATAGGCTCAGGGGGATGATTAAGATGTTCCTGTATGTTATGTTTATTTTGCATCTTCTGCATTTGAATCAAGTCAAAGCCCAGGCCAGGGGCATTTTTAATTCCTGCCAAAAGGCCAGAAAAGGAATATTTCCATTGGAATGAGTCAGAATACTCACCAAATATTTATACATTCTTTCACATCCTTAACTCTGCAATGAAGAATTTGTGAATTTGGAGGTATTTCAGAATCATATAAATTCCTGTATTTTGAATTCAAAACCAAACCTCTTGAAAGAGAAGACTAATCCCTATTGAAAGCATCAGGAACATTGTTTATAAATGTCAGGAAATAAAGATTCTGAATAATTTACCTACCATTCCCTATGGTTCTTTATAAAAGGAAAATATACACCTACCAGGTGAAGAAGTTGAACTGTGAGGGACTCCACATACTTTAAACATTGGGTTGTGCACAGAGGAAGGAACTCCTCCAGGGTCCATCAAATAATGAGCAGATACATGTTCTGAGAAATGTCGCAAGAAGTTCTCCTTTTTCTTTGTTCTCTTGATCAATTGCCTAATTAATTACTTTTTTAGCAGTAAACCCTATGGCAACCACCTTCTGACTCCTAGAAGAGCAGTAATTTGTAGTCTTAATGCCTTCTTATAAATATATTTCTGAGCCGACCGTCTCTGTTACTTTTCAGGGACAAAGGGACTGAAATATCAGGATATTTAAGGGATAAGAGAAAATAAAAATGGATCAAAGACAGTAATAAGTGAATAAAAAGTGATTATGTCAGTAATCAGGCTATTAATAACTTCTTAAAAATAGTTTTAGTAGGGTGATACTAGAGTAAAAGCCTTCAGTTGTTTTATTAAAATCTGCATAAGTGACTGGCTAAGCTAGGAAAGTATGGACTCTCTGTAATCATTTTAAACATTGCTGCTATATTTGGTGGATATTTTTCTCCTTCAAGACAGTAAAATGACTGTTAAAACTATTTGATAAGTCACCTGCAGTCGGTACTCATCCCAATGCACAATGGAGTGATGGCGAGCTTCCATCGGGTTGCCCTTCTCTCTAATTCTTGTTTTAAAGCCCAGGAACCTAATGACCTAATGCACAAAGGACTGCTTTCATGGCGAGGCAGCCTCTCTGGTCTAGGAGAGCTGATACTCCCCAAATGCACGGTTTCATTAAGCTCTATCTACTTGGTCTCTGTACTCCAAAATGCTGACTGTTGCCACAGTGGGTGGGGGTGGACTAATCTGATGGCATCTTACAAGTTTAACAACCTCAGTTCAAATGGTCAGTCTTTTATGAGGGGACTTAAAGAAGAATTTAATACTGGGAAGTTCAAAAAACTTTAAGAAACAGTTGAAGGTAAGGGTCCATCTCTTTCTCTCCAAATCATGCCACATATATGTTTACTGGCTCTACTTCTCTAATATTGGCCTTTCCTAAAATATTAAAGACAAAAATGGTAAAATTGTACGATACTGGAAATCATCAACATGTGCTTTGCTTTCTATGAATCCAGGGCACAAGGCTGTAGCATTGTGGTGTACCTCTGGTTTCAGCCCCTGTGCAAGTGCACGTGTATGTCTTCTTGCTATGAGAGGTAGATATGTTATTAAATCAACTCCTTCTCTAGGGGCTTCTTTTTCGAAGTTTCCTGTGACATATGTAGGAGTTTTATGACAGGAAATAGTACAGAATTGGACTCTTTTGGAATATTTTTATTAGAAGCCAACATGAACTGAAATAAAGTCCTCTTGCAGTTGGGACAATTTGCAAACTCTTTTACTTGAGTGCATCTCTAATTCCCAAGAGATATCTCATTTCTGCACTTGAAGCTGGAGAGAAGTCAGCTGACTTATGTAAGTTAACCACTATTATATTTTATTGTGCATGGACAGTCTATTAAGGGGTAGATTCATTATGTACTAGAGTTGAAGGTATTTTTTTCTGCTCTCAATACTCTGACATCTAAAGCACTAACAAGGGCATTTAAATAATATATGAGCAAGTACTGGATCCTTTCCTTTCCCAGGTCTTGCCATTTTTGGTCCTCAGATCACGTCCTTAATATGAGAACATGTGGAATTCCCCGCTGACTAAGACCCTGGACAGCACACAGAATTGAATACTGCTGAAATCACTTTCCTCTGCAGCTGCAAAACAGTAATCCCAAATACTTTATCAAAGACAAATAAAATATGGACTTACAAGTGCACTTGAAGTGATAATATTATTACCACCACGTCAAAACTTTTAAAGAAAAATATTTAGAAAATTAGTGATGTATAGATTTCCCACCCTCAAATACTTATTTGTTTATTCCTTTGTTCATGTTGATATTTTATCAGGACCCCTGTGGCATGGCAACTTAGTATTATAAATATATATTTTTTACCTTGTGCCTGAAAAATGCTAAACAATTGAGCTCAGAAATTGTCAGCTCGTAATTCATTTACTAATTGTGATATATTTGGGGAGTTTAGTTTGCATGTAGTTTTTTGCTAGAAACCAGGTTCTGGGATGGGGAGTAGAAAAGACAATACTTATAAAACACTGTTTTTGATGTAGGAAATACCTTCTTAAATCCTTTTATTCCTTGTTAACAATTTATATATAGATAATTGTTGCTGGTGGGACAACTTGGTATATAGAGATGCAGATAATGTGGGCAGCAATCTGACTACTTCACTATCAGAGCTTTGAGTGAGTCTTTATCTAAAAATAGTGGATGAGAACAACCATGTTTCTCATATACTTTCTGAGCTGTCAATTTAGAAATAATTTCTTTGGATTAAAACAAATGTTGCTTTCTTTTCAATCAGCAGAGACCATAAGTAGAAAATGTTTAATGTCAACAGAAGTACAATGATAAATTTGAAAACCTGTCCATTATACAAAATCTAAGTATGACGTGTGCCACTTGAACATAAAACAAAGCAATATATTCAGTGTGACTGAAAGGTCCACAATCCTAGAGGCAGAAAAGGTCTAGTACAATATTGTTCTAGTGATAGGAATAATAATTACGTGTCATAAAGAATTATGTAAAACCTACAGAGCTAGCTATGGAAGTTAATGTTTCCCTTCAAAGTATTAGTCACACATTGATTATTGTAATGTTCTGGCCTAGAACTGTGAGAATATAAACTTAAGAAAGCATAGAAGCCTTGGATACACAATGGGGAGATGACAGCCTCTTCAGCAGCTGGTGTTGGAAAAACTGGACAGCTACATGTGAGAGAATCAAACTGGACTACTGTCTAGCCCCATACACAAAGCCAAACTCAAGGTGGATCAAAGACCTGAATGTAAGTCATGAAACCATAAAACTCTTAGAAAAAAACATAGGCAAAAATCTCTTGGACATAAACATGAGCAACTTCTTCATGAACATATCTCCCCGGGCAAGGGAAACAAAAGCAAAAACGAACAAGTGGGACTATATCAAGCTGAAAAGCTTCTGTACAGCAAAGGACACCATCAGTAGAACAAAAAGACATCCTACAGTATGGGAGAATATATTCATAAAAAACGTATCTGATAAAGGGTTGACATCCAAAATATATAAAGAACTCATGCACCTTAACAAACAGAAAGCAAATAATCCAATTAAGAAATGGGCAGAGGACATGAATAGACACTTCTCCAAAGAAGAAATTCAGATGGCCAACAGGCACATGAAAAGATGCTCAACATCGTTAATCATCAGAGAAATGCAGATTAAAACCACAATGAGATATCACCTCACACCAGTGAGGATGGCCAACATCCAAAACACAAACAACAACAAATGTTGGCGAGGATGTGGAGAAAAGGGAACCCTCCTACACTGCTGGTGGGACTGCAAATTAGTTCAACCATTGTGGAAAGCAGTATGGAGGTTCCTCAAAAAACTCAAAATAGAAATACCATTTGACCCAGGAATTCCACTCCTAGGAATTTACCCTAAGAATGCAGCAGCCCAATTTGAAAAGGACAGATGCACCCCTATGTTTATTGCAGCACTATTTACAATAGCCAAGAAATGGAAGCAACCTAAGTGTCCATCAGTAGATGAATGGATAAAGAAGATGTGGTACATATACACAATGGAATATTATTCAGCCATAAGAAGAAAACAAATCCTACCATTTGCAACAACATGGATGGAGCTAGAGGGTATTATGCTCAGTGAAATAAGCCAAGCCGAAAAGACAAGTATCAAATGATTTCACTCATATGTGGAGTATAAGAACAAAGAAAAAAACTGAAGGAACAAAACAGCAGCAGACTCACAGAACCCAAGAACGGGCTAATAGTTACCAAAGGGAAAGGGACTGGGGAAAATGGGCGGGAAGGGAGGGATAAGAGGGAAAAAGGGGCATTACGATTAGCAGATGTAATGTTGGGGGGGCACGGGGAGGGCAGTACAACTCAGAGAAGACAAGTAGTGATTCTATAGCATCTCACTACGCTGATGGACAGTGACTGTAATGGGTTGGTGGGGGGGACCTGATGAAGGGGTAGTTTAATAACCATAATATTGCACATGTAATTGTAGATTAATGATAATAAAATAAATTATATTAAAAATAAATAAATAAATAAAATAAAACTAGGAGTTTTAAACCAAAAAAAAAAGAAAGAAAAAAGAAAAAAAAAAGCATAGAAATCTTCTCAG
>JAVSCE010005904.1:0-78536 GCA_032199065.1 Smutsia gigantea | reverse complement strand
TTCTCCCAAAATTCACATCCTATTTATTCTTTAGTCGTCTTGGGACAACAACATAGTTTGCTGCTTTTCACAAGTTAACTAGAAAGTAAACTCATAATTTACATACGAAGAAGCATTGATGTCTGGGTACCAGCATCCCTCAAAGTCTGGATGACATCTCTCCTTCTTGTCTTCATTTTTATCCTCCTCTTGCAGTTTCCTCTGAGCCTCTTCCTTGTCTTTGGTGCGTTTGAGGCAGTAAGCTTTCTCCTGCTCTTTGATTTGTTGTTCAATTACTGGAAAATTCTGCAATGCCTGAATCCTTTCTGAACGCTCTATTTCTTTACCATCCAACCACTTGAATAAAAAACAACCAACATGATGCAATTATTAAAAAGTCACAATTTGAATCGGCCCCAATTTGAGTTTGATTGGAATATTTTAAACTTAGAAATAATAAATAATGTACCTAGTGATATGGAATTAAAAGCAAAGTTATTAATGGGAAACATCAGAAACTTTGATCTAAAAAATTATTTATTTCATATAATTAACACAGTTTATAAAGTATCTTTACTGGTAATAATAAGTAGGTCTTCTGTTGAAACCAATTATTAATGACAAGCTCTCAAAATATATTAATTTTATAACTGCTCACTATATAATTTCAATGCCTCAAATCAAATCATAGCTCCAAACTGTAACAATGACACTTCCCAAATGCTCTCCACAAAAATGGGCCTTATATATTACTCAAAATCGAGCTCTACTACCAATCAACCCATGTTCTACCCTTGACAACAAGATGCCCAGAGTATACTATTAATTGTTATGGTCACTGTTTACATCTGGTATTTTTATAGTGATTTTCCAAATTGAAATATCAAAAAGCAAAAATTAAAATCTAAGGTTCAAAGCTACTAGTTTAAAGACACCTGTCTATTTACCCACCCTCTTTCCACAAAAAGAAGTTAAGATTACTTAGAAAGATGCAGTCAGCAGAATAATGGGCCCCCAAGAACATCCACATTCTAATCTGCCCAGAATGTCACCTTCCATGGCAAAAGAGATTCTGCAGATGTGATTAAGGATTTTACCATAAAAGAATTATCCTGGATTATCTGGGTGGGCTCAGTGTTATGACAAGGGTCCTTACAGGGGAAAGAAGGTGGCAGAAATGTCAGAGTCAGAGCTAGGGAGAGATTGGAAGACACTTCATTGCTGGCTCTGAAGATGGAGGGAGGGACTACAAACTAAAAAATGCAGGCACCTCCTGGAAGCTGAAAAATGCAGAGAAACAAATTTTCCTCTGAAGCGGCAGGAGGAACACAGTCCTGCCAATACCTTATTTTTGATTTTAGACTTCTGACATCCAGAATGAGAAGAGTATAACTGTATGTTGTTTTAAGACACAAAGTTTATGGTAATTCATTACTGTAGCAATAGGAAACTAATGCAAAAGGAAAAACACACAGAGATTGAGCAAAATATCAATTAAAAAAATTATCAGGATCTGTACAAAACACCTACTTAAATCCTTTCATTTGTACCATTCTTTCAAATAAAGAAATTTTTGTACACACCCCCCAAAATTATCAGGATCAGTAAAATTATAAACCAAAATTATAAAGTTGATATTTGGAAAAAATAAATGAAGCTATGTTTTGGTCACAAGGACCGCTGTAGATGGGCCACATGAGTCAGGAACCCATCTGAGGCTCTCACAAACTTCTAGCCTGAACACCAACCGCAGCAATGACAGGGACTCAGCTGTGTCAACCCCACATCCTTCCTGAGAAATGGCTCACAGCAATGGTATTCTGGTTCTCACCAGCTCATTTTCTAGGAAGTCATTGTGCAATGATCGGCTTGGGTTATGTTCAAGCTAATTTACCATTTTTCTAAATATATAGTCTAAATTCAATTACCTGGGTCACTCATTCTCTTAAACAAGAAAGTTTATAGTAGAAGCAATGGGTTCCTTTAATCCAGCAATCTCTACTACACAGCACACAGCAGTCTAAAAACAAATGTTCTCTGAGAATTGAAGAAAATGACTCTCACAAAGCCAATGCATTCATGCATTCTCTTTGCAGAAGCATGGGTCCACAGGCAGGTCAGGAACTCTTGAAATTGCATGAAAATTAACATTACTATTTTAATATGCTCAGGTGTGATTTCTCTAGAAACCATGTTTTTTCCTTGGCTCTAAAAATACTAGATTAGGGGAGAGAGAGCATAAGCAATTAACACAGAGAGTGGAGGCTCTCAAATGAGATCCCTGGACCAGCAGCATCAGTGTCAACTGGGAGCTTGTTAGAAATGCTAAATCGGGTGCCATATCAGACCTACTGAATCAGAAATTCTGGGATGGGTACCAGCAGATGTCATCCACATATTCCAATGCATACCAAAGTTTGAGAACCACTAACACAGAGAATAGCTAAGAGAAAACAATGATAAAAAAATAATAATTTTAGAAGCACAACAGTTTAAGACTATATAATACAAAAGGTAGCCGCTTCAAAAACTCTACGCTTCTGATTTGCTATTAGTAATAATGAACTAGTAATCTTCATAATGATTTGAATTCTTCAAGAAATAGTTCAATTAAGCTCTGTGTGTTCTGAATGAGAAAGGAGAAAAGTATGTCATTTATTTTTCAAAGATTTATTAAAGCCATTAAAACAATTTTACAGGTTCAGAAAGACAAATAATTTTCTGGAATACAACACATTCCCTGGCACTGCTGTGTGGGAGTTACTGAAGTTGTTTGTGTTCATTTTTCTGAGATTTTTGCACCATTAACATGAGCATACCTTTAACTGCTTAAGGGTGGCTACCACGAACTGCCGGTAGCCATCAAAGTTAGCACATGGGTTGCCCATGAGGAACAGCTCCCTTAGGTGGACATTGTGTCGGAGGGTTTCAATGCTACTCAGCTCGCCAATGAAATTGATGGTCAAGTCAAGTTTTGTCAGCTCTTCACATCCTTTTGAGAGAAATGAAAAGAGAAACAGAAAACAGAGCAAAAGAAAATCACACTGTTAATAAAATGTGTGTACTGGCACATAATAGAAGCAACAGCTGCAATATTTTAACTCTGCTGATTAACTGCATTGCTTACCAAGTAGTGGTTTTTCAGCAATATCAACTCAAAGGCTTAGTCTTAACCCATTTTTCTACCTGCATTGCCTTTATTTTCAATCTCTTGGTCCCTCCAGCCAGGGGAAATATTTTGTGTCCGTATCTGTAAACCCTGTGCGGGTTAACATTTGGATTTGGTCACTGTCTGGTAGCATGAGCTGAGTACAAGCTGCTGCTAGGGTGGGCATGACATCAGAACAAAGCTCCCTCTAGAAAATTCTAGGCACCTGGAATCTGTTCTGAGAGTTTTACCAGGTAGTTAGGACACATCTCACCGTGAAGCATGATGGCAGAAGGTTTCCCCAAAAGGCATTTCATAAAACCAAGGCATCAGAATTAATATTTACAGAGACACCTTAAAGAGACAGAATGGCTCCAAGACCACCAAGAACTGAACTGAAGGTATTAACAAAGGTAAGGAATAAGAGTTTTGTCCTCAGATGAATGATAGAAAAAGGGTAAGTCACTGAAGCAGAGCTTTTAAATCTGACCCACGCCTCCTCATTACAGAGATAGCCAGATGCTATAGAAACTTGGATCAAATTCAAATTTGAATCGACACCCCTCACTCATATTCCATGGGAACCTGGTAGTTAGGAGTGAAGATTTTACAATTAGACAGACATGAATTCAAGTCCTTTGTCACATACTTGCTATGTGACCTTGGAAAAGTTATAAGCCTCAGCCTTCATCTGTAGAATTATAACATTATAACCCAATGGGGTTGTTGTAAAGATAATATATGATGATTCATGTAAAGATAGCACAGTACCTGCCACCTAGAGAGCTTCAGTAAACATTAGCTAGGATGAGAATATTCCAGTGAGCACTCATGATTGTCACGTGGCTTCTTGGACAATGTGTCCACAGGGAAAGAAGGATGCCTGCTGTGCCAGGAGCGGAGAGTTTCTTATTGTGAACTAAGGAAGGGCTGACCTAGTTTATACAGCCCTCTCTTTGGGCTAGGGTCAGTGTAAGGCTACCTCTCCCTGTGACCGGCTCATGCCTTTTGGATCAACATGGCAGATTTTGCAGCCTTCAATACCTAGAGTGCTGTCATCAGCTGAAAACCCAGCTCTACCTTGTTCTTCACTCATTTCTTTGAACATCTATATATTCCACCCTTCCCTTATGCTTCCTGACTATAAAGTGTTTCTCTGTTATGATGTGGCTATGTAATTTACGGTAAATTTTGGTTCCTGATATATTAATCTCACCAATATGAACTTGATTCAGACTAGTTCAGAGCTCTGCAACTGTGTAACCTTTGGCAAGGGTCTTGTCATGTCTGAAGGGTCTATGATGGAACCAATCTCACTGGACCATACTGTTCTCTTCCCCTTTCCCTTTCTGGATGCTAGCACCTGACTCTATCTTGTTAAGAATTCCATGCTTTTCTCCTGTCTAGTCATATCCCAAGCCTGTTTCTTCCCAATAAGTTAGTTCTACCTTAGTGCTTCCAGATGTATAGGTCCTCCCACTACATTTATCTGTCCACCCACCTATCCATACATACATATATACATACATACATCCAGCTGCCTACCCATCCATCCATCTATCCTTCCACCTATTCATCCACCTGTCTATATCCATCCATCCATCCATCCATCCATCCACCTATCCACCCATCCATCCATCCATCCACCTATCCACCCATCCATCCATCCATCCATCCATCTACCCATGCATCCAGTAGCTCCTGGGTACCTGTTGTGTACAGGTTACTGGGCCAGGTCTTTAGGACAATAGAAAAAAAAATCCATGGTATGTCTAATATGAAGAAAGGAGAGAAATCTGGACAGGGGAAAATTTTAATATGCAAAGGCACTGAGAAGTGAATCTGGAGAAGTAGGCAGAACCAGAAGTAGGTGACATTGTAAGCCACCCTAAATCCATACTCACTGGTTCTTCTTTCTCAGTCCTTAGCCATTGCTCAACCCGCTGGCCCTGGCTTCCACCCCCAACATTCTAGCTTTGCTCCTGTAAGGGTGGCCAAGGGCCTTCATGCTGACAAATCTAACAGACCCTCTCAACCTATCATGTCACTAGAACCGTCTGCTGCATATGTCATGACTGACCATGAATTCTCTCTTAAATTTCTCATCTGTCTTGGAAACAGCATTATTTTCTCCTTGGTCTTCTTTATAATGTAGTTTTTTCCTCTTGATCTCTTTTTACAGATTTTCCACTCCATTGGTGGTTACATAGTCCAGACTTCCATCCTTGACCTGATATTCGCTCTCCTCATGGTCCTCTTTATGACAACAGCCATGACCACTGGTTCACCTAACTCCAGGTTCTGATGATTCCCAAACAATAACCCCAGATCTGATCATCCAACTGAATATCATACTCCTACTTTCAAATACCTACAAGACATATCATCTTCAACATGTCCAAAACTGAATTCTTCATATCTTCTCTCACTCTCCACTCCTCAAGATAGCTTTTCTGCCTTCTGTATGCCTAGCCTTAGTTAATGTAATCACCATTTTTGGTATCAGATATGAGTTTGACACCAAGTCAAGGTTAACTTGAAAGTTCACTTCAATTGTTCTCTTTGCCCCTTCATCTCATTACCATAAAGCCTTGCAAATCTTAACTCCTACATTCTTCTCACATACTTCTTATCCACAGTTACTCTATTACCAGCATTCTAGTTCAGGTTCTTATCACCTTTGCACACAACATGGCATATCTTCTAAATCATCTCCCTATTTTGAGAACATAGGAAGGAAAGAAGGGAGGGAGGGAGGGAGGGAGGGAGGAAAAGGGAAAGGGAAAGGAACAACAGAAGGAAGCAGGACTAAAGGAAGGGAAGCAGTGGCTCTTCTCTTCCTCTTACTGCCTTTTCCTTCCCTTTCCTTCTTTTCTCTTCCTTTCAGAACAATTATATTTAATTCCTAAATATGTTAAACACATATAATAAACAACTCTATATATATACATATAATAAATAATTATTTATTTCCTAAATCCACTGGGAAGGGGCAGAGCCTAGAAGAGCTAGGGGTAGCTATGTTGGCCCAGAGCAAAAGCTCAAAGAGGATGAGAAAAGTATGCAGAACACTGCCCAGCACTGGTAGTCAGAGCCCAACCGGAGAGGGGGCAACCTTGTGTGAGGGTGATCTCAGGGAGGGTGTGGGAGTGAGGCAGGGCAGGGACTTGGGCCAAGCATTATGAGTGACTTTTCCTGCCTTTGGTGAAAACTGCTGAGATACAAACACTATAGCAAGAACAGGAGGGACCCCATCTTAAGGCTAAGATTCCATTTTAAAAAGCAGAGTTAAGAAGGAAGATTCCTAACATATTCTCTGGTTATCAGACAATAACCCAACAGCCTACCTTAAGGCAGGGCAGGCAGTCTTAACTGATATGTCCCCACTGCTTGAGGGTAACCACTTTTTTGCAGAAGAACAGGATAAATAAATCCCTTGTGCTGGGTTTATTTAGCAGAATTAGCTGGAGAGCTGATAATAAAGGAAAGGAGTCATGGTGTCTCTCACAAGAGATAAGCACCTTGAGACCACGAGGCAAGCCTATGCCCAACAACCCCCCCTCTGCCCTTTGCCCCATTCTTGAAAGCCTTAAAAGACAGAATCCCCAAACTTTCAGTGCACCCCCTCTTTGAGGATGCCCGCACTTTCCTTTCTTTAAGTGTGTACTTTCAAATAAAGCTTTCTAATTGCTCAGATAATTGCGGTTTGTCTCTTTGCTATTTCATTTTATTTCTGAGTCTTCACGCTGTCTCCACTTTACTCCTGATAGGTAGGAAGGGACTGCTAAGACCTCAGATTTGGGCCTGCATGTTTCCGTCACCTGGGTGACCTGGACAGAACTGCCACTGTGCGATCTGTTCTTAGCAGCCTGCCTGAAAATCTCCTTTCTGTGGGAAGTTCCCAGAACATAATCTCACTCCATCCTGTGCTCCGTGGCTCCCCCAAATCCTGGAGGGGTGGGGGCCGGTCCCCATGCCGTGCAGATCCAAGTGGACACAGGATGCCAGGTGACCCTGGCTTCAGGAGTTGGCAAGGGAATCTGCCCTAGGCTGAGAACTTTTCCTCTTTCCCTCTGCACTTTCCTGTTCTCTGCTGCCTGCCAAGCCGCTGCCATTCCCTGCCATTCTTGCTTTAATGAATTCCTTCCTTATTTATACTCATCTGACCTTTTTGAGAATTTTTTCTGGCCCTGAATCAAGAACACTCCCCTGTCCAGGCTGAGGTTTCTCTTAGTGCTTCACCAAGTGCGTGGGGAGAGACCTCCCCAGACACAGCTGCCCAGCAACAGGAGGCTAAGCCCAGGGAGGAAGGCATCCCTGCAGAGAGGGAAAGGTTTGTAGGAACCTGAGCAGGGTCTGAAAACATCCACACCACAGACAACCAGCCATGGGATGTCAGAATCTGAGCACAGCCAAGGATGGTGTCAATATGGAAAGACAACCTGGCTTTGGAGTCAGAACCCAAGGAGAGTAGGAAGGTGTAATATAATGAGTTATAAGAAATACATGTTTGGTCATTCACATGACCAAAAATGTATTTCCCAGATATATTTTTCCTTATCCACATTTCCTGCAGTCTTAAAGGTGAAATGGGTGTCTTGTCATATTAATGAGAGACTTTTGGAACCCCCACCCAGGGCAGGGCCTGGAGGTCAAATCAGACAATGGTCAATGATTTAGTGAATTATGATTATGGAATGAAGCCCTCACAAAAGAGCTTATCACTCTCTCAGACCCTGTTTTGCAGTCAGAGCTTCTAAGCTTGGGGAACCGGAACGCCTCCATGTTCCAACAAGCCAGACACCAAGTTCCACGAGGATATAAAAGTTCCTTTATTCGGGATCTTGCCCTATGTATCTCTTCATCTGGCTGTTAAGTTGTATCCTTTATAGTATTCTTTATTAAACTGGTAAACTGTTAAGTGTTTCCCTGAGTTCTAGGAGCTGCTCTTGCAAATTAATCAAACCTAAGGGGGAGGTCATGGGAACCTCCAATCTGTAGTTGGTAGGTCAGAAGCACAGGGAACTGCCTGGGGCTTGTGACCCAGCGTCTGCATCTGGAGTTGGGGGTGGAGGGTAGGACAGGGCCCTTAACCTGGGGAATCTGGTGCTGCCTCTGGGCAGACAGCTGTCAGAACTGAGTTGAGTTCTCAGACACCATGCTGGTGATTGAGAATTGCTTGGTGTGTATGAGAAGACCATCCCCCACTTTTCCCCCTCCACATGGGCATTAGAATTGGATCCGGGAACCTGAAAGAGCTATAATACTGTTATACAACTGCATACTATTACTGCTGTGTATAACAGTATTATTGCTATTGTTGTATGTGAAAAAAGACACAAGCAAAAGGGCACTTTCACATGATGCTCACAGAGGAATCAGAGAGCAGACAGACAGCCTGAAGACGGAATACACCTGGAGGAGAACCAAAAGCAAGGCGCCAGAGTCTGAGCCACAGAGGAGGCTGCCTAGCATGGGGAGTAGGGCAGTGACAGGTGAAGAGGACATCCATGTTGGGGGGCAGTCTAGTTAGGGTATCAGAGATTGAACAGGGGAAGGAGCTCATGCTGATGCTGGGGTTCTTGTTTGTGGAGTTGAAGACTGAATTTTGCAAACACCCAAGGTAGAAGAGCCAGGGCAGAGGCTTTTGTTGAGAGATACAGTGAGAGAATAGAGCTCCTGGCTCACGCCAGGAGGGGCAAGAGAGCCCTAGTGATGCATTGTCTAGGGGATTTACAGGCGGTTGAGAGACAAAAGGCTAGGGATGCAGACCCACTAAATGGTTTCTAAATGTTTATCTTTGAAGACACTAAGTTTCTTATCAGTTTTCCGGACTATTTTGCAGAGTTAACCTAAGAAATTTGCTGCTTTGATTCTTTCCCAGAGTAGCAGTTTCTTGGTTTGGGAGCATATCAGTCAAGGCTGCCTGTCCTGCTCTCAAGGTGGGCAGAGTTACTGTGTTTGCTATGTAGTAAGTTAAGAATCTTACTTCTGAACTTCTTCGGTCTTAAAATGCAATCTTATCTTTAAGATAGAATCCTTCTTGCCTTTCACTATGTTGTTTATGGCTGGGCCTGCTTGCTATATTAATTGCCCAGGTTATATATTACTTGATTAGGGCTGGAGGAGGAAAAGCAGAATCTGGGTAAAGTTAAAAGATAAACTGGGCTTTTTAACAGGCTAAAGTAAATTTCACGATAGACTCATTTAATTGATACAATGGAGACATGGGCTATGCTGAGGTATTTTCTTATCTTGGGGATGTTCAAACATTCCAGGCTAAGTAACTCCTGGCTTTTTAGTTTTAACTAATCTTCACTGAAGAATGATTATATTCTTAGTTTGATATTTTACTTTACAGAATTAATGTGCCTCTGACTTTGCTTAATTGTTTAATATGGAGTTTTGGTAGGGGTCTTTTCCAGAGGCCCTCACCCTACCCTGACTACACCCATGGTCCCTGTCTCAATGCCAGCCACGGAGAGGTCACTAAGATGGGGTGTCAGCGCTCATACTGGATGGGGAGGTGGTGAAGAAGCCATCTCGGAAGTGGCTCATCTAACAGCTGCCCAGCTGATGCCATGGATCAGAGAGGAACCTCCCAGCCACCTCTTTTTGAATTCCTGACCCACAATACTGTGTGTGTGGGAAAAAGAGCTGTTTTCTCACTGCAACAGGTATTTGGAACTGTCAGGCAAATGAGCCGAAATATAACAAATATAAAATATATAAAATATAATAAAATATAACAAAGTTCACACAGCTACTAAATGGAGAGATGGGAAATGAATCCAGGTGTGCCCAGCTGAAAAGCCTCTCTGAACCAGGTGGTCTCTTTGCCAGTGTCAGCTGTTTATTACTGACAGCAGCGGCCACACTGCTGCCTACACTGAGACAGGGCCCGTGGGTGTAGTCAGGGCAGGGTGAGGGCCTCTGGAAAAGACCCCTACCACAACTCCATATTAAACAATTAAGCAAAGACAGAGTCACATTCATTCTCTAAAGTAAAATACCAAACTAGAAATATAAGCATTCTTCAGGGAAGATTAGTTAACTAAAAAGCCAGGAATAACCTGGCCTGGAATGTTTGAACATCCCCCAGATGAGAAAGTACCTCAGCATAGCCCATGTCTCCAATGTGTCAATTAAATGAGGCTATTGTGAAATTTACTTTAGCCTGCTAAAAGGCCCAGTTTATCTTTAACTTTGCCCAGACTCTGCTTTTCCTCCTCCAGCCCTAATCAAGTAATATATAACCTGGGCAACTCATATAACAGGCAGGCCCAGGTGTAAACAACATAGTGAAGGGCAGGAAGGAGTCCATCTTAAAGATAAGATTGCATTTGTGCACCCATAAAGTTAATAAGTAAGATTCTTAACTTACTATTTAACAAATAGACAATAACTCAGCTCACCTTGAAAGCAAGGCAAGCAGCCTTAACTGATATGCTCCCAAACCAAGAAACTGCTACTCTGGGAAAGAATCAAAGCAGTAAATTTCTTATGTTAACTCTGCAAAATAGTCCAGAAAACTGATAAGAAACTTAGTGTCTTCAAAGATAAACATTTAGAGGCTGTTTGGTGGGTCTGCATCCCTAGCCCTTTGTCTCTCAACTGCCTATAAATCCCTGAGACAACGCACCTCTACGTGCCCTCTTGTCCCCTCCTGGCGCGAGCCAGCAGCTCTGTCTGTCCTCTCATAGTATCTGTCAGTAAAAGTCTCCCTGGCTCTCCTACCTTGGGTGTTGGCTAAGTTCATTCTTCGACTCCGCAAACAAGAACCCCGGCATCATTTTGGGGAGCTCGTCCGGAATAACTTCGGAAGTGAGTATCGGCATCCAAGCCTGCTTTTTCTTTCACTGTCCTTAGAGAAGGAAGCCGTCTATGGCACACAACATCGGGCGCTCGTCAGCCACTTAAATGGGACTGGCCCGGGTGCCAATCTTAAGTCTCGAGGGACAGGTTCCCCTGCGTCTCCCTCAGTGGATCCCCCTGTCTCCCTTGGGAGCCGGGAATGTCACCCAAGTGGAGGCCAGGATTCCTTTTCAGAGGCATCTCCTTGGATGCGAGGGACTGAGGAAAGCCGTGGGCAACTGCGAGACTCCAGGCTGAGGCTACCCTTCAGCGGCTCCTCAAAGGTCTGCGTGTCTGGAATCAGACCCCGACAGCCCGACTGGGTATCCGTGAGGAGTGTCTCTCTTTCTCTATCTCTGACTTCCAGCCTGCTTCTCCAGGCCGTCCTGGCCTCTGAGTGATGCAGGGGGCCTTCCTAACTCTCTTCTAACTTCATTAATTTCACGGAACCTGATGCTCATCACCGCAAGGTAGGAGATCTACGCTTCACTCTTATTCCTGACTTAATACTGCACTTTTTTATCTCATCAAAATACTTAATACTGCACTTTTTTTATCTCATCAAAATGTGTCTGGGCACCTGTTAGCCACTTAAAAGACGATTAGCATCGGCTACCAGTCTTAAGTCTCGGGTGAAAGTTTCCCGGTGTCTGCCGCTCCTTGATGCCCCACCTCCGGATGGACGGGAATGTGGGGGAGTGGCTGAGCCGATTTCCTACTTTCCTGTCCTAATCTGTGGACTCCGAGGGCAGATCGGACTAGCAGACAAGTGGTCCTGGATCTCAGCTCCGGCTGATCGATCCAATGGCGCTGAGTGAACCTCCGGCTAGGCTGCTGCCTATAGGAGAGTCGTAGATGACCCCTGACCTCTTGTCTCACAGATCAGATTTCTTACAGTGGGTGACTAGCAAGACAATTCACAGGCAATGGCAGAAACTGGTGTTTAAGAGCATAAATGTCTGTGGCAGTCTCTGAATTTTATCTCTGGCCTTGGAAAAAGTTCCCCTGCTCCCCATTCAAAGCAGTCCTCTTAGGCCTGTGCCATTTTCTCCTGTGTAATGTAAATGAAGTCTGTAAAGTAGTCAAGCTGAACCCTGAGACCCACATGCAAATGGCTCTATTCTATTGATCTCCTTTCCATAGAGGCAGTTGCCCTGGGGCTGGCATTTCCTTTTCTGGGGCCCCAGGGAAGCGAAACAGGCTTGTGACTCGCATCAAGGCTCTGGCAGCCAGAGGTCACACAGTCCCTGCACTTATCGGACAGGCAGGGGGCTCTCAAGGAATGACTAAAGCTCATGCAGAGAAAACTAGGAAAACTCCCAAAAGGCATAAAGTAGGAGCACACTGGTAAGATCCCACTAAATCCAGAGGTCCGAGGCGACTCTTGCTGAGTGGAAAGGCAAGAGGGGAATCAAGGCGAGGTGCAGGCCATGCTGGTAAGGAGTGGTTAAGTCCAGTAGGCCCGGTAGAGGAGGTGATTGATCACTGTCACCCAGGCTCCAAGGCAAGGGGACCCCTTCACAGAGAAAGGCCGACCAGGTGTCACACACCTGTCTTTTTCTCTCTTCTGGATGGGCGCTTCCTCTTCAAGATTAAAGCCAGACACCCCTCTAGCATGCATTCTGAAGAACTGGGAAAAATTTGATCCCCAGACCCTGAAAAAGTGTCTCATCTTCTGCACACAAGCCTGGCCTCAATACAAACTCTCTGATTGGAGAAGCTTGGCCTCTGAAAGAAGTATGCAATATAATAAGGTTATGCAGATAAATATGTTTTGCCACAAGCAAGGAAAATAGTCAAAAGTCCCGTGAACTACTACAATATGGAACTAGTTTTCTGAATTTTTTTGTGAAAATCTATTCTACTTATTGGGGTCATTATCTTCGAAAATTGGGAAGTTTTAAACTAGACTCCCTGAGACAGAAGAAATTTATCTTTTACAATACAGCCTGGCTTTAAATGACTGGTGCTAGAATTGTACTTGCATTTCATTTCTAGCCCCTGGACACACACAGTCCCTATCAGTACAGGGCCTTCATCCACCCTGTTAGTCTAAGGTCTTCTAAACCTTAACCCAGTTATGTAAACTACTTGCCCTTAGAGTGTATTCTTGAAAACTGAGATACTTTTAATCAAGCAAGCTAAAAAGAAAGAAGGCAATTGAATATTGGTAACTCAAATCTTTGTATCAGTTTATCTGTCTGTGTATATGTTCTCTTGGAAAAGTGTTGCTAACTGTAGTCATTACATCTCAATCTGTATGTTTGTGTGTCTAAATGTGTAAATGAAAAATATTTTTCTATGTCCAGATGGTATTAATAAAAACTGATTTAAAGACAAGTGTTTATAAAAATTGGGCATTCTAAAACTTCCAGAAAATCTAATAGAAAATATTAAGCATTAATGCTAATTTAAATTGAACTAAAACAGACATGTCCTTATGGTTATGAGGCTTGACTCTGTCTAATGTTTGGTAAAAGTTTTGTGAGTAATCTAACATAGTGTTGGGAATGAGTAAACTAAGTGTAGCAAGTAAACATATTAATAATAGTGTGTTACAGTGTGTATACCTACAAAAAGCCTGAGAATCTTTGTGGTAACCTAAAACCTTAATGTTTTGCTAAATAGACATATTTTTTGCTTACAGACTGTGCTGTAAAGCACACGGTTCCAGAAATTATAAAGTGTGTTCATAAATTTATTAATCTAAAGAATGCTAGTGTAATGGTTTACAATAGCCCACTTCTCAGTGTTCACTGAAAATTAAGGGTCCTAATAGTTTTAAGTTCTAAATAAAACTACTTAAAGTAATAAAGAAAGCATCTCTGCTTGCTAGAAAAGATGCGTGTTTTAATAAGAGAAGGTATAAGAAATGAAAATTCATTTTGTTGAGGGTAAAAGAAGGTAACTGTTCTAAAGTACAGCTGTTTATTTAAAGAGGGAGAACACTGAATGTAAAAGGAAAGTTGTAGAAAGTTTGTAGAAATATTGATATAGTCATGCTATGTGAAATTAAAGCAAATGAGTCTTGATATCAAGTACACAGCAAAATTAGAAGTTTCTCAGTTAAAAAGACAGTTTTCTTAAACTGTTAGTCTGCTCTTAATGTTGAAAGATTGCAAAGGGTTTCCTAATTGTTTTATCAAAACAGTTTCTCATGCTTAAAGTCTCAGTGAGTTGTCTGAGTATTTAAGAAAATGAAATCTTAATATTAAAAGGATGAAAAGCTAAGATTTGCTAACAACTGTGTAACCTTCTGTATTTGCCTTTAAAATCTTTTATTGTCATTCTGGTTAAATAGATAAGTATTGTTTCATAGTGACTTATGATTCTATTTAGGCTATTTAGGCAAGTGCCTTAAAAACTTTGACAGCCTCCCAAAATCAAATTCAAAAGGTGCTTTTTACCTCTAGTTTACTCTGATATTTTCCAAAGGGCCCCTGGAACATGTCAGAGGAATTTTTTCTCCTCATCAGGGAAAATATTTGGCTAATTTGGCTTATTTATCTGATATATATTTACCTGAAAAGTACTGTCAAAAGGAATGATGCTAAAATTTGTTACTGAATGTTTTATGTTACAAAAATATCCAAACTTTCTTATGTCAACTGTCTTATAATAAGCTCTCATCAGATCTTTAACCATTGTCATTTGCAGGTCTTTTGTCATATAAAGTCACTGTTTTATTACTCCTAACTAGTAAAGAACTAGATTTCAGCAGAGCAAGTATTAGTTACACAAGATTAAGTAAACTAAGGAAGATGATTTTATGGCTTTTTGTTTCAAATGTTGCTGATAAAGTGTTTTAAGCTTTTTCTCTTAAGCTGACTGACAACAGTTTAGTAAATGACAATACCTGTATAAGCAGAATTGAAACATTTATCTTTCTCTCTAGTTGACCCCTCCAGAACTTAAAAACTCTCAGTGACTATTTTTTTTATATTTCATGGCAGTATGTCTATTTGCATAAGCTCAATAAGAATCTGCTTTCCTTGTAACAGGACCAATTAAAAACACTGGTTATATTACCAAGGCTTTGATTAGAATGTCATACCTGAGAGACACATACATAAACTCAGATATGAACAGACAGCTTTAAGGAACTACAGTTGACTTTACAGAGCCAACAGAGTCCCTTGGAAGAACTGGCCTGGTACCTTGCTTACAGGGTTCCCAGCAGCCTTACCAGGTGAGTACGGAAGGTCACTTCCTGGCAGGTGCAGAAACCTCAGGAATGTCTTGGGAACATCAAGAAGAGAGGAATTCACCCGAATCTACAGGTACTACAGGCAAAACCTAATGGCAAGTCTGGCTTGGCTTTCTGGCCTCGAGAGGCCTTTAAAAGTCCAATCTGAAATTCCTTATAAAAAGTTCCAGCAAAGCACATTTAAAAGAGCCTGTATAATCAATTGCTCTTCTTGCTGCACTTATGCAAATAATCAAGCCATGTGTTAATTATTTTCTTAATCTAGTTACTTTTAATAAAAATGAGGGTGATTTTAGAGAAAAATATTGTTTCAATAATGCAACTTTATTTATACTGAGTCCTAATACTAGTCATTGGGACATAGACTAGATCCAGAATTCTAGTTTGCCCAAGATATCTGACTATGATTCTCAATTAGAGTTTTACTATTCCTAATCCTCATATTCAGCCATGCATTCTTTAATCTCTTTGTCAAGTCTGTTCTTCCAGAAGGGAAAATTCAGCTCCAGATGTTGCTACTTAACCTAATAACACGATTTGTTCTATCTTGCCTGGAAGCCATAAAACTGCAAATAGTAATAGAAATGGAACCTGGAATAGAAGTGCCCTTCTTCCGAGGCCCTCTCACTGACCACTGATGGAGACCTAACTGTACCCTTTACTGCACCCCCTCTCAGCATGAAGCAGCCAGAGCGGTCGCCTCCTTCCCCTAGCAGCAGCTAGCGTCTCTATCTGTAGAGGGGGGAATGAGACAGGGACCATGGGTGTAGCCAGGGTAGGGTGAGGGCCTCTGGAAAAGACCCCTACCAAAACTCCATATTAAACAATTAAGCAAAGACAGAGTCATATTCATTCTCTAAAGTAAAATACCAAACTAGAAATATAAGCATTCTTCAGGGAAGATTAGTTAAAACTAAAAAGCCAGGAATAACCTGGCCTGGAATGTTTGAACATTTCCCAGATGAGAAAGTACCTCAGCATAGCCCATGATTCCATTGTGTCAATTAAATGAGGCTATTGTGAAATTTACTTTAGCCTGCTAAAAGGCCCAGTTTATCTTTAACTTTGCCCAGATTCTGCTTTTCCTCCTCCAGCCCTAATCAAGTAATATATAACCTGGGCAGCTCATATAACAGGCAGGCCCAGGCGTAAACAACATAGTGAAGGGCAGGAAGGAGTCCATCTTAAAGATAAGATTGCATTTGTGCACCCATAAAGTTAAGAAGTAAGATTCTTAACTTACCATTTAACAAACAGACAATAACTCAGCTCACCTTGAAAGTAAGGAAAGCAGCCTTGACTGATATGCTCCTAAACCAAGAAACTGCTACTCTGGGAAAGAATCAAAGCAGTAAATTTCTTAGGTTAACTCTGCAAAATAGTCCGGAAAACTGATAAGAAACTTAGTGTCTCTTCAAAGATAAACATTTAGAGGCCATTTGGTGGATCTGAATCCCTAGCCCTTTGTCTCTCAACCCCCTATAAATCCCCTAGACAATGCACCTCTATGGGCTCTCTTGCCCCTCCTGGTGCGAGCCAGCAGCTCTATCTGTCCTCTCACAGTATCTCTCAATAAAAGTCTCCCTGGCTCTCCTACCTTGGGTGTTTGCTAAGTTCAGTCTTCGACTCCACCAAGAACCCCGGCCTCAACATCATCATCACCACCTTAAAACTCCCGAGCTATAGCTTTGTATCGTGGAATATACTTGAGGTCATAAGCACAAGCAGTTGTAGTTAAACCTGTTGATGGTGGACCCAGGGCAGGATGTGCCTGTGATTCCTAGATTGGCTGGAAAAAGACCAGCATGGAGGAAGGTGGAAGGAAGAAGGGGGGGTTAGAAAGACCAGAGATAAGATGTGGGTCAGCAGGGGAGTAAGTGTCATTTAATTCACAACACCAGTCACCATAAATGGGTCCCTATCCTTCATCTCATTGTGACACCCCATTATGTGATATAAAAATATGAGCAAGGTGAGTAGGAAGGAATAGAGAAGTTGGGGTTAGTGTGAGAGAACAAAATCTACATCTTCCACAGAGGAAGTCAATAGATGCCTAAAATGAGACTCTCCGAAAGAGCAGATAAAGCACAATATGAGCACATTATTCAGAAACTCACAGAAGAAAGAAGGGGGGTGAAAAGCAGTCATCTCCAGGGAGCAGGACTAAGGAGGCTGAGGGTATTGACAAGAGACTGCTATTTTTCAACATAAGTCTAGGTAATATTTTGACTTCTTAAACTACGTATTATATCACTATGGTAAAAATATTAATTAATAAAAAGATGAATACCCAAATACTTCTCTATATTCCAGATTCAGCTTAGATAAGTGAGGGAAATTCAGCAACTTCACATCTTCAGAAATAATCATATAAATAAAAAAGGACAACAAAATCACTTTCTAATAAATTATTAAAATAGAGACCAAATCTTTAAAAATATTGGCAAGGCTATGAGATAACAATTATATTTTTCATTATGCAATCTGTTAATATTTAAAATAGGCTTTTAAATGTTTTTCCCCCCTTGACCCAGAATTTCAGTTTGAAAGAAAAGGTCCCAATCAAATACCTCAACTGGAAACAGAGGTAACTTGTACAAAACTGTTCGGAATAGTTCTACTCATAATAGCAAACATAAGTAAAAACACTTGAGCACCATACAATAAGAAATTATTTAAAACACATCAATATACTTCATAATTCAGTCACTGAATTATAATAAAAAATGTGGACTCAGCCGCTATATGATGAATGAATATGCAACTTTGGATATAAATACAATTAAGATTATGGCTCTATAGTCTGTATGTTTGCTTCATATTGGGAAAAGATGTTAGATGGATTTTATGCATTGTGAAAGATACATTTGGGGTAGTTTGACTTAAGATATGGGTCTGGTATTTCTTAAGTTTATTTTGGGAGATGCTGGGAACATTTTAGTTATGTTGTTCTTTATAAGGAAAGGGTGATATTTGAAAGACTCCACCAAGTTCAAAAATTCATATATTTTTGATTTTGCTGAATTTTGCAGATGAAGGACCCTCCCAATGCTCCTTGTATATTTCAAAGTGATGGATCTTAATTTTGTCTTCTATCATGCTACACGTAAGAATTAAACCATTTTGCCATGTTTGCCATCCTAATGAACAATTCTTGCTGAACTAGCCAGGCTTGAAAAGCCTCTTCTCTGGAGGTAGGCACTCCTTCCTCCAACTGAGTCCCACCTTCCACCTCCTGTCTGGGCAGATCCAGCTCAATGATCCATGGGGTCAGACATCGATGACTTCCCAGGGGGGAAGCTCACACTATTAGAAACCCCGTTCTCCTTCCAGGTTAAGTGTGGGTAAGGAGGAGGGATGGAAAAATAAGCAATTTTATTCTACCTCAGTGAATCCACATGGTGTGCAGCGGTGGAGGGACGCAGGATACTAGCAAATTTTTGCCATCCACCCAAAAAAAAAAAAAGCAAAAATCTTATATTTAAAGTGACCCTGAAATTTACTCAAGTACGTGGGCTGAGTATGCATATCCCCATCTTCTTCTCTCACTTCAAACCTTTTTGAAAGGTCATATCTGCCAGCAGATAAGATTCATCCCCCCTCCCTACTGCCCATTCCCTGGAAAATAGCCTCAAACTACCCCGAGCCTAGTGCCTCCACACTCAAGCTGAAAGGTGGAGCTCACAGAAGGAGTGTCCAGGTGAAGGTGGCCTGTGGACTAGTCCCAAAGTTCAAAAAAGACAATAGTGACGATGCTGCCCTCTCGTGGCAAATATATAAAACATACAGCAAAACAGAACCCTAAAATACTTTATTATTAACACCAAAGACGAGCCTTGGACAAGCCAACTGAGAGCGACAGTTTCAATTATTACTTTGGAATTATAGATTGCCATTTTACTACCACAAAACACACACACAGAATACATTTTGTTATTCCATTTGTTCACATAAGGCATGGTAATGGGGCCAGAGAGGGGCAGCTGGGAGAGAGCAATGACTTCATTTCTAATACAGAAAATGCCAATTGTGGGAAGGACCATCTCAGCTCCAGCACTGGTGATGGGTTTGAGGTTTCATAGTGATGACATTCTAGGTTTTAGGATGAAAATTAAAAATGGATGGTGAACATTTATGTTTTTATTGATATAAAACTTGATAGTCAATGGAATTATTTGTATACTAGGAGGCAAATAGGCTAAAACTACTGTAACCTAAGTAAAATTCTCCTAATTTTAGCTACTGGCAGATAGGAGATGGGTGGAGAGAGCAGCTTGCCTGCCTCTGCTCCATGCCTCTGCCCTCTAAAGTAAAGCCTCCCAGTCAGCATGCCCTGCACACTCACACAGAGCCCGCAGTAGCCCTGCCAGCCAGGAGAGGGTAGATGTGGAATAGAACCTCACAGTGCAGAATAAGCTCACACCAGCCACCTAATCAGCCAAATCCTTTGTGGTTATGAATAGACACCAGGTTTAAAATAAACAGTAAAAGCACAAAATAGAAGCCTGCAAAGTAAAACAAGAAACTTCCCAGGATACAGAATAACAAAACAAGGAAAGGTAAATAAGGAACACAGTTTAAGAGGCGTAGAAGATGAGTCTAGTACAACCAAAATCCATTTTAAAAAGTTCTAGTGGAACAAAATAAAGACATACAAGGCATCCAGATTGGTAAAGAAGAAGTCAAATTGTCACTATTTGCAGATGACATGATATTGTACATAAAAAACCCTAAAGACTCCACTCCAAAACTACTAGAACTAATATCTGAATTCAGCAAATTTGTAGGATACAAAATTAACACACAGAAATCTGTTGCTTTCCTATACACTAATGATGAACTAACAGAAAGAGAAATCAGAAAAACAATTCCATTCACAATTGCATCAAAAAGAATAAAATACCTAGGAATAAACATAACGAAGGAAGTGAAAGACCTGTACTCTGAAAACTACAAGACACTCCTAAGAGAAATTAAAGAGGACACTAACAAATGGAAATGCATCCCATGCTCTTGGCTAGGAAGAATAAATATTGTCAAAATGGCTATATTACCCAAAGCAATCTACAGATTCAATGCAATCCCTATCAAACTACCAACAGCTTTCTTCAATGAACTGGAACAAATAATTCTAAAATTCATATGGAACCACAAAAGACCCCGAATAGCCAAAGCAATCCTGAGAAGGAGGAATAAAACAGGGGGAATTATGCTCCCTGACTTCAAGCTCTACTACAAAGCCACAGTAATCAAGACAATTTGGTATTGCCACAAAAACAGACCCACAGATCAGTGGAATAGAATAGAAAATCCAAACATCAACCCAAACACATACAGTCAATTAATATTTGATAAGGGAGCCTTGGATATACAATGGGGAGATGACGGCCTCTTCAGCAGCTGGTGTTGGAAAAACTGGACAGCTACATGTAAGAGAATGAAACTGGACTACTGTCTAGCCCCATACACAAAGGTAAACTCAAGGTGGATCAAAGACCTGAATGTAAGTCATGAAACCATAAAACTCTTAGAAAAAAACATAGGCAAAAATCTCTTGGACATAAACATGAATGACTTCTTCATGAACATATCTCCCCGGGCAAGGGAAACAAAAGCAAAAATGAACAAGTGGGACTATATCAAGCTGAAAAGCTTCTGTACAGCAAAGGACACCATCAGTAGAACAAAAAGACATCCTACAGTATGGGAGAATATATTCATAAATGACGTATCTGATAAGGGGTTGACATCCAAAATATATAAAGAACTCATGCACCTTAACAAACAGAAAGCAAATAATCCAATGAAGAAATGGGCAGAGGACATGAATAGACACTTCTCCAAAGAAGAAATTCAGATGGCCAACAGGCACATGAAAAGATGCTCCACATCGCTAATCATCAGAGAAATGCAGATTAAAACCACAATGAGATATCACCTCACACCAGTGAGGATGGCCAACATCCAAAACACAAACAACAACAAATGTTGGCGAGGATGTGGAGAAAAGGGAACCCTCCCACACTGCTGGTGGGAATGCAAATTAGTTCAACCATTGTGGAAAGCAGTATGGAGGTTCCTCAAAAAACTCAAAATAGAAATACCATTTGACCCAGGAATTCCACTCCTAGGAATTTACCCTAAGAATGCAACAGCCCAGTTTGAAAAAGACAGATGCACCCCTATGTTTATTGCAGCACTATTTACAATAGCCAAGAAATGGAAGCAACCTAAGTGTCCATCAGTAGATGAATGGATAAAGAAGATGTGGTACATATACACAATGGAATATTATTCAGCCATAAGAAGAAAACAAATCCTACCATTTGCAACAACATGGATGGAGCTAGAGGGTATTATGCTCAGTGAAATAAGCCAAGCTGAAAAAGACAAGTACCAAATGATTTCACTCATATGTGGAGTATAAGAACTGAGGAAAAAACTGAAGGAACAAAACAGCAGGAGACTCACAGAACCCAAGAACGGACTAATAGTTACCAAAGGGAAAGGGACTGGGGAGTATGGGTGGGAAGGGAGGGGCAAGGGGGAAAAACGGACATTACAATTAGCAGATGTAATGTTAGGGAGGCGCGGGGAGGGCTGTGCAACCCAGAGAAGACAAGTAGTGACTCTATAGCATCTCACTATGCTGATGGACAGTGACTGTGATGGGGTTAGTGGGGGGGACCTGATGAAGGGGGTAGTGTAATCACCATAATATTACTCATTTGATTGTAGACTGGTGATATCAAAATAAACTAACTAACTAAATAAATAAATAAATTCAACACTAACAGATTCAGGATATATTTATATATACCTATACATACCTATATATGTAGTCTGTCAAAATAATATATTTTATTGATGTATTTCTCTATTGGAGAGTATTTGGATTAGTTCCAGTGTTTCACTATAAACAATGCTGAATTAAAAACCTTTTATATAAAAAAAAAGTTCTAGTGGAGATCAGAGAAAACAGAGGTAATGTCTATTACCTTAACTGTGGTGATTTCACAGGTGTGTGCATATGTCCAAACTCAACAAACTGTTCACATTAAATATGTGCAGTTTTTTGTATATCAATTATATGCTTCAACAAAGCTGTTTTTTTTTAAAAGAACAATTATGCTCCAAAAGACACCATCAAGAAAGTTGACAAGAAAACCCCCCAAGTGGGAGACTATATCTACAAGTCATAAACCTGATCAGAATCTAGTATCCACAATATACAAATAAGTCTTACAACTCAACAGTAAAATGACAACCTAATTAGAAAATGGGCAAAGGGTTCAAATAAACATTTCTTCAAAGATATACAAATGGACAGACAATAAGCACACATAAAATGCCCAAACTCATTAGCCATTAGGTAAATGCAAATCAGAACCACAGTTAGATACCACTTCACACCCATAGGATGGGAAACTGGAGCCCTCATAAATTGCTGGTTAGACTGTAAAACGGTGCAACTACTTTGGAAAACAGTTTAGTAGTTCCTCAAAAATTTGAACAGAGAGTTGCCATATGACCTAGCAATTTCTTTCCTAGTTATACTAAATTAATTGAAAACATATGTTTATGCAAAAACTCATGCATTAATGTTCACAGCAGCTTTATTCATAATAACCAAAAAGTGGGAACAACCCAAATGTCCATCAACTAGTGAATAGGTAAACAATATTGTGTAGCCACATAATGGAATGTTATTTACTCATAAAAAAGAATGACGTACTGATACACACGACAACAGGGATAAACCCTGAAAACATTATCCTACAGACACAAAAAACCACATGTTGTGATTCCGTTTACATTAAATGTTCAGAATGGGAAAATCTATGGGTATGTAAAGTAGATTAGTGGTTGTTAGGGGCTAGGGCAAGGAGTGAATAGGGAGTGAATATTAATGTATACAGAGCTCTGGAAGTGGACAGTAATAATGGACACACAACCTTGTGAATATATGAAAAAAATTTTTAATATAAAAATTAAAAAAACAGAGCGGCTTATTTTTAAATGGTGACTTCTTTGTTATGTGAATTATATCTCAATTTTTAAAATTGGTCCAAGTATTTCAAGTAACAGACATTTTGAGTAAAAAAACCCACTTTTTTCCAAATTCATCTTACTTTGTTTTTAATTATTTTTTACTGGGGTATAATAACATTATATAGTGCCAGGATACAACACAATGATTCAGTATTTGTACATATTGTGAAATGATCATCACAATAAGTCTATTTAACATCTGTTACCACACACAGTTATAGATTTTTTTCTTAAAATGAGAACTCTTAGGACCTAGTCTTTCAGCCACTTTCAAACATGCAATACAGTAAGTATTATTAAGTATAGTCACCATCCTGTGCATTACATCCCCATGATGTATTTGTTTTATAACTGAAGTTTGTACCTCTTGACCACCTTTACTCACTTTGCTCATCCCTCATCTGCCTCCCTCTGGCAACCACCAATCTGTTTTGTGTATCTGTGAGCTTATTATTTTTTTTAATTCCACATATGTGAAGTGACTAACATCATATGGTATCTGTCTTTCCCTGTCTGACTTACTTCACTGAGCATAATGCTCTGAAGGTCCATCCATGTTGTCATAAATGGCAGGATTTCATTCTTTTTAATGGCTATATAATATTGCATTATGTGTGTGTGTGTGACACACACACATTTTCTTTATCCAAAAAATACATATTGATTCCTTTTTTACATGACAAATTTGAAGTGCATTAGAGAAATTAAATGTAGAAAATAAAATCATTGAAATTATAACTTAATAAGGAATATATTTGTATTTAGAAACTATAAAGAAAAGGATTGATAAATTTGAGTATATTAAAATGTAAGACTTCTGAATGATACTAGTATCATAACTGGAATAAAAGAAAAGTAGTAGATGCAAGAGAAAATATTTACAACCTATATAACAAAGGATTAATATTTGGAATGTATACAAACACATTAAAAAAGATAAATCAAGAAATGTGACCATAAAATATGCAGTAGTAATTCACATAAGAACTATAAATATTCAATAACCTCTGAAAGCTCAATAATAATGAGATGTGAATTTTAAAAATTATTTGATAACAACATATTTTTCAATTTTTTCCCCTATCTTTAAAAAACAGTATTAGCAAAGTTGTGTAAAAATGGTATTCACATGGACTATTAGTATAGGAGTAAACTGAGATAACCTTTTGGGAGAATAATATGGCAGTAATTTGTCACTATAGTCAATAATTTGACAATATTCATAATATGATCCCACCGACACAAAGCAAAATGAAGCAAAACTACTTTCTCCACACCAAACTGTCAATACCACTACTTCTGGGAAAGAAGCTAAGTTAGGAAGGGGTGAAATGGACTTCCATTTTTGAATTTGTGTCTCATTATTGTTTGAATTTTTACAAGACTTAATAAGCACTTACTTAAAATGTTAATTTGAAAAGGTATCCGTTGTTTAAGCAATGCTGTGTAATTTTAAATCTCAGTTTTAATTCACAATAAAATAGAAGAAAATTCTTACCTTCCAAATTTTCAATTTTTTCAATGTTGTTTAAAGCTAAATTCAAATATTCAAGTTTCTTGAGTTTGCTAACATTTTCTGAAATACACAAATAATGTAATTACCCTTCAAGATAAAAGACATTTTTACATACTCTATTGTGAAAATAATGAAAATCTATGGATTATGATGGTTTCCAAAACCGTATTGCTTGTTCACATCAGTGCCTGTACATCAGACATTGCTGGTTGCCTATACAGCATCCACTTCTTCCTCCATCCTTCGTAGTACAGCCCAGTTCTGCTCTCATCTCTACCTAACCCTAACTCTAGGGGGTTAAGCCTAATTAACCAAGCTAGGCCACTGCACGGCAATCCCATGTGCTGACAGCTCAGGAACCCAGGCTAATGCCCGCCAGCCCTTGGCAGTCTCCTGGCAACCACAGGATGAGAGGGCACACGTACCAAGATATATATTCCATGCTTGGGGAGTTCCTTTTTTTTCCTGCTGGATGTTAAGAAGGAAGTATTATCCTTATTGATTCTCACAGCCATCTTGCAACCATGAGGAAACTAGCTGTAGGAGGATGCCCACACGGTGGCTGATGGAGCAGAGAGAAGGAATCAACCAACGCCGGAGCCTGCCCCATCTCTAGGCTTGCAGCTGGGTATGATATTAGATTTCTTTACTGGAAGTCACATTAAGTTGGGTTTTCCTCTACTTGAAGTCAAAATCATTCTGATATACACAGGATTATCATTTTTAATTAAAATGAAAGCCGATATAGGCAAAACAGTAAGCATAAATAAATCAAGGAATTGCTGTAGTGTGGGGCCCTTTACAAACAGCTAATGATACCAGAGCTAACATTGCCAAGTGCTTATTATATGCCACATAATTTTCTAAGCATTTTGCATACATTATATCATTTAATCCTCATAATAACCCCATGAGGTAAAAATTATTGTTGTCTCTCTTTTAAAAATAAGAATACCAAGTCACAGAGAATTAATCCACTTGCTCAAGGTTAAGTGGTAGAGCCAGGAAATTTGCCTCCAAAGCTTGGTACTAAATTGTTACACTATATCTTTAAAGAACTGTGCTTTCTAAGATGATTTTAATGTAGAAAACCCTGCTAAGGAATGTGCACTGGGGGCAACCTCACTCAAAAATGCCTCATTTCCTATTTTTCAAGTATATTATGAAGATGAAATACAACATCACCTTTATCATCATTACATTCCACTTACAATTTACAAAATACCATATATTTGTTCCATTAGACCTGAGAATAACAGTTCACCTCTCTAAGTCTCAGTTTACTTGTTTTTTGAAATGAAGATTTTGGAATAAAATGCTAAAGTTTCTCTCAGCAATTAGACTCTTCTAAGTAATACTGATGTTTATAAAAGGTTCTCGAGGCAACATCTGGGCATTTGACAGTCATCAGATTTGTTGAGTTCTCTGTCAAGGATTATGATAGATGGAGTATCTAGTCTGCATCCTGAACAAAAACACCTGAAATTATTATTGTTGAAATTGCCAGCCTATGATAAAAGACCTGTTCCTTCCCCACACTTGTTGCAGGTATAACCCTCTAAATATGAAGAGCCATCTGGTGGGAAAGAAGGGTGAGATTTGTTTGGGAAGGATTTCTTAAGGTACCCCTTGAGGACAGTGGGCCAAAGGGGTTGGGAAGAGGAAGGCTCTGTAAGTAAAAATGCCTCCAGCCTCTGAGCAGTTGGGGGGGGGGGCAGTCAGTGTTCCAGCCCAAACCATCCTGGAGGCAGCTCTCACCAGCTGCCATTACCAGACCTACAAACTTGCGGTGGATCGAATCTTTCTCCCAGTTCAAACAGCTCAGCTCTCAGTTTTGCCCAGTCTTGAGGCTCATGGAAAGCTGTTACAAATGCACAGTCCGGAAGCCCACCCGATGGGCTCTGGTCAGTAGATATGGGCTTTAACAGGACCCATATGGGTCCTCAGCTCACATTTGGATCAACAATGAGCAGAGCCTTCCCTGCAGCCCATCTGGACCTCTCGATGTCAAAGAGACCTTCAAGAAAGGCAACTGTTTTGCAAACTTCTATCTACCTCAATGGCACAAAAGCAAGTGTGAATCCTAGAGAAATAGTTTTACTTGCTAAATAAGTGCCTAAACGCCTATGGGTGGAGTAGTGCTGAAAAATCCCATTATTAGGATTTAAAAGAGTGTTTAATTTAAGAATACTTTGGAAGCAAAAATTTAAGCTTTCTCACAGCTCTGAAAAAGACTGAAATACTATGCTACTAATTAGTAATTGTGATGGACCCAGCTGTGGAGATGAACATTTCGGGAACTCTTTTAGCTCTGTACAATTAGGATGGTTCTTTAATGCCCCCATGCATAAAAGCTGGTGGTTTTCAATAACAGCCTTTTTAATTGAACAATGTGTCAGAGTTTCTAATTTCTGATAAGGTGAAAGATGCCAGAAATAATTACCTGAAGAAATTTAAAGAATTTATCTTCAAAAAATGATGTAAATTTTTGCAACCCTAGAGCCAATTTTGAATTATCCACAAAACTAGGGCAACCATACCCCCAGGGTTTCCTGGCTCAGCAATACTAACATTTGGGGCCGGGTAATTCTTCGCTGGGGGGGCTGGCCTGGGCATTGCAGGACAGTTAGCAGTGTCCCTGAGTTCTGCACACTACACACCAGCAGAAGCACCCCCGCCCCTCCCCCCCACCACACACACACACTTGGGACAACCAAAAATGACTCCACACATTGCCAAATGACACTGTGGAGAACTGCAGATCAAATATTAAAATATAATCTTAAGTGCTGATCTGTGGCCTCTGGCGCTAGAACCCACAGGAGATAGTGATCTCTGGGATCTCCCTGCTAGCAGAGAAGACACCGTTTGGACCCCCATATCTCTATAAAGTAGGGGGCTCCTGTAGGGAGGGGAAGCCTGTGTTTGTCCAGCTCTGCATGTGACTGGGTGGATGGGCTAAATTCTGGCGGCAGTACTAGAAAGCCCACTGGGCTGCAAGTCTAAGCCACGTTCTCTAAAGTGTTACTTCTATCTAATATTTTGATCTTCATCCACCTGACTCCTATATTTACCTCTCATTTCATTCCAAACTGGAGCACTAAATGGATGTAACTGAGGTCCCCGCTCAATACCCCGTATGGAGCCCAGTGCCATGCACATATACATTCTCAGTCAACGTGGCAGAACTAGCTCTCATAGGCTGTAGGAATCTGATAAGGATTTACTGAACCCCACATAATCCTTTCCGAGTGGTGTTAAACCACGACAAATTCCTGAATTATAACCTCCTTCCTTTCAAACTTTTGAAAACCCAGGCCAAAAACGAGCAGGTCAACTAATATGCTCCTGCCTTTAGCTGTTCCTCCCTGAGGGCAGTCTTGGGACAGGCAGACCAAGCTTAGAAAGATAGGGGGAAATGTTCCTTAACAACTATCAGGAGATGGCTGCCTATTTCCCCATGTAATTTCTTTTTTAGCTGTTGTTTTCCTCTAAGAATAACACGTTTTCCAAAGTTCTCCCAGTCAAAATGTTAAAGAAACCATGAGAACAAAGGCCTGAAAACTTACCAATTTTTCCAATGAGATTATTTTGAAGATAGAGGATTTTTAAATCCCGGCACCATTTGTCAATATGTTCTAGTCTCTCTATTTCTTGCTGATGCAAGGAGAGTTCCTCCAGGGAAAAAATTACACAGTCATTGTGTTCTGCATTCCGTCTGATAAGATCTTCTGTGACTGTAAGAAAATGTGTTGCATATTACAGCTCCATCTCCCCATTCATCATCAGGTTATTACATTACTAATGGACTGGTTTTTCTTTGCAGTCAAATACCAATTCTCCAGGCCTGAGTGATTTTTTTAAAGAGAAGACATCAGAGTAATGCTGCCTCCTGCTGGAGTCTTGTGACCCATGGTGAGTCAGAAGGAAGAAAGAGATGATGCCTTTGTCTCTTTTGTGCAGGGTCTGCATGTATTTTGCTGTATGGATGGAGACACAGTTGTGGGTAATGACTATAAGACCACTGATATGGAATCTTGTAGAAGTATGTATCATACCCAACTGGATGAGACCCACTAAGTAAACCAACACAGAGCAATTGCTGAGAGGCACAGTCAGGTGCAGAGGGCAAAATATGAAAGCATCTCCCACCATTCAATAAGGTAAGGTTCATTCATTCACTTAACTGGTATTTACTAATTTAACGAAAGTAGAAGAGAAAGGAGTGGAACACCCTAGATTTTACTTTGCATTTTATAAAGCAACCACCACTGGCTCTGTTTCCCAGAGGGATGAGGGAAACTGCTCACAGCCCGAGGGGTGAGGAGAGCCCCCTCCCCTATGACAAGAGGGAAGGGTAGCACCAGGCTGGCCTGACTCAGCAGTTCAGGACCTTGTGACTGAAGACTATACCGTGGTCCACAGTTGGAGCCAAGAACAGACAGGAATCCTCTTTCTAGAACGTACTCAAATGAAAGAGGTCATGATGATGGAGAAACCCTTCATTTCCCAGTGCTATTAAAAAATTATTAATCCATTAGAACCCTCACATTTTAGGTGTAATGTGAAAATATTACTAGCCCAGCCCAAGAGACAATAAAGATTATTTATTGCCACTTACAAGGTTCCAGGCACTATCCTAAATGCTTTGCATGTGTAAATTATTGTTTACTTATGTTAGATGGGGGACTGAGGCCCAGAGTTTGAATAACTTGCCCAAGGTCTTGGTAATAAGTGCCAGGGCCAGGTTCTGAGTGCAGGAATTTGGCTCTCCACCCTGTGCTTTTAGCCGCTGTGTTACACTGCCCCAAACATAAGCAAGTAAGAGCCTCTCAAGACTTCTCAGGCTTCCTAAAGGTACAGGCTCCTCTAGCTGAGACAAAGCTCTTCACAGCACCTTTAGCTGCCCTGTTCTATGCCACATCCTTATTAAAAGAAGGAGTTTGCCTTTTTTTTTTAATGTGTTATATGAACTCAATCATTTGTGTGCAGTTAGTTGAAGCCCCTACTAATTCAAGTGGTAGGAGATGGGGCCGCATGCAACGGCAATTCTTTGGAAGAAAGATGGGGGGAATACAGAGGTTGCAAGATTAAAATACCACACATGGGGAATGTCCTGCTGCTGCTCTAAGATGTGGTTCAACCAACAGACAGACACGACTGCAAACCAGGTCCTGGGGAGAGGTAGGCCAAAGTGGCTAAGAAGGAGGCTCATAGAGCAGCCTGCCAGCCCTGGCTCACTGAGGTCCCCACCGCCAGCGGCACTCTGCGATCACTGCACATCACCACTTGTAGGTAAACCAGCTTAAATTTCTATTCAAGGAAAAGAACCAAATGTTTCTGAAAACCAAACCTGTAAGAGAAGGGCATCAAACTACTCTCCACACGTCCGATCACCAAGCTGGTTCTAACAGCTTAAATCAACTGCCAGTAAGTGGGCCAAGCTGAGGACACAGCAAAGCTGCCGTGCAGAGTCAAACTTATTACCTGTCTCTGCAATTTACCTACAAGAATTCTCTTAGCAGGTCTGCAACATGGGTTAAAGGGTTGAGATGGCGCAACTAAATGTTATTTCAGCTACCTTAAGACAATGTGGGAACCACTCACCACTCTGGGTGAGATCCAGCTCTCCTCAGGCACCACGCTCTGGCACAGAAGCCAAGGAGTTTGAAAAATAGGTATTAAACGTAGCCTTCTGGGTTGTTACAAAAGTCAAGGGAGGAAAATGCATTTTATTTGGCAGTTTGATTACAGTTTGATACATGGGCCTCCACTTACATGCTTTCCTTGGATCCCGTCACCCCTGAAAGCTTAGTGGGGGATCCACAGTGAGGATACAAGTCTAACTCTAATCCCACAGAAGCTGCCATTTGTAAGTACAGATCAGTCAAAACTGTTCAGGGGAATTCTGACAGCATTTTGTTGAGTATCACTTGGCCTCTGGCCTCGGATGGCTGTATCAGCATCTGCAGAACCCCTATGGGCTTCTTGGATCTTGGGGACACTACAGGTGTCACAGTCCCCTCCAGCACGACAGTCTTAAATTCTTTTCCAATTTATTCAACCCTAAAGGCTGGCAGGGTCCTCCCACTGTTGACAAAGTCCCTACTGGTAACAAACAGCCTTCCTATGTTCTCCCCCTACATAAACACTCTTTTCATTATGCTTTGATGTGTGTGAATTTGATCATTTCCTTACAATTGTCAAATATTCCCTTTCAGAAGCATGGAGATATTAGGAAGAAATTATGTTAATCCCTCTCTCTCTCCTAACCATAAGAATTAAGATAACAAAAATCACTCTTAGTTGAGGGGGGTGGGGGACAGGAACCTCCCTTAGCATAAATCACTAATTCACACACACACATATGGGAAAGGAGGGACTATGAGTTCATTTAGCACTACAGGGAAGTTTGCCCAACAGCAATTAAGATAAGATTAAAAGAAAATGGAGAATCACAGAGAAAGTAGGTAGAACTGTGAAGGGCTAGAATTTCCCAGTGACCCTTTTCTGAACTTTTGTATATTAAGCAAACTGCTGTGTGGCATACCGTTTTCTGGCACTCGAGAAATTGTTGTTATACAATATTCCCTTTCCTGTAATGGAAAACATCTGTACAAAAATCAGAGTCCCCAAGAAGAAATGTGTAAGATAACCTATATGATATATGGAGATGATAGTGTTTCACACTTTTAATCGGGAAAGCATTTGGCAGTTTTATGTGCTGTATCATTTAGACCAAACATTCTTTAATTCCAAGGAGCATTGTTTACCTTTAGAAAGTCCTATTCCAAATAATACAGCACTGCATTTATAAGAAATCATTCTAGAAATTTTTAAATGTTTTGGAAGCATTAATATGTCAACATGAGATTATTTCAAGAGAGACGGCATTACAACGCCTATCATATGGTACAGAAGAACAGGCCGAGGTCATACACAAAACAATGCTTCCACTTCCCTATTTTAGAAAAATTCAAATAGGAAATAAAGCATTTGTAAGAAATGTGGATTGTAAGAAGTGTCTCACCCATAGAGATGCTAACCGAAATGTGCATGGCTAGAGGAATGAGTGGCTGAAGCAGAATACTGACAGTTTTAACCACAGATTCATACTTACACCATTAAAAGAATGCTGCTGTGGAATCCAAAGATTTAACCAAAACTCATCAGCCAGCCTAGGCTTCTTTTCAGTTCCTTGCTATGATTAGGTTCTCTCTAACCCGAGAGGGTGCCAATGCAATGGCTTTGCAGGGAAAGGAGACAAAAGGCAGAAGGAGGTCTCTGAAATCCTAGACTTTGTCAGGCCATGTTGCTTCTACAAAGCTTCCCAGTGTATTAAACAAAATTCTAGAAACTCCCAAAGCCAACAATTTACTGTTCATTCCTTCAGGATTTACATAATATTTTATAAACAGCCCTCTATTTCTAGCTGGATTAGAATAAAATCAACAATAAATGTTATGGCAGATTTTGCATAATTTTTAATTATCTTTAAAGACCTAGCACGTAAATAAATGAAAAGAGATTTAAGAGAAATGAAAGGATTATAAATACGAGATGGTTACCTCTTATAGCATCTAAACTTTTTCTTCTTTTATTATTTTTGATGGAAACCTATAAAACAGGATTACTCACTCTCTGGGTTTTTTTTTTTAGTGATTCAGGGTCATTACAGTGAGCGCCAGGGGCACACTGTACCCAAAACCACAATACCAGTAGGATCCCCTGGGTAGAGGCTGCTGTTAAAGAGCGTGATAAAGTGCTAGGGGGCAATGACAGGAGCGTGCAGAAAGCACACTGAGTACAAACGAGGGACAGGAGGGAGTCACAAGAGGCAGCATGCAGAGGCCTGAGCTGAATCTTGAAATGTGGCAGGTATTTGCCAGATAAACAAATGAGGAGAGGGCACTTCAGGCTTCAGTAGCTGCTATGATGCACTGCCCAGTTCCCCCTTCAGAACTGAAGGACTCATTCCTCTAGCTGCTGGGAGTTCTGCCAAGACACAAACATCAGCCACCCTCCTTCTTTAGAAGTCACCTCAGCTGAAGAGACACCTCAATGAAGGACAAGCGGCCTCCCAGAAAAGTCCATACCCAGTGCTGGTTGATGGGGAGCTATGAAGGCTCAGCCCTCTCATCCCAACTTGCGAAAATTAGAAGGTCCAGTCCAAATTCAGAGCTCTTCCCAAACTCCAAGAAGTTTAGCTATGGCCTTTGTTAAGATGCATCAGAGCCCAACTGCCCTCTCTTCCCAGTCTTGCTTTCTCCCCTACCCACTCCCTAATAAACCTCTTGCACATGCTAATCACCACCAAAAAGCCTGCTTCTTGGGGAGCTCAACCTGGAAGAGCTGATCCCAGAAGGTGTACGTAAAAGAAGATCTAGCTAACACAGGCCTTTGAAGTTGGATTCTGCTGCTTGAGAGGCAATGAGGACACCATTACCATGGTAGGTGGAGCACAGATTGCATCTGGCACAAGGCAGCTGCGCAATGTGTAATGTTTGAAGTGCTGTTAAAGAGATGTGGCATCTTAATCTATTTAGAATACTAACAAAAACACCATAAACTAGGTGGATTTAAACAACAAACACTTGTTTCTCACTGTTCTAGAAGCTGGAAGTCCAAGATCACAGCACTAGCAGATTCACTGTCTCCGTGAGAGCCTGCTTCCCCATTGATGGCAATCTCACATGGAGGAAGGGGCAAGCTAGGCTTTGGTTCCTCTTTTGTAAAGGCAATAATCCCAATCATATGAGCTCCACCCTCATGAACTAATCGCCTCCCAAAGACCCTACCTCCTAATACCACCACCTTGATGGGTAAGATTTCAGCATGTGGATTTGAGAGGGAGGCAGAAATATTCAATGAATAACAAATGAGACACTAGAGAGGGAATGCACTAGTGAGAGTGACACACCAGGCATTTGAGAAATATGGAAAGAAAAAAGGTCTCAAACATCATTTCCCTTTTAGGAAACCAGAAAAAGAACAAATTCAATCCAAAGTAAGCAGAACAAAGAAAAAGGATAATACCAGAAATCAATGAAATGGAAAGCAGAAAAATAGAGAAATATCAATACAAATTCTTTAAGAAAATAAAGTTCATAAACTTGTAGCCAGGCTGGTCATAAAAAAACAGAAAAGACATAAATTACCATTAGGAAAGAGAGTGACATCATATAGATTGTACAGACATTTAAAGGTTAATAAGTAATATAAAATAATAAATTCAAGAATTTAGTTTAAATGGAAAAATCCCTTAAAAGGAATAAACTACCAAGGCTCACTCACTAAGATATAAACTGAACAGGCACTATATCTACTAAAATAATTGACTATGTAGATACAAACCTTCCCACAAAGAAAATTACAGAAAAATGTCTCCACTGATAAATTCTATGAAACATTTAAGGAAGAATAATACCCAGTATGCAAACTCTTCCAAAAAATTTAAGAGGAAGAATACTCCCTAATATATTCTATAAGGCCGTTACCCTAAATCCAAAACCAGGAAAATACATGGCAAGAAAAAAAAGTACAGATCAATGTCTCTCATGAACACAGATGCAAAAATACTAAAAGAGATGTATAGCAAATCAAACCCAACAAATAATGGAAGGATAATGCATCATAACTAAGTGCGGTTTATCCTATGCATGCAAGGTTGTTTAACGTTTAAAAAACGACAAAAAACACAACATTAAGACATGAAAAACAGATAATACTAGTAAATGCAGAAAATAGATTTGATAAAATCCAACGTCCATTCCTGATTTTTTTTTAAAAAGAATAAAACTTGCAGCAAACTAAGAATACACAAGAACTAACTCAACCTGATAAAGGGCAACTACAAAAGACCTACAACTAATATCACACACAAAGACTGAATGCTCCCCCTAAGATTGGGAAAAAGGCAAAGATATATGTTCTCACCATGTCAACATTGTACTGATGGTTCTTGCAAAAAGGAAAGAAAAAGAAAAAAAGGCATCCATTTAGTAAGGGAAGAAGTAGAATTATCTCTATGTGCAGATGACACAATTAGCTATGGACAACATCCAATGGAATCTACATAAGAAGCTACTAGAACTAGTAACAGAGGTTAGAAAGCCTGCAGGATATAACATCTATTGAAAGAGTATAGGTCTGTACACCAATACCCATTTACAATGGCACCAAAATATGAATGGATACATCTGACAAATATGTGCAAGGTCTATCCACTGAAAATTACAAAAAAATACTGCAGAGAAGAAGTTTTAAGATCTACATAGATGGAGACATATGCCTGTTTATGGGTCAGAAGATTCATGATTGTCAAGATGTCCACTCACCCCATATTGAGATACAGGTTTAACACAATTCCAGTCAAGATCTCAGCAGGCTTTTTTGTGCAAATTGACAAAATTATACTAAAACCATATAGAGATGCAAAGGATCTAGGATCACCAAAACAATCTGGAAAGAGAAAAATAAATTTGGAGGACTAACACTACCTGATTTTGAGATTTATTATAAAGCTACAGTAATCAAGACAGTGTGGTACTGGCATAAAGAAAGACAAACAGACCAGTGACTCAGAAAAGAAAGTCCCAGAATAGATCCATACATATACAGACAAGTGAGTTATCCAAGGTGCAATGGCATTCAATGGAGAAAGGACAGTGAGCAACGAATGCTATGACTGGAGTCTCACATTTCAAAAAAAGAACTTTAACCACTTCACATCATATTCAAAAATTGAGTTAAATGGATGATAGAATACTGTGAAGCCTAAGAGGGGCTTAAAGATTGCAGCATGAGAGGTAAGACAGAAACCTCCTCCCAAAACAACATATAATAAGAAAATATATCAAATACAACTAATCCTGAAAGAGCGTCAGGAAAGAAGACTGCAACAGGCTGCCAACATCTGAGGAAAAGAGAAAACCTCATGGAAAAGGGTAAAGTAGCAAAGCTGTGATCTGGCAAGATCCAAGCCTTCCCCCACCCAAGCTCACTGCAGGGAGGAAGAGAAAGGGAGCGGGGAGGCAGTGGAAGCCTAGGACTGCTGAACACTCAGCCATGGAGACCTGCTCTGGGAGCACGGACCTACATTACATGGTGCTCTGGAGAATAGTGGGTTGAAAAGCTAAGACAGGCAGAATATTTGGAGAGACTGAGATTCCATCAGCTTGTGGAGAACAGGTACCCACAACTGGCTGCTCTGGGACAAAAGAAAGGCAGGCACTCTGAGAGACTTCCCAACAGCAAGAGGGCTGCTAAAGGCACAAGGATTGCTGCTCAGAGAAAGGACAGGTGGACAGAATCATCCCGGCACCCTCAGTCCAGCAGGTTGCAAACTTTTGGGAGCTTCAGCCTCTCCATGCACCTGGCTGACAACACAGCCCCAAGACCCCCCACCACAATACGCAGCATGCCGCTCCTTCTTCCCGGCCAGCACTGGCTCACAAACCTACTAGCCCTGCCATTGCGCCAGGCCCACGAGAGGGCTGCACTGATTATGGCAGCTACAAGGGCATAGCATAGAGACTCCTCCCTGTGCACTCAGCTACCTGGCCCTGGCAGTGGAGGCAGGCACTGCAGCTGGGAAGCAGTAACGAGCTCTTTCCTCCCGGTAGGCACCAGCACCACTCACCTGCCATCACCCCTGGTGCTGAGCAGCTCCACAGAGTACAGCTTCTGGGCACTAGAGGGCGCTGTGTATATGAAGTTATTATTCCATATTATTCATTACAAATATGAAACATCAAAAGAACCTGGTACAAACCAAAATCCTACAAACACCAGAAAGAGGGCCAAGTGAAACTGAAATCAACAATTTTCCTGATAAAGATTACAAAATAAAAATCATAAGCATGCTCACAGAGCTACAGAAAAATATTCAACACTTCAGGGAGGACTTCAAGAAAGAGATAGAAACTTTGAAAATACACAGCATCCAAAATGAAACATACAATGCAGGGATTTAAAAGCAGATTAGATGAGGTAGAGGAGAGGGTAAATTAAATAGAAATTAGAGAACAGGAATAAAAAGAAGCTGAAGTACAGACAGGAAAAAAGGATCTCTGGGAATGAAAGAATATTAAGAGAACTGTGTAACCTATCCAAATGAAACAATATTCGCATTATAGGGGTACCAGAAGAAGAAGAAAGAGAAAAAGGGGTAGAAAGTGCCTTTGAAGAAATAATTGTTGAAAACTTCCCCAATCTGGGGAAGAGAAGTCTCTCAGGCCATGGAAGTGCACAGATCTCCCAACACAAGGGACCCAAGGAAGACAACACCAAAACATATAATAATTAAAATGGCAAAGGTCAAGGACAGGACAGAGTATTAAAAGCAGCCAGAGAGAGAAAATGATCACATACAAAGGAAAACACATCGGGATATCATCAGACTTCTCAGCAGAAACTTTAAAGGCCAGAAGGGAGTGCCATGATATATTTACTGCAATAAAACATAAGGGCCTTGAACCAAGAATACTCTACCCAGCAAGATTATCACTTAAATTTTGAAGCCAGGATTAAACAATTTCCAGATAAGCAAAGTTGAGGAAATTTACCTCCCACAAACCATCTCTACAGTGTATTTTGGAGGCACTGCTATAGATGGAAGTGCTCCTAAGGCTAAATAGCTGTAACCTGAGAAAATAAAACCACAGTAAAGGAAGTAGACAAATTAATTACTAAGCAAATGCAAAATTAAATCAGCTACACCCAAAGTCAGTCAAGGGATAACAAACAGTTCAGAATATGATACCTAATATATAAAGAATGGAGAAGGAAGAAAAAGAAGGGAGAGGAAAAAAAGAACTTTTAGATTGTGTTTGATATAGCACACTAAGGGAGTTAAGTTAGATTGTTAGATAGTAAAGAAGCTACCCTTGAACCTTTGGAAACCACGAATCTAAAGCTTGCAATGGCAATAGGTACATATCTATTGTTAATCTCCCTAATTGTAAATGAACTGAATACACCAACCAAAAGACATAGAGTTACTGAATGGATTAAAAAATAAGACCCATCTATATGCTGCCTACAAGATAAAAAGCAGGTGTTGCAGTACTTGTATGAGACAAAATAGACTTCAAAACAAAGAAAGTAATGGGACAAAGAAGGGCATTACATAATGATAAAAGAGTAAGTCCAACAAGAGGATATAACCATTATAAATATCTATGCACCCAACATAGAACCACCCAAATATGTAGAACAAATACTAACAGAATTAAAGGGGAAAATAGAATGCAATGCATTCATTTTAGGAGACTTCAACACACCACTCACTCCCAAGGACAGATCAACCAGACAGAAAATAAGGAAGGAGACAGAGGCACTGAACACATTAGAACAGATGGACCTAACAGACATCTACAGAACTCTACATCCAAAAGCAGCAGGATACCCATTCTTCTCAAGTGCACATGGAACATTTTCCAGAATAGATCACATACTAGGCCAAAAAAAGAGTCTCAGTAAATTCAGAAGGATTGAAATTGTACCAACCAGCATCTCAGACCACAAAGGTATGAAACTAGAAATAAATTACACAAAGAAAAAAACAAAAAAGCCCACAAACACATGGAAGCTTAACAACAGGTTCCTAAATAATCAATGGATCAATAACCAAATAAAAACAGAGATCAAGCAATATATGGAGACAAATAACAATAACTCAACACCTCAAAATCTGTGGAATGCAGCAAAGGCTGTGCTAAGAGGGAAGTATATTGAAATACAGGCTTACCTCGGGGAAGAACAATCCCAAATGAACAGTCTAAACTCATAGTTAATGAAACTAGAAAAAGAAGAACAAATGAGGCCCAAAGTCCGTAGAAGGAGAGACATAATAAAGGTTAGAGCAGAAATAAATAAAATCGAGAAGAATAAAACAATAGAAAGAATCAATGAAAGCAGGAGCTGGTTCTTTGAGAAAATAGACAAAATAGATAAACCCCTAGCCAGACTTATCAAGAAAAAAAGAGAATCTACACAAATAAACAGAATCAGAAATGAGGTAGGTAAAATCACTACGGACACCACTCAAATACAAAGAATTATTAGGGAACACTATGAAAAATTATATGCTAACAAATTGAATAGTCTAGAAGAAATGGACAACTTTCTAGAAAAATACAACCTTCCAAGGCTGACCCAGGAAGAAACAGAAAATCTGAACAGACCAATTACCAGCAATGAAATTGAATCGGTAATCAAAAAACTACCCAAGAACAAAATACCTGGACCAGATGGATTCACAACTGAATTTTATCTGATATTTAGAGAAGACCTAATACCCATCCTCCTTAAAGTTTTCAAAAAAGTAGAAGAGGAGGGAACACTTCCAAACTCATTCTATGAAGCCAGCATCACTAATACCAAAACCAGGCAAAGACACCACAAAAAAAGAAAATTACAGACCAATATCCCTGATGAACATAGATACAAAAATACTCAACAAAATATTAGCAAATCGAATTCAAAAATACATCAAAAAGATCATCCATCATGACCAAGTAGGATTTAGTCCAAGGATGGAAGGATGGTACAATATCTGAAAATCCATCAACATCATACACCACATCAAGAAAAAGGACAAAAATCACATGATCATTTTCATAGATGCTGAAAAAGCATTTGACAAAATTCAATACCCATTCATGATAAAAACTCTCAACAAAATGGGTATAGAGGGCAAGTACCTCCACATAATAAAGGCCATATATGACAAACCCACAGCCAACATCATACTTAACAAGAAGAAGCTGAAAGCTTTTCCTCTAAGGTTAGGAACAAGACAAGGATGCCCGCTCTGCCCACTTTCATTCAACATAGTACTGGAGGTTCTAGCCACGGCAATCAGACCACACAAAGAAATAAAAGGCATCCAGATAGGTAAGGAAGAGAGTAAACTGTCACTGTTTGCAGATGACATGATATTGTACATAATAAACCCTAAAGAATCCACCCCAAAACTACTAGAACTAATAACTGAATTCAGCAAAGTTGCAGAATACAAAATTAATCCACAGAAATCTGTTCCATTCCTATATACTAATGATGAGCTAGCAGAAAGAGAAACCAGGAAAACAATTCCATTCACAATTGCATCAAAAAGAATAAAATACCTAGGAATAAACCTAACCAAGGAAGTGAAAGACCTATGCCATGAAAACTACAAGACACTCAGGAGAGAAATTAAAGAAGACACCAAAAAATGGAAATACATCCTGTGCTCATGGATGAAAGTATTAATATTGTCACAATAGCCATCCTGCCTAAAGCAATCTACAGATTCAATGCAATCCCTATCAAAATACCAACAGCATTCTTCAAAGACCTAGAACAAATAGTTCTAAAATTCATATGGAACCACAAAAGACTCTGAGTAGCCAAAAGCAATCCTGAGAAGGAAGAATAAAGCTGGGGGGATTACGCTCCCCAACTTCAAGCTCTACTACAAAGCCATAGTAATCAAGATAATTTGGTAAGGGCACAAGAACAAACCTATAGATCAAAGGAATAGAATAGAGAGCCCGGATATAAACCCAAGCTTATATGGTCAATTAATATATGATAAAGGAGCCATGGATATTCAATGGGGAATTGACAGCCTCTTCAGCAGCTGGTGTTGGCAAAACTGGACAGCTACATGTAAGAGAATGAAACTGGATTATTGTCTAACTCTATACACAAAAGTAAACTCAAAATGGATCAAAGACCTGAATATAAGTCATGAAACCATAAAACTCTTAGAATAAAACATAGGCAATAATCTCTTGAACAAACATGAGCAACTTTTTTCTGAACACATTTCCTCCATCAAGGGAAACAAAAGCAAAAATGTACAAACGGGACTACATCAAAATAAGAAGCTTCTGTACAGCAAAGGACACCATCAATAGAAAAGGCATCCTACAGTATGGGAGAATATATTCGTTAGTGACATATCTGAGAAGGGGTTAACATCCAAAATATATAAAGAGCGTACACGCCTCAACACCCAAAAAGCAAATAACCCAATTAAAAAATGGGCAGAACATATGAACAGACACCTCTCCAAAGAAGAAATTCAGAAGGCCAACAGGCACAAGAAAAGATGCTCCACATTACTAGTCAACAGGGAAATGAAAATAAAAACCACAATGAGATATCACCTCACACCAGTTAGGATGGCCAGCATCCAAAAGACAAACAACAACAAATGTTGGTGAGGATGCGGAGAAAGGGGAACCCTTCTACACTGCTGGTGGGAATGTAAATTAGTAAAACCATTGTGGAAAGCCATATGGAGGTTCCTCAAAACTAAAAATAGAAATACCATTTGACCCAGGAATCCCACTCCTAGGAATTTACCCAAAGAAAACAGGATCTTAAATTCAAAAAGACAGATGCTCCCCTATGTTTATCGCAGCACTATTTACAATAGCCAAGAAATGGAAGCAACCTAAGTGTCCATCAGTAGATGAATGAATAAAGAAGATGTGGTACATATACACAATGGAATATTATTCAGCCATAGGAAGAAAACAAATCCTACCATTTGCCACAACATGAATGGAGCTAGAGGGTATTTTCCTGAGTGAACTAAGCTGGGCGAAGAAAGACAAGTACCAAATGATTTCACTCATTTGTGGAGTATAACAACAAAGCAAAACTGAAGGAACAAAACAGCAGCAGACTGACAAACTCCAGGAAGAGGCTAGAGGTTACCAAAGGGGAGAGGTAGGGGAGGGCAAGTGGAGAGGATGGGAGAGGGGATTGAGGGACATCATGATTGGCACACATGGTGTGTGTGGGGATCACGGGGAAGACAGTGTAGCACAGAGAAGACAAGTAGTGACTGTGGCATCTTACTATGCAATGGGATGTGGGGGGTGCTTGATAATATGGGTTAATGTAGTAACCACAATGTTGCTCATGTGAAACCCTCATAAGAGTGTCTATCAATGATACCTTAATAAAAAAAATAATAATGTGAGGCCTAAAATTATAAAACTTCTAGGAAAAAAATTACAGAAAAATCTACATGAATTTGGTTAGGCAAAGATTTCTTGGATATAACACCAAAAGCAAAATCTATAGAAGAAAAAATTGATAAGCTGGACTTCAAAATTGCAACCTTCTGCTCTTCAGAAAACAGTGTTAAGAGCATGAAAACACAGGCCTTAGATGGAGAGAAAATATTTGCAAATCATACATCCAATAAAGGACATATCCAGACTATAGAAAGAACTCTTTTAATTAGTAATAAAGAAACAAATCAATACAAAAAGTGGGCAAAATATTTGAATAGACACTTAACCAAAGAACATATATGGATGACAAATAAGAACATAAAAACATTCTCAATATGCTTAATCATTAGGAAAATGCAAATTATAACCACAATGGGATATATTAAGCATCTACCAGAATGGCTAAAATAAAAAAGCCTGACCATACCAAGTGTGGGTGAGGATGCGGAGGAACTGGAATTCCTGTATGCTTCTAATGGGATGAAAAATGGTAAACAGTTTGGCAGTCTCTTTAAAAGGTAACCATAAATGTACCACATGAACCACTCCCAGGTATTTATCCAAGAGAGAGCAAAAAGTATGTCCATACAAAGATGTGTACAAAATGCATAATGCAGATTTATTTGAATTAGCCCCAAACTGGAAATACCCCAAAGATCCAGCAATAGATAGATGGATTAACAAATTGTAGTATATCTACACAATGTGGTGCTACTCAGCAATAAAAGGAATAAACCATTGCTACACGCCACTCCGTGGATGGATAAGAATAATTATTTGGAAAGAAGCCAAGACAAAAAAAAGGTGTATACTGTATGATTTCACTTACATAAAATTCTAAAAACTGCAAACTAATGTATAGAGACAGAAACCAGATCTGTGGTTGCTGGGGAGAGGGGGAGAGGTGGGAGGGAGGAATGACAAAAGGGCATGGGGAAATTGTTAGAGATGATGGATTATGTTATCTTAATTGTAGTGATGGTTTCATGGGTGTATACATGTGCCAAAACATCAAATTATACACTTGAATATGTAAGTTGTTAAATGAAAGAGAAGCAGAGCAACAAAGTTAAACTCTCCGTCTAGGCAGGTCAGTCATACAAAGATCAGGTCTTAGTTGGAAAGAATGGGGCCCTGACAAAAGGGATCAATAAATGTGCGTGATTCACCCCAAATCTTGAGCCCACAGTTCCCTAAAGTCCACTCTGCAGACAGCATACAGGAGTGGGCCATTCCTCCCTATTAAGGGCTAGCACTCCCCTGTGCAGATCAAGAGCTCCTGTCAGGACCTGCATGCACGTGCCCTCCCAGCCTCCTGGTCAACAGGTACATTTCAGTCACATTGTCTGGCTGAGGATGTACTGGGTCTGATAAGGGAGGAAAGGGACTGTCTTTCAGGACATAATCGAGGCAGAAACACAGATGTGGGAACAGATCCGTGGGTGCTGAATCAAGGAGGCAGGAACACAAAGTCAGACAAAGTTCTGATCTGTGGACACTCTCAGGGAGGTTAAAGGAGTTCAAGGACTCTGGGAGGTATTACAAACATGCTGCTAGGATGGTGCCTAGAGGCATGCCCAAAGCGATCACCCATGCTATCTGAGGCAGAAATAACAGTTTCTGGGGCAAACAGTGGAAGAATTAGATGAAAGGCTCCTAGCAATGTATGTGCTAGAGTGGATATACTGTGAGGTTGGAGATCGGGTAGATAATGTCCCAGGGAGGGCTAAAGCAGTAGTGAATGTTCTGGGAAAAGGGCACCTGCATCACTGAAAAGTTCACTGGTAGCTCTGCTCTGAGGCCAGGCTGACCACAGGACAGCCTGATGGAAATGGCAATGACAGACTGCCAAAACAATGAAAGCCAAGCAGCAGTTTAACCCGAGAAGTGGACCAATGTTGTAAGGAGGGAAAGGCTGGAGAAAATGGGCATAAAGGCACTACTCTATCTGCACAGTCAAAATATATCAAGGATTGCTGACCAGAAGGCAGAGTACAATTGCCTCAAAACAAAATTCACAATTTCTTATCCAGTTTTCAGACATTAGCCAGTTTGGAGACCTGAAACTAGTTTTGCCAGATTTAGCAAATTAAAATACTGGGTATCCTGTATTTTGCCTGACAACCCATTGACTAAAAGAGAGGCCCAATCCCCTCTTGGCCATGATTCCTCCAATCCTTTCCCCAGGGACTGATGGCCATTTACTTGAGTGACAATACACTGGGAAAAGGCTGAACACCAAAACATGTTGGGGCCTGTGGGACACAGGGTTTGAGCTGACATTAACATCTGGTAACACAAAGCATTGTCAAGGTATTCTTATTAGAGTGGGGACATATGGGGGCCAGGTAATAAATGGAGCTGTGCCCATGTCCGGCTTACAGTGAGCCCACAATTGTTAATCCATTAATAAATGTTGAAGAGTATTTGGGTTGTTTCCATTTTTTAGCTACTGTGAAAGTAGTTAATCTAAAAATTCATACACAAGTCTTTGCATGGGCAAATGTGTTCTTTTTTTTTTGGTAATATGTGGGAGTAAAATGGGTGGGTCACAAGACAGAAACAAATTTTTCATTTAAGTTTTCACTCTTGTTTGTCTTTTTTTTTTTTGTCTGGTGTGTTATGGAAGAGTGTGAGACTAAGTATCAGGAACTGGTTTAGGAAAGGGGCTTCACTTTTACAAATCAGCTGCCTCTCCACCACCAGGCTATCAGCTCTTCCACACAGAACCCCTATCATCTAGCATAGTCTCTTGACTTAAAAATATTCATTATGACACTTTTACAAGAAGCAATCAATTAGGTTGAACAGTGCAAAACTGTCATTTGGGGAGGTCAAAACGGTGTTGGTATCAGAATGGTTCTAATATAAGTAACTGTTGGTCCCATCACTTTGCACATTCTCTCGGCATATTTTTAAACAAACACTTTACAACACTTACCCTGTCTGTAAAACAATGCCACTATTCCCTTGGTTTTGAAGATGAGAAAGCTTAGGCCCACAGAGGTGAAGTCCCCTCTCAAAATCTCTCACAGCTAGTGGGCGGGGGAGGCGGGCAGGCTCCAGAGTCGGTTCCCTCAACCGCTGGACTACACTGCTTTCCCGATGAGTCTGAAGGAGGCTGCAGCTCCAAGTCAGTGACGACGCAAGGACACCACGACAAGGAGACGCGTGGGCCTGAACTAGTGTGTCCGGCGCCAACCCCCTGGGCCCTCCACTGCCCCACCCCCTTTCATCAAGCCCAACGCCTTTCTCACCCACCCCCAAGCCCACCGCAGTTTACGGATGAGGAGCCTGAGCCTCCAAGAGGCAAGGCTGCCAGTCCCGCCGGCCGAGGACCTGGCACAGCCGGTCTGCAGAGGACGGGACGGGGCGCGGTGGACTGGGCTGGCACGGAGGGGCCCTGGGACCCGGGGCGACGGCAGGAAGGGGGACCATCGAAGGCGGAAGGTGGGAAGGGGCGCTTACTACGGCCCATGTCGCCTCTCGGTTTCACGGTCCCGCGAAGCACGACCCCGACTCTCGCGAACTCCCGTCAAGCTTCCCTGTTAAGCCTCTGCACCTGCACACGCGGTCTTGGGAGCCATGGCAACAGGGACTCTACGGCGGCCGCGCCGGGCCAGACAGCGCCGCGTTTCCTGAACGCAGGAGGGGCGAGGAGGAGAGATTCCTTGAGCAGGGGCTCCCGGAGGAGACTGAGGCTCTCCCCAGCGGGGACCTAGTCTTGTTCCACGTCTCCGCCTCGGGCCGCCGCAGACTGCGCCTCTTTTTCCAAGTCATCTGACCAGACTAAACAAAGAACCCCAGGGCGCTCTTATTTCCTGCTGCGTTCTGCCTCCTAGGCATGCCCCTTAAAACCCACCTTCTACTTTTGTTCTCTTCGTGTTTAATTTAATGCCCTCCAGAGCCAATTCTGGATTTGGCGGCCCCCACTCCGTTTACTAGCTGCAGGATAAACTTCCCTTATTCTCAGTTTCCACATATGTAAAATGAATAATAATAGCCTCGAAGGATCATTGTGAAGCTGTTCAACAAAATAATTTTGAATGAATGAAAGATACTTCATAAAAACAGCAGGCTCAGTATAAAGATTAGTTGTCCTTGTTAGATTTCCTCTGTTTAAGATCAAAGCCCAATATCAATGAATTTCCTACTAACAAGTTTTCGAGAAACACCATCTTCTAACACCTTTCCTTGGCCACCACTTTCTTAATTGTAAAAGATAGGAGTTATTTCCTACAGCTCCCCCTACTCTCCCATTTCCCCAGACCTCTCTCCAAAGTGTCAGTGTGCCTTATCCAATCTGACCTACATCCAGAATTCAGCAATGCAATCCATCCTCATCATCACAATTCATCTTCATTCATCCTCAGATGTTCATACGTAGCTGTTTTAATCATTTCAATGTATCACACCTCCCTATAGTTGCTTTATTTGTTTCCACCTTCACTTATTTTGGCTCCCCTTCCCGGACTCTCAAAACCAGAATCAATTTGTTCTGTGTCTGTGGTTTCTTTGCCCAAGGTGGGGGCGATGGGGAGTTTGTTTTTTAGATGCCACGTGTACATGAGATCATACAATATTTTTCATTCTCTGACCTATTTCACTTCGCATAATGCCCTCAAGGTCCATCCATGTTGCCATAAAAGGCAGGATTTCCTTATTTTTTTATGTCTGAATAATATTCCACTGAGTGTGTATAAATCTGTATCCATGTATCACATTTTCCTTCTCTGTCCATTTGTCAGTGGACACTTACACTGCCTCCATGTCTTGTCTATTGCAAATATTGCTTCAATGAACATAAGGGTGCAGATATCTTTTCTAATGAGTATTTTCATTTTCTTCAGATAAATATTCAGAGGTGGAATTGCTAGATCATCTGGTAGTTGTAGTTTTAGTTTTCTGAGGAACCTCCATACTGTTTTCTCTAGTGGCTGTACCAGTTTACATTCCCATCAACAGTACACAAAGGTTCCCTTTTCTACACATCTTCATCAACACTTGTGATTTCTATGACAGCCAATCTAACATGTATGAGGTGATATGTCATTGTGATTTCGATTTTCATTTTCTTGATGATTAGTGATGTTGAGCACCTTTTCATGTACCTGTTGGCCATTTCTGTGGCTTTCTTTGGAAAAACATCCCTTCAGATCCTCTGCCCATTTTTAAATAAATTTTTTCTATTGAATTGTAGGACTTCTTTATGTATTTTGGATATTAATCCCTTAGCCGATACATAATTTGTAAATACCTTCTCCCATTCTGTAGTTGCCTTTTCATTTTGTTGATTGTTTCCTTTGACGTGCAGAAGCTTTTTAGTTTGATGTAGTCACACTTGTTTATTTCTGCTTCTGTTGCTTTCAGTTTTGGTGTCAAATCCAAAGAAATCATTGCCAAGACTGATGTCAAGAAGCTTACCTACTACGTTTTCTTCTAGGAGTTTTATAGTTTTATTTTTAATATATTATTATTACAAAAGTAATTATTACCCTCTACACACACACACAAAAAGTGCAATATGTAAAAGGTTTTTAAAATTTCCTCCCTCCCAATCACAGTAAACAATATGGAGTGCATGTTTTTATTCTGATGTGTGTATGTTTACATTATACATTATAAAAGAAGATTCACAGAACAATGTTGAGTATAAATAAATGTATCTGTTCGGCAGACACCTGTTAAGCATTCACTGATGGCAGTTATTAGGGTTTGCTGAGTGCAGACAAAAGCACAAACTCTTGTTCTGTGGCAGAGAGGTAGGAAAGCCTACCAGGATGGATTGAAAGAACAGCTGGGGAAGCTAGTCAGTTTGGCAATAGAGAGAACTGCATGGAGGGGATTTTTGAACAGCAATCCTGAGAAATCAGATCAGGGGTAACAGAGGCCTTAAATGTCAGGCGAAAGGAATTAAACCAGAATGGTGGGATTTCGGGTACTATATCCACACAGTGAGAGGAATATTTGGAGTTCCAAGAAAACTCCCCAAATCACTCCAACTATAAACTTAGGTGACATCCACTGGTGCTACCCAAAAGTCTGGTTCTCATCATTTTACTATTTTTTGGAAGCAAGACAGGGTGGGTTGAAGAGTACGAGCTCTTCAGCATGGGCATTGGAGACCTAGTTCAAATCCACAAATTTATTACTGTGTGGCATCTCACTGATGACTCCACCTCCCAGAGCTAAAACTTCCCCATTTCCACATGAAGATGACAATTTAGGCAATCATCTGTGGCTGCGCCGCTGAGACGTCTGTGTGCTAGTGTCTGATCACTCCTGTAGGAGATGACATGCCATCAGCAGCAGGCTAGTTGATCAAATACAACTATGTTGGAACTGGTGCATTTTGATATTAAAGGGTTCACCAAGGCTGAAATAGGTCTAGCTTCCGGCAGGAAGCTGGTGCCAGGGGATAGTCTAGTAGAAAGGTAGTTTCTGAGCTGATAGAGGCATGAAGTCGGGTGCAGTATAAAGGACCTCAGACTTCTGGGTCAGAAGAGACAAGAGGGAGGCAGTCCAGGACTCTACGCAAGTTCTCAAGAGCAATTGCAAACCAGGTATCTGTTATGTTGGCTCTGAGCTTCTCTCCGTACATTCAGACAAACTCACTCATTAACACTCAGCCTCACTCTTAAACTCTCTAGTGGTCAAAGAGGCCTTGGGTTTTTCCTATGAAACTTAGTATCTGAAGAATTGTAGTATTTTATTCACTCATACCCAAGTGAAGAAACTATGGAGCTGTCACCTACTCTAAAATTATATCTGTGTGCTGCCCGAGAGAATTAAAAGTGTTAATTCTCACATCAGTCCTTAGAGGTAGGCAATGTTATCATATCCATACTACAGATAAAGAAACTGAAGCCCAGTGAAATTATATTACTGGGATTTTATGCCCAAACCTGCACTTTACTGCATCATTTTTGAGACTAAGAAGCTACTTGAGGTCAGGGACAGGGTTTGTTTTTCATCTCTGAATCAGCTCTCAGACACTTTCTAGGTGCCCAATAAATATTTGTTGAATGATTGAATGAATGAGTCAGTGAGCTAACCTCTCCAAAAGCTTGGCTGTCCTGGGTATAAGGACCACATCTCATGACTTAAGTAGGATCACCACAGAGGTTTCCATGGTGAAGGATCTAGCAGGCCACTCAGGAAGGGTGCTGTATTCATGTGGTCATTGGACATCTCCTACTTTGGGAACTTTTCACCAAAATCTAGTATAAGAGCTCTGTCTGGGAGCAAAAAAATGATAGATTGTTCACCACTCTGGTGGAAAAGAGAAGAGCCTTGGGTGGTAAAGCTGGGAAACCACAACCATCTACCTCATAATTTGTCATGAGCCAGGCTGAGCTGGTTATATTGTGTCCATCTTCAACCCAACATCACAGTCACTGTGTTTCTTAGAGACGGAGGACCTATGGGGCATGAAGGGCAGGTGTACAGTATTCTGTGATTGTCATAGTCCACTGGCAGGGAGGGAAACTGGGAAATAAATCACAGTGTGACAGCTCCAAATAAAGTCAAGTTCATTTCACTGAAACTGAATGTGATAGTTTAAAGAATCATGGTGTGTGTCTGTTTATGCAAATCATTATTCAAAACACTTGTTTCCTTGGCTCCTAGAAATATAACAAGATGAGTGTTGCTTCCTGAAGAAACTGCTACAATATTTTTTGTCTATATAAGTAGGAGAAGTAAATATGGAAGAGGGCTTTTTAAAAAAATTCCAGTAACAGTAAAATAGTTCTACTTCTTATGGGCTGTATAAATTCAAGGAACTTTGACCTGGAAAGCTAAGTGGTTCTTATTATTTTCATTATTATGTATAATTGAGTATTTTTATGATGTGTAACTAATACTGTGGTTACAAATCCATTGTACTTCTCATTAATTCTCCTTCAGAAGAGTTTCCTCATTGCAACTTTATGACAAGTGAACAAGCTCCCAAGTATCAGCACCTCTGTAATAACAACCTCTCCCTCCCTTCCTCCTTCCTTCCTTCCTTCCTCCCTTCCTCCCGCCCTTCCTCCCTTTCTCCCTTCCTTCCTTCCTCCCTCCCTCCCTCCCTTCCTCTCTCCCTCCCTCCCTTCCTCCCTCCCTCCCTCCCTTCCTTCCTTCCTCCCTTCCTTCCTTTTTTCCTTCCTTCCTTCCTTCCTTCCTTCCTTCCTTCCTTCCTCCCTTCCTTCCTCCCTCTCTCCCTCCCTCCCTTCTTCCTCCCTTCCTTCCTTCCTTCCTTCCTTCCTTCCTTCCTTCCTTCCTTCTTTCCTTCCTTCCTTCTTTCCTTCCTTCATTTCTCCCACTCTCAGCCTCTATGTTAGTTTTGAGCTCCATGTAACTCAGGGCTCAAAGTCTAGTGACAACTGAGAGAGGTAGACAAAGGGACTATGTGATGGGCAGTAATATGGTGGTGACTCCAGGTAGACATGGAGCCCTCAAGAGTGTGTGATGCTCCCACTTCTGGACAGAGGCACTTCCCTGGTGTCCCTGTACTCTCCCTACACTCAGCCCACTGGCATGGGGCCAGGATCCGTCTTTCCTCAGGACTATAAGCTACAGGAGGGGAGAGACAATGCCTATCCCCAGGGCCCAGCAGGGCTAGTGGGGCAGCTGCTCAGCTAACAGTGGTGCGGCAGGTGCTGACGACAGTGTAGGAGCTGAGGGTGTTGAGTGGACATCTCTTGTCTTGTCTTACCCAATGTCCCTTCTTCCCCTTTTGGTCCCCAGACAGCCTCTTTCAATTACCCCTCCCTCAGTCTGTGGTCTTAGTGAGGCTGCTGATCTCAACCCAGACCTCAAGCCTTGGGGAGCCTGGAGACATGAGCACAGTTTGGCCAATCAGATTTTCTTTCTCAGCGATAGTGGTGATTAGAGGAAGGACAGAGCAAGCGGAGTGAGGGCCCCTCATCCTCTGGCCACCACTCCATAGCTCTATAGCTTTCCTGGACTTCCTGAGGAACCTTGAAGAAAAAATAATATGTATTTTCCTTTAAATTTTTTAATTGAGGTGAAATAACATAAAATTAACCATTTTAAAGTGTATAATTCAGAGGCATTTAGTGCAGCCGTGGTGTTGTGCGGCTACCACCTCTACCAGGTGCCAAAACATTTTCATCACCCCATAAGGAAACCCTGCACCCATGAAGCAGCCCTCCCTCTTCCCCCTCCCCTGGCCCCTGGGAACCATCAGTCTGCTTTCTGTCTCTCTGGATTGACCTAGTCTGGATATTTCATATAAATGGAGTCATACAATACATGACCTTTTGTGTCTTGTTTCGTTCATTTAGCATAAAGTTTTCAAGATTCATCTATATTGTAGCATGTGTCAGTACTTGAGTCCTTTTATGGCTGAATAATATCCCATTGTATGGATATACCACAGTTGATGAATATTTGGTTGTTTCCACCTTTTGGCTTTGTGAATAGTTCTGAAATACTCTTGAAGAAGGGTTATGAGTTGAGGAGATGAAGAATATGGGATGGGACATTTGAAGAAAAGGGACCCACTTATTCCGTGGCAGAGAAGTTTTCCTACTTGGCCTTTCCCCTTTTCACTCTTCCAATCTAGTCTCCATACAACAGCTACAGTGATCTTTCTAAATGTACATCATATCATTTAACTATCTTGTTGAAAACACTCCCTCCCAGGTCTTCTCCTGCTCACTATGCCATGGCTACAACACCCCTCTCCTTTCTGTTTCTGTAACACACCAAACTCACCTCCACCTCAGGGCCTTTGCACCTGCTAGACTCTGGCAGAAATGCTCTTCTCCCTGAATTTCTCAAGGCCAGCTTCCTCTCATCAGGCAGGTAACCACCTCTGTGGAGAGGCCTTCCCAACCACTCTAAGAATGTTCTCCCATCCACTCCCACCACCCCAGGTCATGTAACTATCTCCTTTTCTGAAATGACCTTTCTTGTTTATTGGTGGGTGTAGGGTATTTTTTTTTGCTTGGTTTAATGTTGGTCTGTGATCTCCCCTGCTCTGCCCTCTTTTCTTCATCAGAACTAAGCTCTAAGAGGGTCAGGAATTCTTTGAAACCTCAGGGCATGGAAGAGTGTTGTGTTTGGCATTTAGAAAGTTCTCGAGGGATAATTGTTTAATGAGCAGATGGCTGGGCACCACCTATTCTTTCCAGGAATACGGTGTGGTTGGTGCAGAGAAAGAGCAGGGGGTCCATGGTTTGTGGTGGAAACAATGACTGTGTGTAGATTTACCAACATGCCTTCTTTATACCAGGTTCATTCTAATTTAGTTTTAGAAATTCTCTGATTTGATTATTTCATAGTACCACAGGAATGCAATGTTTACCTATTTCTGTCTCAGAGCCAGCATAGAAACCCTGGAAGAGAGTTGTTCCTGAAGGATGGCTTTGCAAAGGGGAGGCAGCATGAAGGATGGGAGAAATCAGAACATCTGTGTTCTCTTTAAGTGCTGTGTGTCTGGAAAAATCACCCAACTTCTCTGAAGTTCAAGTCTCTCAGCAAAGATAGAGAGAATACAAGGATACAAGCTCTCTGTGGCATCTTATAAAATGTGAGAAGGATTTGTAAATACTCTTGTTTTACTTTCAGAACACCTCTGTAGCATTGACAGTGATTATTATTCTCATTTTGTAGTTGAGCATCCAAGAGGGTGAGTTGTTTGCCTGAGGTCAGTTGTTACCACTGGAGGAGCCAAAACTAGGGCCCCATGTTTGGTGCCAAGTCCAAGACATTTCCCCCTTGCACCACCCTGCTTACCCCATCTGCTGTCATGGTGATTAATTATAACTGATAAAGACAGGCATTCAGTTTTCCCTCTCAGACCCCTGGTATCCCTATACTTGGAGGCCAGGTGTCCTCCTTCTTGCTTCTCATGGCTACTTCTGGATCTTTGTCCCTCCCTTGTCCCCTGAAACCTCTAGTTTGGGAGCTTGTACCTTTGGACAGCGTCATCTGCTGCCGTTTCTGCCATTTCCTGGTGCGTCAACTACTGACCCCTCTTTCCTTGTCACTCTCTCCTGGAGTGACAGTATATACTCTTCCTGGAGATCAGTATATACACAGATATCCCCTCTAATGCTCTGGCCCCTCAGTTTCTTTCTTTCTCTTTTTTTTATTTATTGGTTTTAAAAAACAGCTTTGTTGAGTTATAATTCACATCCTATAACATTACCTGTTCCAAGTGTACAATTATATATGTTTGGTTCCAAAAAAATCCAACAGTTCTTAGTGGATTTACAGACTGGTGCAACTACCATTTCTACCATCACTACCACCCAATTTTAAAACATTTTTATCACCTCTGCCCATTTGCATTCACTTCTCATTCTCACCTCTCAGCTTCAGGCAGCTCCTAATTTACCTCCTGTCTGTATAGACTTGCCTGTACTGGACATCTCATATAAATGGAATCATACAATATGTGGCCTTTTGTGTCTGGATTCTTCCACTTAGCATAATGTTTTTAAGATTTATCCATGTTGTAGCATGAATCATCACTTCATTTATTTTCATAGTAGAATAATATTTCATTATCTGGACACGGTACATTTTGTTTATCCATTTACCAATTTATGTGTATTTGGGTTATTTCCTCTCTTTGGCTATTATGAATAAGGCTGCTCTGAAACTCACATGCAAACCTTTGTGGTGACATAATGCCTTAATTTCTCCTCGGTAGATACTTAGGAATGGAATTGCTAGGTCATGTGGTAAGTTTATGTTTAACATTTTAAGAAACTACCAACTTGTTTTCCAAAGAAGCTTCACTATTTTATATTCCCACCAGAAGTGCTTGAGGTTCCAGTTTCTCCATATCCTTTCTGACAGTGTCTCTTTCTGATTATAGCCATGCCCTAATGGGAGTGAATGGTATTGTGGATTGGACTTGCATTACCTGGTGGCTAATGAGGCTGAGCATCTTTCATGTGCTTCTTATCTTTCCCCTCACTTTCTTTACTGTCTTTGCACTTCCAACCTTTTCTTTCTCCTTAAGTTGGTCACATACTCTCGCAGTCAAACCCTGGACCTTGTCATTACCACCCCATTATCTCAGTTTTGAACATTCCATTCTTAACTATAACCATCTTTCCAGCTCACTAACTCTCCACCTTCAACACTTTTTCAATGCTTGCTTTTGGAATCAAATTCTATTGATCCTGATAACATTTCACCATCTGTCATCCTCTATCATGTCTTCATTTTTGTTCTTCATCTTAGATTCCATGAGCTAACATCAAAGTCATTCCCTTCCACCTCTGTGCATTGTGCTTTCCTGGTAAAACCACATCTTTGGTTGCATCCAATGGTGCATCTGTTATGCAGCTTTACCCAAGCACTGAACATGGCTTGAGTAAAAGCACACAGTCAGTTCTTTAAATGTGGGGCCCCAACCCTCAAGGTGTGCTCGGTGGTGCCTGACAACCACTTAACCCCGTCCGATGTACTTACTCTTCCATTCACCAGATGACTATTTCATAATTTTCCCTTTGTCCTCAAGCCTTCAGTGAATCTTTTTCTGCGTCACATTCTTAGCTGATGTCCTTGTTTCCTATTTTGCTGAGAAAATAGAAGCAATTATGAAGACGCAACTAGCCATTGGCACTGTATCTATCCACCAACAAGCATCTGTCCCTACTCTCCTTCCTTTCTGTTCTATGGATAGAAAATCCTGGACACTATCTAAGGCCAACTTATGCCTCATGCACTGGCACCACCCCCTCTTATCTATTCATGGCAACTGCTCCAGGAACTGCCCTCTCTTCTACAAGAGTAGCATGCCAAATGCTGAACACGCCTGTCTTAAGCTCTCTTCTGATTCCACATCCCTTATAACTATTCTCTTCCTCCATTTCTCTGCTCCCATAGCAGCAAAATTCCTTGGTAGACTTGTCTTCTATACTTTATTGCCCCCAATTCTTATCCTCCAAGTCTTTCTCGAACCCACTCCGATCAGGACTTCACCCCTGCCACTCACTATAGCAGCCCCTATCAAAGCTACAACAACCTGCAATGTTGCAAAATGCAAGGGTCAATTCTTAAGCCTCATTTTACTTGATCTCTAGCAGAATTTGACACAGTCTCTCCCTCCTTCATGAAGTGCTTTCTGACTTGGCTTTTCTTCCTACCTCACTGGTTTCACATCTCCTTTGCTAATTCTTCCACATTTTGCAAACTTTTAAATTTTGGAGTATGCTCAGGCTTAGTCCTTGGATCTCTTCTTCTAAAGTCACTCCTAGAATGGTCTCATCCATCTGCATGAGGTTACACACCTCTGTAAACTACAACCTCTCCAACTCTATATCCAGCCTGGACCTCTGCCCCACATTCATATTCCAGTTGCCTTCTCAAAATTTCCACCTGCGTGTCTTATTTAACATGTGATATATGAAAGAAAAATGGGGTGATAGATTTAGTTTGAAGGATAGCTACTTCGGGTATTCAGAGTAGGCCACACCTGGCATGAGAAGGAGCCCGTTATGTGAAGAGCTAAGGGAAGATATTCTCCGGGAGCGCACAAAGCAAAAGCTCCCAGACTAGGGAAAATATGTCAAACTTAACATGTCCCAAACAGAGCTCCTAACTCCCGCCACCTCCAGATCCGCTGCTCAGCCATCTTTCCATCTTAGTTCGAATTGCTAGGGTTTCTTTTTTTTTTTTTTCCGTTTTCCAAATAAAAAACAAGGAGTCATCCTTGACTCCTGCATTCGTTTTCTAAGGCTGCTATAACAAAACCCCACAAACTGGGTGACTTAAATGACAGAAATGTATTTTCTCTTGTTCTGGAGGCTAGAAGTCTGAGATCAAGGTGTTTGTAGATTTGGTTCTTTCTGAGGGCCCCGAGGGAAAGATGCATTCCAGCTTGTAGGTGGGGCCTCTTTTCCCTGTGTCTTCACATGCTTTTCCCCCTGGAAGTGTCTGGAAGTGTCCGTCACGTTTGGAATAATACTCTGTCTCCTTACAGGCTCCTACGTGACTCTTGGCGTCCTACCCACCCCTGAACATTTCCTCTCTGCTCATCTGCCCTGTCATGCTAGCTGTCTTTTTCTGTTCCTTTAGCAGGCCATGCTCTCCCCAGCCCGGAAACTTTTGCTTTGCCCCTCCCTGGGAAAATCTTCCCTTAGCTCTTCACATAACTGGCTCCTTCTCTCCCTCAGGTCTCACACCAGGTGTGACCTACTCTGAATACGCAAAGTAGTCATCCTTCACACTAAATCTGCTGCCCCATTTCTCTTTCACATACCAGCATCTGCAAGCATCTTGTGTAGTCTTTATCTGCTTACTTGGTCACCCTCTGTCTCTGCCTGTGAGTATACAAGTCCCGGGTGGTCAAAGCCTTTCCGATCTTGTTCGCCACCCTGTGCTCAGGCCTAGGGGCTCATGCTTGTGGACAGAAAAAAAATAAGTAAATGGGTCAATGGAACCCTCTAATACCGTCCCAGGTAATTATTTGGACACACACACACACATACCCTCGCACGTACACACACACTCAGGTAAGTGAGAAGAGGCAGAGCAGGTAGAAGATTAGATTAAAAACAGTTTGGAATGAACAGTGTCAATCCTCTTTGTTCATGTAACCAAAGTCTTGAAAATACTACTTTTCTCTAAGCAGAAATGTGTAGTTATGACTTCTAGAAGATTCTGTGGAGAAAGCCTCTGTCTGCCTTGGGACAAATGGTGCCCAGCCGAGCTGTGTGAGAAGGAAGGTGAGATCATTTTCAGCAGCTGCCACCAAACTTGAAAAGGGTTGATTGATATGACAAAGTCTTCTCACAAAGAACGTAAATCAAAGAAGATGACTGACAGTGAAGTAAACATTTTAGAGCTAGAGTAATTAGGAATATATTAGCAATTAAAATAAACTTATTATCATTAGCAAAATTGGCAGTTGCATGCAATTTCCCCAGGGCCCTCATTTCAAGTTTATCCTTGTAGATTATATTAAGGCAGGATTAATGTGTTTGGATATACAGTTTGAGTTTTGGTGGATTTCATTGTCTCGCAGCCCATCCACAGTGAGAAGAGCTCAGCGGTCCTCAAGCAGCCATCCAGTGGATCTCAGGTTTTCTGAGCTGGACCCAGGTGTTCTCACACTAAAACTGAACAAAGCTCTTGTTTACTCAATTCTCAGAGACACTTAAATCAGTGGATATAATTTTTCAGTTTTTTTCTCTGATAACTTTTTCAGGCCTTCAGCACCTGCTACCACTTATCTTCCAGGAAGTACTAGAAAATGATGAAAGTCCTGAGATGGAGGCAAATAAACTAATCAAGGAAAAATCATGGTCACCAACTTTCTGAGACTGATAATGTCTTCCTTCTGTGGAAACGTGCGCTCGTGGGTCAGATTTTTTGGATAGTAACAGAGGCAGGATGGAACCCCTGTTATCTAACCACTGGCAATGCGTTTATAGTCTTAGGATGGGGCTGTCCACAGAAAGACCAACAGTGTAACTGAAACATCAACAAAGCTTTGGTCATGCGGTATTAGTCGATCTGGAGACTGAGATTAACCACATGAACAACCAATCAATCAATCAATCATGCCTTCATAACGAAGACAAAGTAAAAATTCTGGGCACTGAAGCTCATGTAAGCTTCCCTGGTTGGCAGTACTCTGTACATAGGGTCACGTATTGATGCTGGGAAAGTAATGTGTCCTGAGTCCATGGGGAGAGGACAAAATCTCCACATCTGGAACCCTCCTGGACTCTGCCTTATTTGTCTCTTCCTTTGGCTGATAATACTCTGCATCTTTTCCCTGTAATAAGTTCTAACTGTGAGTATGCCAACTTTCAGGGAGGTCTGTGGGTCCTCCAGTGAGCTGTTAAGACAGAGTGGTTTCGGGAACCCCCAAACCTGAAGTTGGTGTCATAAGTGAGGGATGTCTGATGTGAAGACCGTGCCCTCTAAACTCCGTGGGTGGCCTTAACTATTTGTAAGTAGGCGTACCAAAATTTGCAGTGGGCGGACTGCAGGTGCCCATGGGATGCCAAGGGGCTCTGGTATGCCAAGAAGCTAAAAGCAGAAAGCAGAGCAACCACCTTCCATGTAAAACTGTCTGGCTAGACACCACAGTGATGACTTTCCCACCTCTCTCTCTATATCTCTCAAGAGATCGTTCACATGAGCAAATTGAGGTCATGTGCCCCCGTACCAGCTGTTGATCACGAGTGGGAGAAAAATACTACCAGTAACTTTGGTTTCTGTATCAGGAAACTGGCACGTGGAACTGCCCTCCAACAAGACCCAGAGGAGTATAGCCTGTGCACCAAAGCATGATAAATGTCCACTTCAAAAATAAGGCTATGAGACAGTATGTACAAGATTCTACTCTGTGTTAGCAGTGCTCTATGTGGAAGAATCTGGAAGACTTAGCCTCCTCCCACTGAGGCTTGGGATAAACTAGAAACAACAATGCCCAAGGAGCATGGCAGGATGGAGCTGGGAGGCAGTGGAGAAGGCTGGGCCAACAGGGGACAGTTCAGGAGAACAGAAAGGGAGAGGGCATGCAGGTGCCTGTCGAGAGAGGCTGACCTCATGGAAAATGAAGAGAAGCATTTTATTGCATCTGCTGGATGCATATGTGACCTGCCTCTAGAAAGACTGCATTCTTGATGGCAATAACTAACTGGGTCTGAACCCTTTTCCTTTGGTGTTGTGGGGATGTTATAGGAGGGTTACCTAAACAGATGTGTAACAATCTACTCCGACAGAAAAGGGTTAAGTTTAAATAATGGGATTTAAAACACAAGGCCGTATTTTACGCTGTTCCACTTTTCAGGTGAGAATTAGTGCCCTAGTTAAGCAGGAAGAAAATCCATAGGTATGGCATGTTGGACTCCGGAGACCGTATAGTAGGGGTGGAGGAGGCAGGCTGACAAGGCACAGAAAGGATGGGTCTCAGTAGCCTTGGAGGGTATTAGGGGAAGACTTTAGCTCAGTGGTTTTCAACACTACTTCTGGGAGTTTCTCATGAGCTGGGCCTCTTAATAGCAAACAAAATCAAATGCTGTTCTTTTCCTAGGTCCACAAAGACAAATAATTGATTGACTTGTCTCAGTTCACCACAGTTGATGTTCAGGGATGCTGACACCAGGTTCAACCTGAGAAGATTCCCTTTTCCATGTCTTACATATTATAGGATTTGAACAGAAGACTTAGGCTGGTAAAGCAAAGCTTGGAAACCATTGAAACCAGTTTCCTACCTAGATGAGGCATTGCCATCTGTGGAATCCTATGCAAACAGATGAAACATGTTTTCCTTAATTAAACTCTATCAACAAATTGTGTTTAATTGAACACAACTAAACCATCCATTAAACACAGTAGTGAAAGGGATTTGTCCATCCCTTGAACCTGGAGCATTTCTGACCACTTCAACCAAAGGAATATAAGGGAAGAGACTTTCCACAGTGGTCATTTCCACCATTTCATTTATCTCTTGCTGTATTAAAATTAGTCCCAAACTTAAAACAACTCGTTTACTATTTCACATGATTTTGTGGGTCAGGAATTCTGGCAGGGCTCAGCTGGGTGATTCTCCTGTTCCATGTGGCACTGACAGAGGTCAGTTATTCGGTGACATTCAGACATGGTTAGGCTGGTTTAGAGGGTCCAAGACAGCCTTGCTAACATCTGGCGTATGGGCAGAGAAGGCTGGTAACCTGGCACTTGACTAGAGGAAACAGCTGCACCTAGCTTTTCCAAGCATGGTGGCTTTAGAACAAGCAGACTTCTTACACGGTGGTTCAGGACTCCAAAAGCCAGAATTCAGCGTGGTGGAAGCTTCACAGATTTTATGAACTAGCTCTGCAAATCACATAGCGTCTCTTCCTTTGCACTGTATGGGTTGAAGAGGGCAGGAGCCTCCCCATGGGCCTGATAACTTTCAATGGGAAGAATGTAAAATAATTTGCAGCCATGCAGGTTTAAAACTTTTACAGCCACCATTAGAAAATTCTGTGTCTTGAAGAGATTTTTCTAGTACTGGAATTACATTTGCCTCATCCTCAAGTCACTGGTTCTGTTCAGGCTTGATAAAGCATTTTTCAATTCTTTTTTACAGCAGCCTTTCAAATACCAGAAAATAACTCGCTTTTTCCCACATCTTCTCTGAGATAACCTCATTGTCCCCATCTTTCTTCACAAACAATAAAAACTGAGATATATTAAGTACTTACTATGGACAAGTACTTTACACACTGTCTCTTTTAAATCAAACAGGCACTTTAACTTTCCTTATTTTACATGAGGGAACAGTGGGGTGAAGTCAGTTGTTTAAGGCCCAGTGCTTGGCCCTCCCTAGTGGAGCAGGACATTCTTTCCTAAAATGTCAACACTTGCTTTTATTAAGCTAATGGAGATGGGTAGAAGTTTGCATGTGTTAAAGTAATTAAACAAGAAGGCCAGTAGACTGAAGTGGCTCTAATGTCTTGGTAACCTATGTGAGTAAACCACAACCTAGACCACAGGCAATTTCTGTAAATATCTCAAGGTTAAGAAATCCAAACCTAAGAACAACCAATCACAAACAGCCAACTAGCCAAATAAGGCAACTGCTTAAGCTATCGCCAGTCAAATACTTGCTTTGCTTTGCTTCCACATCTTCTCTATAAAAAACCCTAACTCCTGTTGGTGGGACTCCCCTACTAATCACTCCTGGTTTTGGCACTGCCTAATTCAAATCCACGTTTGCTCTTGAAATTTTTAATGTGCCTCAGTTTATCTTTTAAGAGAGAGGAAAAAGTGAAAAAAATAATTTAGCAATCATTTTACACTTGATTTTGAGATATGCTTTTATACTTCCATTTGCTTATCGGAGTGTCTTGATGTTTGGGGAACTCATATACAATAACGTAAATTCATTTCCATGGATTTGGGTCCAGGAAGCACTAGAAAATGATCTGTTGATCTGTTTCCACCCCTCTTCTCATTTCCTGTCTTCCATGCAGAAGTCATCCCTCAGATGGATACAGTAGACCAATTTAGATAATGCTGCCCATCTCTAAATCTACCCTGGGACAAACAAAGCAGTCAAGTTTTCTTTTCTCAGGACTCTTTCGTTGGCTTGATACATAGTAGACCATATCCTTATCTGTAAAATGAATAACAATAGTGCCTACTATGCAAGGTTACCATCTAAGGAGGAGATAATTTTATTTTCAAAATATTTGTAGATAAGCCTTACTGAGAGCTTCCTACACAGGAAGTGCTCTTCTAAAAGTTTTGCATGTATTGTCTCAACTCCTCACACTGCTTGGTATATGGATGGCACTTGATAAGTATCTGCAGACAGAAGGAAGGAAGGAAGGGAGGAAGGAAGGAAGGAAGAGCGGGAGAGAGGGAGGGAGGGAGGGAGGGAGGGAGGAGGGGAGTGGGTGGTTGGGAAGAAAAGATACACTGATACACTGCATATACTAGATTTTAGCTCGTGTCCTGCTTCTCTTCTGATGAAGTGTCTTCAAAACACTCTTGTTGTGTGGCCATCTTAACCTCCGCATTGAGAGTGGGGGGTGAGATGGTTTTCTTGCAGGGTGACAGCTGATGGCACTGCCCTTAACAATAAATCATAGCAGGGGGCTGGGCCTGTCATCTGCTGGAACCCTCTGCTTTCAACAGGGCAATGGCCACACGACTGACCCCAGATGGCGGCTGTTTCCATGTCCAAAGTCTTTCTCACTAGGTGGCCTGTTTTCATATCTCATCAACCTTGGAACCAAGACAGTTTTCTTGGATAAATTCCAAGATGGTGGAGGTGGCTGTCTTTGTGTTGAGGAATTATAGGTAACTTTTTCTCATTTGTTTATTTGAATTTCCTCATTTTTATTTAAATAAAATAATGGTGACTCACTTTCAAAGTAAAGAAAATCAATCAAATCAGTTATTTTTAAAGTGAATCTTTTCTCATGCATTAAATAAGCTCACTTTCTCCATAACAATAAAGGGCCACCACCCCGCCACCTCAGGGAAAACCATGGGCATGAACTCACGCCTGTCTTACAGATGAGGATCAGAGGAGCTGAGTGACAGGCGCAATAGCACAAAGCTATAACTAGCAGAGCAGCCAAGTCAAACCTATGTCTGTCTGATTTCAAAACCCGTGTTCTTTATACCGCCCTCCCTTATGTTGAACATTGCAAGGAGTGTTTATTCAGCCAGATGGACACGGCCGAGGCTCAGCCCACTGCTTGTTTCTTCCTTCTACCATCTCACCCCAGAACTAAAAATAATTCACATGGTCCCAGAAGTCCGAAAAACTACTGCCACTACTAAGGTTAGTTACTCCTCCTAGTCACAGCCGCAGTGTTAGTAATGGCAACTCCACTGCGGAAGAGCTCACTAAGTACCTAAGGGTGTTAAACTTTAAGTACTTTGACTGCATGGACTCATCTAATACTCCTAAAGGTGCTATGAATTAGGTGATATCTTATGGGTGAGGAAATAAGGCTTAGATAGAAAGGTGAAATACCCTGTCCGAAGCAACACAACAGTTAAATAGCCGGGTCAGATCCCAGCCCCAGGTCTAGTCTGACTCCAGAGCAAAGATACCACACTGTACTGTTGTGCTAGTGTCCAAAGGATGTGATCCCGCAGAGGATGAAACAGGAAGATGGGGAGGGCGGAAGACTGTGGAGTGTGGTCTTTGGTTTTTCCTTTCATAAAAGGAGAGAGAGAGAGAGAGAGAGAGAAATGGAGCTGCTGGCACTGAGCTGTAGCTCCCTCCCCCACAGCAGATCACTGGCAACCCAAAGTTGAGTTTCACCCACACAAAAGTCTGCAGTTTCAATCTGGGTTAGGATGGAGGGTGGGTCAGGGTCTCTTTCTCTTCCTGAAATGCAAATGCAAAATGACGTTTTGCCTGAAAGTCCTGGTGCCCCAGGCTTTGCTCCCAGCCACTGCATTTCATTTCCTTAGTTTTGATTTCTTTTAAGGCCACACCAGGATAAGAAAATTTTTGCAAAGTAGTGGCTGGTTTTTAGTATCCACCTGCTAAATTGTCCACCCCCCACCCAAACTACCCCTCCTGGTTCTATAGCAGGTGTAGCTTGCAGCTGCAGCACATTTTGCCCAGCATGGGACAGATGGAGGGGACACAGCCATCACGGTGGGACAGAATTTTTTTTGAAATACATGTTCAGACCTTCCTCAAGGCCTGGTAGGGAAATGTGGCATTGATGCAAAGCGTGCCAAGTTAGCAGGTGTCTGCTCTGCTGTGCTGTATGAGCAATGGTGGGATTCCTCTTCAGCGGGGAGGGAGGCGGTTGTCATCCCTGGCGGCACAGGCAGATCATTTTTCATCTGATTTGTTTAGAACTAACTGCGCTAGAGTGTACTTGGAGAAGCATTACTGGGAAATGGCACAGGGATCTTATGGACCTGGTAGAATCCTGGCTTCACCAAATATGAGTGGTATGACAGCACAAGTCAAATTGTTGTCAGGCAGCTGCGTCTGGGGAGGTCTCTCCCTGAGCACTAGATGAAGCACTAGGAGAAACCTCAGCCTGGATGGGAAAGAATTCTCCAGCAGGTCAGAAGAATAGAGGTAAGGAAGGAACTCATTAAAGCAAGAGCGGCAGGAAATGGCAGCTGCCTTGTAGGCAGCAGAGAACAGGAAAGTGCAGAGGGAAAGTTCTCAGCTTCTCAGCCTAGGGCAGATTCCCTTGCCAACTCCTAAAGCCAGGGTCACCTGGCATCCTGTGTCCACTTGGATCTGCACGGCATGGCGACCGGCCCCCACCCCTCCAGGATTTGGGGGAGCCACGGAGCACAGGATGGAGTGAGATTATGTTCTGGGAACTTCCCACAGAAAGGAGATTTTCAGGCAGGCTGCTAAGAGCAGATCGCACAGTGGCAGTTCCGTCCAGGTCACCCAGGTGACGGAAACATGCAGGCCCAAATCTGAGCTCTTAGCAGTCCCTTCCTACCTATCAGGAGTAAAGTGGAGACAGCGTGAAGACTCAGAAATAAAATGAAATAGCAAAGAGACAAACCGCAATTATCTGAGCAATTAGAAAGCTTTATTTGAAAGTACACACTTAAAGAAAGGAAAGTGAGGTCATCCTCAGAGTCAGGAGGTGCGCTGAAAGTTTGGGGATTCTGTCTTTTAAGGCTTTCAAGAATGGGGCAAAGGGCAGACGGGGGGGTTGTTGGGCATAGGCTTGACTCGTGGTCTCAAGGTGCACACCATGTCTCCTTTCCTTTATTATCAGCTCTCCAGCTAATTCTGCTAAATAAACCCAACACAAGGGATTTATTTATCCTGTTCTTCTCCAAGATAGTGGTTACCCTCAAGCAGTGGGGACATACCAGTTAAGACTGCCTGCCCTACCTTAAGGTAGGCTGTTGGGTTATTGTCTGATTACCAGAGAATATGTTAGGAATCTTCCTTCTTAACTCTGCTTTTTAAAATGGAATCTTAGCCTTAAGATGGGGTCCCTCCTGTTCTTGCTGTAGTGTTTGTATCTCAGCAGTTTTCACCGTAGGCAGGAAAAGTCACTCATGATGCTTGGCCCAGGTCCCTGCCCTGCCTCAAAATGTCTTCTCTGAAGTTCACCTGTCTCATCTTTAAAATGCAGGCATGTCACAGTCTGCTCGAGCTCACCAAAGATCGCCGTGCTTCCCTACATATCCCAGCCCACACCGCCGATACATGATGAGGTCATGTGACTAACCCTCATGCAGGGCGGGTAAGAGAAGGGACACATCACTCCTCAGCCTGAGGCAGTTAAGCAAGCAAACTTAGGGGCCATCTGTGGCCAAGGGCATGGTTAGAGGACTAAGGTAGGCTGCCTGGCCCACCTCAGGAATTACATGGGTTTGCCTGTTGGGGCAGCTAACACAAGTAATCCTTGGCAGGACTGTGAGGAGGATTATAAATAAAGCAAATAAACCATCTGGCACACAGTAGATGCTCTATCAAAGTGGCAGCTCTTCCATGAGCTGGCCACAGCTACAGAAACCTCTACAAGCAGAGGTCCTAAAGCAGACCAGGTATGGTTAAGTGATTTCTCTCTCACGTGGTGTCTTATTCATGTTATATCTCTGAGCAACTAGATCTGGAAAGTTTGAGATACAAGACAAAGATAAAGGTCAATTTGGCTCTTTTCATTTAATTTCTTGCTTCATGGAAAACTTTTCCCTAAGTTAGTATTTCCACAGAGAGTGACTCTGGCAATATTTGATCTTGAAGGTACCAGCCAGCAGACTGGGCAAGCTAGTAGACAGACTCAGGTAAGAATTCATATTGCAGTCTGGAGTCTACAAGCTGGAAACTCAGGCAGAATTTCAATGCTGCAGTCTGGAAGCAGAATTCCTTCCACTGTGGGAAACCTCGGTTTTTGCTCTTAAGGTCTTCAACTGATTAGATGAAGCTCACCCACATTATGGAGGGTAATCTGCTTTACTTAAAGTCAACTGATTGTAAATGTTAGTCACATCTAAAAAATATCTTTAAAGCAAAATGTAGACTAGTATTTGACCAAACAGTGCAGCACCACAGTCTAATGACAAGGACAGAAAACAACCCAAACATGAATGAAGGAGCTCATGGAAAGAATACTCTAGGGAAAATTCTAATTTCAGATGTACCTTGAAATGGTCTCAGAGTCACCAGGACCCAATCCCTTTCTCTGTCTCTTCTCAACTCTGCCTTATTATATATATATATATTATAACACACACACACATATATAATTTGCCAATGACTCCATTTATTTATAATACTTTTCGCAACCCAAAATGCACTAAATACATGTGATATAAAAAGCAATGTTCTGACTTACCATTTTAAGCAAAAACAATTTTCTCCACACAAGTTTCTGGCCAGAGAGTTTCTTATAGAACAAATTTGAATTGCAGGCCACATTTTCTTTGGGAATATATACCAAACAAGAGGGATGGGAAGAGAGTACCTTCTACGACCCTTCAGTTGATTGTGCAATGGCACCATTATTTTCATGTTTCAAAGCACTCTGTGTTTTGCCTTTAATTTGTCCTTAACGGGACTTTTCTGTGTTATATCTTTATTTTAATGGCAGTTTGAGTTTAAGGTAATCATGAGACCCAAGAATATTGGAAACTTGGTTAAAAAAAAATGATTCAAAAGAAAAATGTACCTCCTAAAAAAAAGACTGCTCTCCATTTTTCATTGGCCATCATCTACTGTGGAACCACCCCTCTGGAGAGAATAATGAACTTTTTCTACATATGTGCAAACTGCAATTTATTTACTTTGAAGTGGATATTGATGATATAAACTTCTTTTCATTGTTTAATGAGAGCAGTTCAGCAGGGGAGAGGTGCATGCAGACTTGCCATGTTTACAAGCTCCTCATAGAATCCTTTCATGCAAATTAATGTTCGAGAATCATGGCCTGGGGGGATTATAGCGGAACATTTATCCAGGTAGTTTGCTCTTCATCACATTTCCCAGTCCTTTCCCTCTCAACGGCTAGTGTTTGCAAAGAAAAGACAAATTAATATTACTTTCATGATTATAATGAAGAGCAGCAGATTACAGTTAGAGGGGCACAGCTGATTTTTTTTTTTATCACAGCACCAAATTAAATGTTTATTCTCAATTATCCAGTTGCTCACTTTCTTTCAGTAAGGCAGTTGATTCCAAGCAGATTGCAAATCGGACAGCTTCTGGATATTCAGATTGAAGGCATTCATCAAGGCATTCCTAAGTGGTTGTCAAATTTTGGCAAACCTACATCAGAGAAAGGAGAAAAGAGTATCCTGTGTATATGCAGTATTCATCCATATCCACAGGAAATGCAATATCTAGTACAAACATTATGCACTTGTGTGCAAGCATGTGCACATACACACCCAAACAAATTAGCTCAAATAATCATAGGTAGGAAGAATGGAGCCTCAAGTTGGAGTAACATTTTTTTCCCCCAACAGTTCCTTTGAAAGGCTAGAGGTTTTTGCCCCTGTTCCCAGCTTGGTACTTAGTTAACTATCATTTCACGTTTTTTCTCTCCACCTGTACCACTCCCTCTAAAACAGAAATCCCGATAGGGTAACAAGTGGGTTTTTCCCATACTTCTAGTCCCTAAAATTTATTCATCAATTCATCAACTATATAAACATACATTTTTTAATAATTTATTTTGGTATCATTAATCTACAATTACATGTGCAATATTATGGTTATTAAACTACCCCCTTCATCAGGTCCCCCCCACCAACCCCATTACAGTCACTGTCCATCAGCGTAATGAGATGCTATAGGATCACTACTTGTCTTCTCTGAGTTGTACAGCCCTCCCCATGCCCCCCCCAACATTACGTCTGCTAATCGTAATGCCCCTTTTTCCCCCTTGTCCCTCCCTTCCCACCCATCCTCCTCAGTTCCTTTCTCTTTGGTAACTATTAGTCCGTTCTTGGGTTCTGTAAGTTTGCTGCTATTTTGTTCTTTCAGTTTTTTTCTTTGTTCTTATACTCCACATATGAGTGAAATCATTTGATATTTGTCTTTTTCCGTTTGGCTTATTTCACTGAGCATAATACCCTTTACCTCCATCCATGTTGTTGCAAATGGTAGGATTTATTTTCTTCTTATGGCTGAATAATATTCCATTGGGTATATGTACCACATCTTCTTTATCCATTCATCTACTGATGGACACTTAGGTTGCTTCCATTTCTTGGCTATTGTAAATAGTGCTGCAATAAACATAGGGGTGCATCTGTCCTTTTCAAATTGGGCTGCTGCATTCTTAGGGTAAATTCCTAGGAGTGGAATTCCTGGGTCAAATGGTATTTCTATTTTGAGTTTTTTGAGGAACCTCCATACTGCTTTCCACAATGGTTGAACTAATTTGCATTCCCACCAGCAGTGTAGGAGGGTTCCCTTTTCTCCACATCCTCGCCAACATTTGTTGTTGTTTGTGTTTTGGATATTGGCCATCCTCACTGGTGTGAGGTAATATCTCATTGTGGTTTTAATCTGCATTTCTCTGATGATTAGCGATGTGGAGCATCTTTTCATGTGCCTGTTGGCCATCTGAATTTCTTCTTTGGAGAAGTGTCTATTCATGTCCTCTGCCCATTTCTTAATTGGATTATTTGCTTTCTGTTTGTTAAGGTGCATGAGTTCTTTATATATTTTGGATGTCAACCCCTTTATCAGATACGTTTTTTATGAATATATTCTCCCATACTGTAGGATGTCTTTTTGTTCTACTGATGGTGTCCTTTGCTGTACAGAAGCTTTTCAGCTTGATTTAGTCCCACTTGTTCATTTTTGCTTTTGTTTCCCTTGCCTGGGGAGATATGTTCATGAAGAAGTTGCTCATGTTTATGTCCAAGAGATTTTTGCCTATGTTTTTTTCTAAGAGTTTTATGGTTTCATGCTTACATTCAGGTCTTTGATCCATTTTGAGTTTACTTTTGTGTATGGGGTTGGACAGTAGTCCAGTTTCATTCTCTTACATGTAGCTGTCCAGTTTTTCCAACACCAGCCACTGAAGAGGCTGTCATCTCCCCATTGTATATCCAAGGCTCCTTTATCATATATTAATTGACTGTATATGTTTGGGTTAATGTCTGGATTTTCTATTCTGTTCCACTGGGCTGTGGGTCTGTTTTTTGTGCCAATACCAAATTGTCTTGATTACTGTGGCTTTGTAGTAGAGCTTGAAGTCAGGGAGCGTACTTCCCCCTGTTTTATTCCTCCTTCTCAGGATTGCCTTGGCTATTCGGGGTCTTTTGTGGTTCCATATGAATTTTAGAATTTTTTTTTCAGTTCATTGAAGAAAGCTGTTGGTATTTTGATAGGGATTGCATTGAATCTGTAGATTGCTTTAGGTAGTATAGCCATTTTAACAATATTTATTCTTCCTAGCCAAGAGCATGGGATGCATTTCCATTTGTTAGTGTACTCTTTAATTTCTGTTAGGAGTGTCTTGTAGTTTTCAGGATATAGGTCTTTCACTTTCTTAGTTAGGTTTATTCCTAGGTATTTTATTCTTTTTGATGCAATTGTGAATGGAATTGTTTTCCTGATTTCTCTTTCTGTTAGTTCATCATTAGTGTATAGGAAAACAACAGATTTCTGTTTGTTAATTTTGTATCCTGCAACTTTGCTGAATTCAGATATTAGTTCTAGTAGTTTTGGAGTGGAGTCTTTAGGAATTTTTATGTATATACACATACATTTTTGTGTGTAAAAGTAAAGAGGACGCATTACCCATTTTGTTACTATGGAGTCATAAATGTGCAACACATACGTGGCTGCTGTGAGCTCATTATTGGCCACGACAATACAGAGATGGTCCCCAAACTCACGAACTTTAAATTTAACAAAGAAGGTGGTTGAGTAACAATTGCATTATGTTATAAAAAGAGATATGACTTGAGAAGTATAAAACGGGAAACAGTAGGGAACTCATCTAATCTAATTACACTCAGCCCAGTACAGGCGTGGAAATTGCCCTCCACTCCCTTAGATTCTCATCCTTGAGTGTTGGAGGAGACTTATGAGTCATTCTTGACTTCTGATATCAACTATGCCCTTGGCTTATTAGCTTCTGGATATGTTTATATGTGAGGGAGAGGGCTGTAAAATCTTTACTGTAGGGACACAGAGCTCTTGGCTATAAAAGAAGTACTTCAAGAAATGATGCAGCAAATTAATTCAGTCGAATGAATATTTATGACATATCTACTATTTTCAAGGCACTGAGATGGATACAAAGATGAAGTCAATAGTCCTTATTTTCACAGGTCTTAATGCAAGAGTGTGTATATATGAGGTCAGGTGGACAGGAAACAGGAAAAAATGGAGAGGGCATTAAAAAAAACAAGTCAAAATATATACACAAAGAATGGAAGGAGGAATCTTGTTCCATAATGAGGCTGTATATGAGAGTGTGTAGGATAGAAATATCCTGATTCTGATCTAAGTTCTCTTAGGAGAGAACAAATAACATGATCAGAACAGTGGGCAGGGTGGTGACCTGAAAGCAAGAGATGACATAAACCCTGGAGGTCAGATATTGGCATTCCAGGAAGCCTGCCCTGCCCACACTGCCCACTCTTCTAGTCTGGCAAAACCTCTCTCCTGGTGCTGACTCTATACATGACTTACCCTATTTAAATGCAACTGTACTTTGCACTTTAACTGCCTCTAGACTCAGAATCTTGAGGCCTCAGCATTGCAAACTTGGAACACAGAGACAGGGTCTGGCCCTTGGTAGAGACTCCATAAATGTCTGCTGAGCGCAACTGGACACCCAGTGCAGCACAGAATATATCATAAGTTCTAAATAGCTAGTAGGTTAGGTGCTGCCACTTTAGAAATGAAAGGGTAAAAGTTTTACAAACCATCTTTCCAAGATTCTCACAGTTAATGTGCAAAGAATCAACTAGAGAGATTGGTGAAAATGAAGACCCTTCAGAAATATGGATTCAGAAGATCTGGAATTGGAATCTAAGCTCCCCAGTTGATTCTAAAGCAGATATCTCCACACCACACTTTGAGAAGCTCTGCTCTCATTGCAAACTTCCTAGCAAGTTGATGCTTGCCTTTCTGATTAATTGTTCAGGCTTATGTGAAAACCCAAAGAGAAGGAATTTATGCAGTTTGTACCATCAGAAAAACATTTCACTTGTGACAGTTGGGTCACAAAATGGCTCTTTAGGTGAAAATGTTCTGAGACATTACTGGTTAGTCTGGTTCTGACTAGCATGATAGCGTAGCCCATAAAGCTGAGCACACATGCAAACGTGTAGTTACTGTCGGGTGAGGTACATGGCGAAGTCTCTGCACAGACCCAGAGAGCACCCTGCAGCCACAGGACAGGAAGTGGGTATCTTAGAAGAGCTTTAAACAAATGTCATTAACTTACAAGGGCTGAAGAATTAGGATTTCTCGGTTGACCTCTGGACCCAATTTTCTAACTAGCAGCCTCAACGAAACTTAGCTATATTAACACCTAACCCCAGAGACCTGGAATGCCAAAAATTAAGGGAAGCATCACTCAGCGTGTCAGCAAATCTATATAGTCTAGAGTCCCAAACAAAACAAATTTCATTAAGCCTCATTGTGATTTCAGACTTAACACAAAAGATTTCATAAATTGGGCAGCATAATGTCCAGAGCAAAGGCCAATAAGCTAATATGAATTGCAGACCTCAGTCTCCAAGCTATGGGAGTTGGCCCCTGGCATCCATATTGAAGTGAAGGTAATGAACACAATCCATCTTGCAATGTGATGGTTCTATGTAGGCTGTTGAAATTCTGTATGCATCTCACCCAGACCCCAGTAACCCTCTGAAATATGATAAACTGTGGCAGTCAGCACCCAGGGGGATCATTAAACGAGTAAGAGATGGCAGAGAAATCACAGTTTGTAACTGAGGTCATTTCATGGGCAGTTTGCCAGCTATTTGGGAAACTATAAGATAAAGACCTCTTAAAATGAGGTATTTATAAAATGCAATGCTATGAACCTATACAAGTACTTTAAAAACTTAAAAAATTTTTTTAATTCATATTATTTCCTATGTCTTGATGCCTGAACAATTAATTCTATCTATTTTGATATAAGAATTTTGGAGACAGGATGAGAATACTATTCAATTTAAGCAGGAACAGAAAGTATTCTTCAGGACAAATGACCAGGACCTTTCCTGTATGTAGTCCTTGCCATCTATTATTACTCAGCAGAAAGCCTTCTCAGGTTTTTTTGTCCAGACGTTGATAACAGGGAACACTTACTGAGCACAGATGATGGCTTTGAAATAGCTGGCCAGCCTGGGAAACAATAACTTGACAGTATCTTGGAAAAGAAAGAAGAAATATTTGAAAGTTAGTTTTAAATGACCCAAGTTGGAATGAAATACGGGAGTCTGATAATTTGGGAAATGGTTACTTACAGGCAATGGTTATCATCAACGAGCATGTGAAGATGCTGGCTAATATTCCTCCCAGAAACCATCTGAAACAGGATTGCTCAGGTTAGCTGATCATGCATTTCCAGCACATGAGATGTTCTTTAGACTTACTGTAGACTTATGATTTAAATCTACTATAAAACTACATTAAGAAAGATAAAATGGTATGGGGAAAAGGATAGACATATAGATCAATGGAAGGAAACTGAGACCCCTACAGATACAGTTAACTGATTTTTAACAGAGGCGCAAAAGGGATTCCGTGGAGAAGGCAATTCCATGTTTCAACAACTGGTGTTGAAACAATTGTATATCCCCATGCGGTAGTGCGAGCCTCCACATGTGCACCACACCTTAACACAAAATTTAACTCAAAATGAGTCATAGTCTGCAATACAAACCACAAAAAGTATAAAACTTCTAGAAAAAAACAAAGGAGAAAATCTGCATGCCTACTGGTTCAAAACCTTGCCAAAAAAAGTTGTGTTAAAATTTTGGGGTTTTGCCAGTCTGAAAGAAGATTGTATCACAGCGTGGATTTTTTTCTTTAAGGAATAAGGTTTTTATTGTTTTTATCTTCAAAATAGGAATTGTTGGAAGAAACTGGAAAAATAATACAAAGGAGAAAGGAAAATATTGTAAAAAACTCTATCACCCTGAAGCAGCCATTATTCAAATTTGATCAGTATCCTTTCAGACAGCTTTTTATTTCCATTTCTAAAACTTTTTCTAAATTGAGGTTTAACAAATGTACTTACAAAGCATGTAAAGTATGCATCCTGTTTGCCTGTTTTATCAAACCCCTATAATCGCTATCCAGACCAAATTATGGACTATTTTCAGCACTCTGTAAGATTTCCTTTGTTGTTTCTTCCCACTCTTTCCCCCCAGAATTAGCCACTATTCTTACAACTGTAGTAATTGATTAGTTTTGCCTCTTCTTGAATTTTACATGTATATGCAATTACACACTCTTCCGTCATCTTTCATTTACATAATATCTATGAGATCCATCCATGTCCTTGCCCATATCGATAATTCATCTTTAAACCAATTTCTTACTTAGATAAGCTTTTTTAATTTTAGAATAATTTTAAATGTACAGAGAAGTTGCAAGGGGTAGTACAGAGGGATTTCTCATATGCCTCTTGGCCAGTTTCCCCTGTTGTTAGCATGTTACAATATCATGGCAAGTTTGTCATAATTAAGGCACCAGCATTAGTGCACGATGATAAACTCAGTTCCATACATTATTTGGACTTCACAGTTTTCCCGTATTTATCCATGTCCCAGGATCCCATCTAAGATGTCACATTACATTTTAGTCATGTCTCCTTAGGTCCCTCTGGGCTTTGATTTCTCAGACTCTCTTTGGTTTTGATGACTTGACAATTTTGAAGAGCACTGGTCCCATTACTTGTAGAATGTCCCTTAATTGGGGTGTCTCATGGTCACACTAGGGTTCCGAAGATCATAGAAGTTCCCTTATAAGTGCCATACTCATCGCATCATATCAAGGATATATGCTACCAACATAATGTGTTCCTGCCGATGTTAACCTCGATCATCTACAGTAGTGTTTGCCAGGTTTCTCGGCTGTAAAATCACCTTTTTTCCATCTGTCCAAACTTTTTGGAAGAAAGTTTCTAAATGCAGCTCATACTCGAGGGATGGGGAGTTAAGCTCCCCTCTTAAGGGAGGAGTATCTATAGAAATTAACCTATTAGGAACGTCTCATTAATAGTCCTGTTGGAATAAAGGAAAGGGTTCCATGATCAACTAAGTTGCGGCACTCTAAGTAAAAAATGTGGGGGGGGGCAGAGTTCCTCACTACATTTCACTGGGCCTTTATTATGCCAACGCATGTTGTGATTCTCCAACTTGAGATATATTCAACAGAATTTTGGAAAATTATTTTTAAACACAGGACCTCCCCCACTTTTTGTTTTTTGGTCCCATTGTGATCTAAAAATACTTCTCAAACCTCATAATTATCCGAAAAGCTTGATTTAAAATACAGATTCTCATTAGACCTAAATTTGTATCTCAAGGGATTGGATCCAGGACTGTATTTAAAAAGACAACTCCCCCCAAGTGTTGTGAGGTATTTGACTCTCAAGTCCCACCTCTTGAGAGCAAGCAGCACTTGCTGACCAGGGTACCAGGACCACAAGTATCCCAGGCCAAGCCAGCCATCCCTGTTTCACTGATTCAACAAATATCCATGAGCCCCTGGTGCTGAGGATACAGAAGTGAAGGTGATGCATGTCTCTGCTTTTAGGGGGCTCACATTCTTGTAGAGAGGGATAGATCATTAACATTTAAACAAGTGAACACAGAATAGGTTAAGTGGTGGTAAGTTGTCCTCGCCAGCGAGGGCTTCTTAAGACGTGGGAGACCTCGGGGGAGCCGCGACCACCTATGAAATGGGATGAGAGGAAAAACGACACGAAGAGCCTGCAAGGTTGTGTCAAGCTCTCATTTATTAGCAGAAAAGGCAGGGAATATATAGCATTTGAAGGGGCGTGGTAGGGAGTAGCTTCTTTTGGTTGGTTGCCCATTATGATAATGAGGTAGCTTACAAAGTCCAATCACACACCGAGTTGTGCACATGCTCAGTAGTCTTTGACGTAAGCAACGGACCTAGTTGAGGACTTAGCGGGAAGCTGTGGCGGGAAACTGGCCAAGAAGAAGTAAACAACAAGATGGAGTCTTTAAACAAAATGGCGGGTGCTTTTCCACTGGCAAAGGTCAGGTACTTTTCCACTGCCTAACTTCCTTGTTCTTGTGGTTTCTGTTCTCATGCTCTAGCAGAAAGGAGGGGGGAGGAGGGGAAAGGAAAGGTGAGTACAGGTTTGTGGTTAGTATAGAAGATGGCTGAGCTCTCACAAGATGGTGTCACAGATGACAACGGCTCCTGACAGTTCCCCCTTCTTTATTATATATGGCAGGTGCTGTTGCCATAATAGAGGACTGTGCCTGTCTTAGGTTGACTCACAACAAGAGAATCCTTACCCGTCATGGGAGCACAGGTAGCATGACCTGCTTCCTGTCTTAGGTTGGTATCCTCTTTTGCGTGTCTTACCCGTTTTTGACTATCCAGCCTCTGTATATGGGGGATGTAAGCTAGACCAATGCCTGTCTTAGGCCACTAGACATTGCCTTTGTGGCTGCAAAAGGCATGTTCAGGTGTTACCCGTCATTGGCCACTTGGTCAGCGTGTTAAAAGACAGGAGTGTCGTTTGGGCAGACACCGTTGTAGTCATCCAGTCCTTGCTCAGTGAGTTCTAAGCGATGGTAGTGGACTTGGATGGGTCTAGTTCGTAGATCATCTATTTGATCTTTCACGAACTGCGTGAGCCGCCGCAGGGCCCAAGGGCCAAATGAAATAAGCAGAAGAAGTCCAAGTAAGGGGCCAAGAATAGAGGGGAGTAAGGTGGTTAGAAAGGGAGAGGTGGAGAACCAGTTCTGATACCAACTTTCATTTTGCTCTCTCTCTTTTTTGCGTTTCTCTAAGCTATCTTTGACTCTTTTCATGCTGTCTTCTACTATGCCTGTTTTATCTGCATAGAAGCAGCATTTCTCTGTAAGGTAAAAGAAGGGAAATCTCAGGGGTTGCTTTCCCTGGATGAAATGTTATTAACACATTTTATTAATCTTTCTGGGAGCCATCTGGCTGACTGGTGTTCTTGATCATAGACACATGCGTGTCCTTTTCCCCATATGAGTACTGGATGGGGTCCGTGCCACTGATTAGTTAGGGGGTCCTTCCAAAGGACCTGAGCATAAGTATCCTTAGTGGCCGGATGCCATAGTCTGTCTGCTGCAGACTTGCCCTGTTCGTCTACTGTTAGGAAGTTGAGGACGAACAGTGCATGATTGAGAAGATTTTTAGGATTTTTATAGTAGTTAGAGAGCTCTGTGGATGATCCTTTTTGTTTAGAAATTTGATTTTTAACCTTTTGATGAGCTCTCTCTATAATCCCCTGTCCCTGAGGATTATATGGGATGCCAGTAAGATGTTTTATTTGGAGGCAATGGCAAAACTCTTTAAAGTTTTTAGCAGTATACCCAGGACCATTGTCTGTTTTTATACATTTAGGAACTCCTAGCACAGTGAGGCACTGGAGGACGTGAGAGATGACATGTTTGGCAGCCTCACCACTCTGTAGAGAGGCAAAAATAAAACCACTGAATGTGTCAATGGTAACATGAACATACTTTAGACTACCGAAGGAGGGGATGTGAGTGATATCCATTTGCCATAATTCTCCGGGTGTAAGCCCCCTGGGATTGACTCCCAAATGAGGCTCAGGGAGAAACATGACACAATTATGACAGTTCTTTACAATGGCTCTAGCTTGCTCTCTAGTGATTTTAAATTGAAGACGAAGGGTTTGAGCATTTAGGTGGTGTAACTTATGGGCTTCTTGTGCTTGGGTGAGGGGGGTAGAGGAAGATACATGAGCCACTAATCTTGTAAGTTGGTCAACAGTATCATTTCCTTTAGTTAGGGGTCCTGGTAAATTGGAATGGGCTCTTATGTGTCCTATAAAAAAGGGATGTCTCCGTGTTAGTATCAGCTTTTGTATGTCGCAGAATAAAGGAGATGCATTAGTAGAAGGTTTGATATAGGGAGTAGTTTCTAAAAGGGGTACAGATTGGGCAACGTAAGAGCTGTCAGTGTATAGATTAAAGGCCTGGTCTGAGAAATCCTTGAACACCTGCAAAACAGCGTATAGCTCTACAAGCTGTGCGGACTTAAAGGGTGTCTGGAGAGTTTTTTGGTCTCTAGAGGAATGGATGGCTGCAAGACCTGTGGAGGAGCCATCAGTAAAGACTAATAAGGCGTTTGGAATAGGTTGAGAAGAAGTTACTTTAGGGAATACAAGTGGAGTTGTTTGTAAAAATTGAAGTAGCTTATCGGAGGGAAGATGGCATGAGAATGTTCCCAGAAAGCCAATGCAGGCCAGTGTCCAAGAGTCCTCATTCTGCATAAGCCATTCTATTTGTTTCTCTGCATAGGGAGTGACAATGGATGATGGGTCTCTCCCAAAGAGTTTTCGGGTGGCTGTTCTTCCTTCCACAATTAGGGCTGCCATGAGAGAAGGGTAGGTAGTAAGGATTTTTGAGGGAGAGGCGGGGAGATGTATCCAATACAGAGGTCCTTGTTGCCAAAGAATTCCAGTAGGGGTAAAAGTGGAAGGAAATAATATTAGGAGCAGAGGTTTTGTGGGATCATAGTAAGAAACTCCTTGTTGCTGGATAGCTGTGGAAACTTTATCGATAGCAGCCTGAGCCTCAGGGGTGAGGCTTCTGCTTGACGTGGGGTCAGAATCCCCCTTTAAAATATCAAATAGAGGTTTAAGGTCTCCTGTAGTAATATGGAGGTAAGGACGTAGCCAATTTATGTCTCCTAAAAGCTTCTGGAAATCATTTAAAGTTTGTAAGTGTCCTGTCCTAATGGTGAGTTTCTGTGTTTTTACCTTATAGGGAAATAGTTCAAAGCCTAAAAAGGTATGGGGGGGTTGTAACTGAATTTTATCTGGAGCTACTTGAAGTCCTTGATCCCTTAAGGCTTTTATAATTAATTGTGATAAATAGAGGACTTCAGAATGGTTAGGTCCGGCCAAGAGGATGTCGTCCATGTAATGGATGAGGTAGATATGAGGGTATTGTGAGCGGAATGGATCAATGACTTGAGCAACAAACTTTTGACAGAGTGTAGGACTATTAGCCATTCTTGGGGGAGGACCTTCCATTGAAAGCGGGGCATAGGGCCTACACAGTTGACAATAGGAACACTAAAGGCGAATCTCTTTTTGTCTTGAGGGTGTAGGGGTATGGAGAAAAAGCAATCCTTTAAATCAATGACGATTTTGTGGAAATCAACAGGGATGGCGATGGGGGACGGGATGCCTGGTTGTAAGGCTCCCATAATTTGCAAAGTTTGATTTACTTTTCTGAGATCTTGTAAAAGCCTCCATTTGCCTGATTTCTTTTTAATAACAAAGATGGGGGTATTCCATGGGGAGGTAGAGGGTTCAATGTGTCCTGCTTCTAGTTGTTCCTGCACCAACTGATAAGCAGCTTGGGCTTTTTGAGAAGAGAGGGGCCATTGATCAACCCAGACTGGCTCATCACTTTTCCAAGTGATAGCATCAGCCCAAGGTGCAGGAGTGTCAATAGCCCTTATGAAAAATTTTGGGGGGCGTGGGGGTATCCCAAACCTGTTTTGTCCGTTTTCGTAGTAATTGTTATGGGGCTAGGGTCACCTTGTAAGTTTTTTCCCAGTCCTAACCCAGGGGACCACCCCTGTTTTTTCAGTTGCCTGGAGGCAAATTCATTACCACTGCAAAGGACAACATCTAATTGCTCTAGAATGTCTCTTCCCCAAAGGTTAACGGGGAGTCCAGGGACTATAAAAGGGCGAACCAGGCCATTGTTTCCTTCAGAATCTTCCCATTTTAAAAATTTTGAACTTTGTAAAGTATTACTGGACTGGCCAATGCCTTGTAAATGGGTTAACGAGGGCTGTAAGGGCCATGATTGAGGCCAATGGGTTTGGGATAAGACTGTAGCATCAGCTCCAGTATCTAATATACCTTGAAAGATTTTTCCATCAAGTTTAAGCTGGAGGGTGGGCCTATTAGTAGTAATTTTTTGCATCCAATAGACATCTGAGGAACCAGGGGTGGAGGCTCCCCGGTAACTGCTTTGAGAAGGATAGGTGGAAGAAGATAGAGGCAGGGGAATAGCTTGTGCAATGCGAGTACCTGCAGACAGAAGAGTAGCTCCTAAGGGGGAAGATACAATAAGTTTAATTTCTCCTGTATAGTCATTGTCTATTAGAGTAGG